>JARHVA010002567.1:762500-957500 GCA_037957365.1 Torreya grandis | reverse complement strand
TATTATGTAATTAGTTTAGGATCACTAAAATAACCTCAATAATTCACCCAAAATACAGACACACACACCACACACACATCAAGGTAGAATGGATGCCAAATATATTAAAGCATAAATGTGAGGAGAGCTAATGTGGCCCTCCACATAGAAATATTACAGTAACATTATAATGAGCCTTTCATGGATTACCTTTAACCTTTCCATCTATATTTTTATATAGATACATAAGAAGTTTTATGATTGGAAGGAATCTTATCTTTAGGGATATTAGTTCAAAATGTATAAAATCTATTTTGAGGATAACCACTAATTTTTTTTTAAATTTATAAGTGAATTATAAATAGATCAATACTTCACCCAAAATACACACACACCACACACACCATGCACACATCAAGGTAGAATGGATGCCAAATATATTAAACTATAAATGTGAGGAGAGCTAATGTGGCCCTCCACATAGAATATTACAGTAACATTATAATGAGCCTTTCATGGATTGCCTTCAACCTTTCCATCTATATTATTATATAGATACATAAGAAGGTTTATGATTGGAAGGAATTTTATCTTTAGAGATATTAGTTCAAAATGGATAAAACCTATTTTGAGGATAACCACTAAAGAAATTCTTATTTATAAGTGAATTATAAATAGATCAATACTTCACCCAAAATACACACAAACACACCACACACACATCAAGGTAGAATGGATGCCAAATATATTGAAGCATAAATGTGAGGAGAGCCAATGTGGCCCTCTACATATAAATATTTTAGTAACATTATAATGAGCCTTTCATGGATTACCTTCAACCTTTCCATCTATCTTTTTATATAGATACATAAAAAGGTTTATGATTGGAAGGAATCTTATCTTTAGGGATATTAGTTTAAAATGGATAAAACCTATTTTAAGGATAACCACTAAAAAATTATTATTTATAAGTGAATTATAAATAGATCATGATAAATAGATCAATACTTCACCCAAAATACACACACCATACACACATCAAGGTAGAATGGATGTCAAATATATTAAAGCATAAATGCGAGGAGAGCCAATGTGGCCCTCTACATATAAATATTGTAGTAACATTATAATGAGCCTTTCATGGATTACCTTCAACCTTTCCATCTATATTTTTATATAGATACATAAGAAGGTTTATGATTGGAAGGAATCTTATCTTTAGGGATATTAGTTTAAAATGGATAAAACCTATTTTGAGGATAACCACTAAAAAAATTCTTATTTATAAGTGAATTATAAATAGATCATGATAAATAAGTTATTGATAATGATGTGCACATAAGGTATGCATTATCCATAAATAATATAATTACAAATATATCTTATAAAATACAATAATTCATGTCTTAATATACACTAAAATCCCCCTTAAGATGTAGTTTGTAAAAGGAAAGGATAAATGAAGCTACAATAGCCTAATTAATCTTATAAAAGATGTCATGCAAAAATTTGTGTATACATAAACTAGTTGTCCATTCATTACTTTTTAATTTAGGGAAATCATACCCTTTCTCCTTGGGTTAATACTATGAACATATTTTATGGAGCATTCATTGGGGCATACTATTTACTCCCACACTTCCCCATTCTGACATTTACATGATGATACCTATAATAAACGGTCATATATGGACATATAAATTTTCCATATCTCTAATTTCATATTGAAGCATCTTGTTGCTTCCACCTCCTCTATTATTTCACCCTTATGTGAGGATACACACACCTATCAAGGTTTTCATGATGTTATCTATATAAATAGTTATATGTGGATGTATTACCTATATATATTCTTGCCTATGAGTGGGGCATGTTATTTGCCTTCACTTTTGATACTCATACTCCCTAGAGTTATATTTTTCCATGGATTTTTACACGATCATAGCTACTATATATAGTTACACTTGGACATATTACTTATCTATCTTATTGTTCATATTTACATCAAGATATTTTACGATAGTTAATTACATGTGCTTATAAATATTTATAAATATTTTAAACCTTTATCTATATGTAATTATACCACATGTTGCTTATGTTTATTTTAAATCTATGTTTTGAGATGAGCAATCATATAAGTAGGTTTTACAATCCCTCACATCAAATTGGGGATACATATCTATATATTTTTAGTATATTTTAATCACATAATAGTATTGAGAAAAAGTATTGAGTGAACTTGAATAAACTAAAAAACCATAAATGAATTGTATATCTACTTCATTGATCAATAAGTGGATTGGGTCATAAGAACTCCAAAAAAGTTCTCATTAGAATATATTTTGTTTTATAGTAGAAAAGATAGTACCAACAAGAATAATTAATCCTATTATACCCTTTCAATTTACATTTTTAGATTACTACATTTTCACATTGATTTGATGCTGACTACTTATTATAATTGGATATTTTGTAAGGTATATCGACATTAGAGTATACATAAAATAAAGGTGTGGATGGATGCATTTAAAAATCTTCATCTTTATCTCCCCAAGTAAATCAAGGTACATGATTAAATTATGTATTATTTTACTTTAATTCACACATGAAATCACTCACATACACATATCAAAGTAGTGAAATTATGTAGACACCTAATTTTGGTACAATGATTGCTATTGCAATACTTTAGTAATATCTTTCACATATTGATCACTAGTTAGAATTAGGGGCTCCTTAGCACTTATTTTTACATTTTAATATTTTTCCTTCCTCTCTATGCAATCTTGGGTCTTTTCTTCTTATGTTTTATATTATTTCATTGTTCTTTTTGTGCTCGTAGTCCTATTTATCTGTTATACTTTATATTTTATTGTTTCTTCCTTTGGGTCAAAATAATTGATCTTAATGAATTTATCTCTTGTATTTTTGTAGGCCTTTCTTCCCTTCCTTGTTTCCTTTTGATTTTTAGGTCCATGTATGTCAATTATTTTACTTTTATTTTGTTAGCTTACATGCCAATATTTATTTAATATAAAATTGCAAAGTATATATACAAAAATTATCTAGAGACATTTTAATAAAAATACCAAGGAATTATATTTAATCATAATAAAAATATTTAAGTATATGTGCACTCTAAAAATATGTATTTATGATCTTAAAGACTTGTATTCAAATTTTAATTACATATTATACCCAAAATAAGAATATGTGAATTCACATGTAGTTGAATCACCATGTAGGAAGAGGAGGTTGAATCCTTCACTCAATTTAGCCATTCATAATGCACAAGAACTATGTGGGGTATAACTTTTGCATTCACGATACATAGTTGTAACTCCTTTGAGGTTTATCAAACTAAATAATTCATCCATTATATTCTTAAAGTGTTTTATGGTAAAATAAGTCAATAAAATAAATAATATCAAATTAAATATTCAACCCATAGATTTTGGAAAGTGAAAACATAGGATTTTACAATAACAAGAAGCAAGTCTACATAGAAAAATCTAAAATCTTGAAGTGTGTGCATTATAGATTCATTGCTAAGATACATGTTCATTAGTAACATATGCATAAAACCAAATTTTTCATGGTAAAATTCATCAATTATATAGTGATTACCAAATTTGTCCCTATATAGTGCATGGCTCAAATTTTACACAACTTATTCATTTTAGACTTGGCCTACACTTCCATAATTCCATAAATCTATCAATGTGTGATTGTTTCATCTCTTTTGCATTTCATATTATCCATTTATTTTTAGATCAATTCCAATTACACATTTTTTACAATTATTAGCCATTAGATTAGATCTAATTTACTATTTTAGATTGTTATATTCTAGATCTACCTTATGCATCTTTTTATACATTATAATATTGTCATTATACCATAGTGTCACAACTTCATAAAAGCATATTCATTTTATGATATTGTGGACACTTACTAATCAATAAAATTTACATGAGGTTCACAAAGGCTAATTAAATTTAGGGTAAATTTTTTGGTATCTCCATTGTGTTTTAATGTTATCCCTCTTAAGAAAATGCTTCAAAATGTATATATAATTAACCATTATTGAAAAAGGTAAGTAGCCCTCTTTATCTTGGCATAGTTTTTTGTAACAAACACTAAATTTGACATAGTCATGGAAGGATTTATTGTTAAGAAAAGGAGGTTCTTAATTTCTTAACCATTATTTGACTAAAAAAATGACACAATAAATTTTATTGAATAGTTGATCCATGTATATGGCCATAATCTAACACCAAAAAACCAAACCAAATGTGGACAATTTGTTTGTTTGTATTGAAGTTATTTTTGATCGATAAAAGAGGGTTGATTAATTTTTCATCCATAGATTAATAATAATAATCCATAAAAAGGTCCATAATATTTGAAAGAAAAAAACACTCAAGTCCATATTCTAAAGTCCTTCTGTGATGCTAGGAATTTGACAATGGAGGGGAGGTTAGATCAAGTGTTAGTCTCAAAATGAAATCAAAATGAAAATAAACACACTAACAAAGCTTAACACCTCCATGCCTAGATCATATGGGGAGATTGGTGAACAAAAAACAAATGACAAAGCTCAACTAAAATGTAAAGAAAATTAAAAATTTTCTTTACCTTCCTTGAATGTTCCAAATGATGTGTTCGTTGGCTTACTCGTATTGTGCTCAAAAAGTCTTCATCAATGGGGTTTGCCTATTTTCATTTCCTCTTGGCACCATTATTTACTTGGATTTGTCTTGATGTTTCTTTAAAATGGCTTTTCTTGGCTCAAATTTGGAATTATAACATTATATCTTTGCTTCATGCCCTAAATCTAACATTTTAACTCTACTATGTCCAAGCTCCCTAAATGAAGAGCTCTAGGCTTACTTTTATAGGTTTTGAAATGACTTAAAATGGGTTAAATCCTAAAATTGGTTGGATTAGTTAACCCAAATAGGGTTAAAAGGTGTCAAATGGTCATGATCAACATGGAATAAGCGTGGGTGGGATATTTTCAAAAAATGACAACTCACAAAAGCTAATGATGAAAACCTAGGATATTTATTGATTTTTGAATTTCTCTTTTTGATAATTGTTTTAATTGCTCAAGGATGAATTAAATTATGATTTTATTAGGATTTTCTTGTTAATAATCTCTTTTAGTCATTTGAATATTTGATATTTTTATTTAATTCAATGTGTGCATTTGATTCATTTAATTGATTTTTAGACCAATTAAACATGTTATGAAGCCAAATTTGAGACTTTTAGAGATTCTTAGGATAGAATTTCAAAGGTTGGTAAGAATTGGTATAAATTCAATTATGAATCCATTGGTGTCTAATTTTAGATGTCTATACCTTCAAATGAGAACCTTTCAAGGTTAGATAAAAATTCTCTAACTAGCTCTAGTGCTTATACAAAAATTCAAAACATAGTCAATAAATAGATTGATAGAAAAATAAGACTACGAACCCTAAAAAAACTTGATACCAAAGTGATCCAAAATAAAAAACCAACTTCTATAACATCATGAAGGATTAATAAGGCTTGATCAATTCCTCATCGTAGATTCTTATGAAGTCACATGGATTGATGCATTGAACATTAAAAAGTCATCATAGATGCTTATGAAGTCACATGTATTGATTCATTTAACATTAAAATGTGGAAATAAACATTTAAACTCATATATTCTTCCACATCTCTAGAAAAATATCAAAATTAAGAGGAGTGAACATAATCCACTTAGTAATGGGATGTTAGAGGGGGGTAATTAGAATTTAAGGATAATTAATTAACATCATCCAAAAACACACATGAAATACAAATCCATCCTTATAAATATAGTAATATATTAACAAGGTGATGATGATCCATGTACATTAAGGGAGCAATAAACTCATCCCATATTACATTATAGGACATATACATAAAATCCATACATTCAGAAGAGATGTTAACATACTACTCCAATGTAAACCTCTACATTTAAAAATAATTAGACATGACTATCTCATCCTATAAATAAGCTTCCTTAACCCTAGAATCTCAAAAGGCCTAAGATGATCCCCTCTGATCTAAAATAGGGTTGATTTTTCTACCTTAGAATAAATGAGATTTTCATTCCTAACTGAATAATCATTTTGGAGATAGGACATAAATTCCCCTAATCATGACATCCTTAACAATATGATTAGAATTTTGGCCCAAGGTACATTGAAGAGCTAGATTATGAAGATAAAATTCTAAAAAACCATTTTTACCATGATCAGAAGTAAAAATAAACATTTGAAAAAAAATCTTAGGGAAAATCAAACCAAGCATAATTTGAGAATCCATTCACCTAAGAAACAACCAAAACCATTAGTCTCTTAAAAATAAATCATACACTATAGTATGGGGATTGTAATCCCCAATATTCTCAATAAATTCACAATCAAGGGAAAGGAAGGATTTCAGCTCAACTTGGATAATAAATATTTGGTAGCCTTCAACATTACCTTATCTAATTGATATAAATTAGTGACCAACTTAGATTTATCATCCAATATAATATCCAATACCCTATGAAAAACATCATCATCCATAGCAAGAGTATCTAGTTTAGGAGACACAACAGAGGGAGAGGGGAAAACAAAATAAAAATCTTGAAAACTAGGCCTAGGGTCATCCCCTAAACCATACCCAAGAGAAACCTCAGTATTAGGACCCTCCCTCAGTAATACAAAGTACCTAGGTGAACATGATCTAAGGTAATTAAACTACTCTAATAAGATTACTTATTTTCAAGTGCCTTTGAACACCCTATAATCCATTTAATTATGATTTTATAAGAAAATAATATAGCATTTGTTGTTGTTATTAAGATGATTGTTTGTGTTTTTTTTATGTTTGTTTATGGATATAGAGTGTTGTTGACATGTGTAAACTAATGAAGCTATCATATCTAGTGATTTCCTACTTAGATAAACTTAGAGTTTATATGTTATTATTCATTCACATAGTTGATTGATGCCATGTGTTTCTAAGATAATATAGGGTTCTCCCTTAGTACACATGAGTGTGAAATATAATATATTTTATACCATTACAAACTCACCCTAGACTTTCCCAATTTCATCTCTTTGTGCCTCGGGTGAGCACTTGAGCTCAAACTCATGTGATATGTTAGGATGTGCACAAGACTATCATGTGGGTGATCATTAGACTACCAATATAAGGGTTAATTCTTCTCTCTTAGTGCTTAGGTGATTATTTATGACATATATTTAAGTGATATACTATTATAGTTAGACTATTTATTGGTGTCACATAATGGTGCATAATGAACTAGTGTTAGTGCTAAGAAAAAACTTAAATTATTGTTAACATGTGGTGGGTTTTTTATAAAACCCCCTTTATTTTAACCATTTAACTTGTTTTCAATGTGTGTTTCATATTTTTTTGATCCTTAAAATGCATAAGAATTCAAACATTCTCCCTCCCTTACTTTGAAAGATTAATTTATTAAAATACAATTAGAACAATATTTTTTTTTTAATTTAAATCCTAATTCAATAAATATTTAAATCCACATAAATCATGAGAAAATTTATAATGCATTTTATTGTCAACTTGTGCATAGCCACTCTATGAAGGTTAGGGGAGATGTTTTTTAGGCCCTAAGCTAGGGTGGGTGAATGTGCTTGTGGAGTATAACTTTGGACAATGTAAGAGAAGTTATTGTTGAGTGTAAGAAACACTTTTAACTTTGTACTAAGTGGGTGACTAAGACAAGTAATCCTACATGGGATTATAAGGTCATTAAGAGGAGGTATGGGATTGTAACAAATGAGGTGACTTGTAAGAAAACTACCCTCTAATTTATTGGGTTGGGTGAAAAATCCTTGGTATATAAAATTTAAAATGTCTTTTATGTCTCATATTTAGTCTAGTTTTGGGGGGTTGATTGTGGGGACTCATTTTTTATGGAGGATATTTTGTAAGCAAGAAGAGGGAGAGATTGTTAGAAGGATGAGGAGAAGCTTGATGGAGTTTTGAAGCTTGGGGGCTTGTTGGAAACTTGAGAAGATATTCATGGAGCCATGAAATATGAGTTTTTTTAAGGAAAATGGAGCAAAAGTATGCCTTATCTTAGAGCTTGTGATGTAATAAAATGGCTAATTTGATTTATTAAATATTGATAAATGAGAAGTTAGATTGATAAATGTTTGTATGCCTAAAATATTTGTCTTTCTCTTTATCCTTGAATCTAAAATTTTAAATGGAAATTTGTTTATTGTTGAATTGTAATTTTGTTTGATATCAAGTAGGCCTTATTAGCTTTCTTACCTTACCTTGTTTAAATTAAATAAAAGAAAAAGGTTGGATTTGTAGGTTCTCCAATAAATTTTGTTAAGACATTTAAATTGAATTTAAATTAAATTTTCTCATTAAAATATCTATTTATCTTATTTTGCAAATAGAAATAGTCTATTTAGGTTGTGTGGTGTTTATGGATAAAAATACCTTCTCTCTTTCTCAAATTGAACTAATAATCAAATTTAAGGTGGAATGGATTAATTTAATTATTTAATTTATTCAGTTTATTACTTAAAATGTGAAGATTACCAAGTTTTATTCTTTTCAAAATATTGAATAAATGCTAATATAGACAAGTGTATATACAAATATGTGTGTGTGAGGATTAGATAATAATATTGGAAATAATCTTGATATTTATATATATTTATCTATACATATGTTTATATATAAATAAATGTTATAATATGAATTCTATATTTAATATGTAAAAAAAAAAAATATTCAATGGGATAAATATATGAGTTAAAATTATCTATATATATACATACACTTTGATTTATAAATATATATTATAATGCCTTGATTTTATCATAGGGTTTCCAATTATGTGTTATATAACCAGAAAATAAAATCATTTCGATTTTGTTAAAAATTATTAAACACACACACACACACACACATATATTGAAAGGCTAAATATTTTTATGGATAAATCTTATTTTTAAAACTATTTTATAGATTGAAATAAAATACATATAAATATGATAAATGGATATAAGTAGGCAATATTAATATTAATATTAATAAAATTTAATTATATATATATATATATATATATATATTAAAAATTAAAAAAAAAATTGGAGAGGGGATGGTAGTTGAGCTGATCCTAACCCCATTCCTTTAAGGAAAGGGGTCAGGCCAATTGGCCTGCCCCCTACTACCCTATATTATTTTTATTGGTAGTAGGTTGATCATAGCCTATGCAGCCCAATCAAGCTTGTAGTTCACATTTTTTTATTTCTTTTTTCAAAATAAATTTATATTTTAAAAAAAAGAGTTGATAATATTATAAAATAGTAATAGTTATATATATATATATATATATATATATATATATATATTCATTAGGGTATATATATTATGTTAGATATATATAGGGTATATGAAAAGTGTGTATATATGTACTCAATATACATAATATACACCCTATATATATCTAACATAATATATATAACCTAATACACACACACACACACACACACACACACACACACACACACACACGAAAATATATTTTTGATGTGTTGAAAATATGAAAAAGGAATTAAAAGAGATTATACATACATACACACACACACACACACACACACACACACACACACACACACACACACACACACACACACACACACACACACACACACATATAAATATAAATATATGAAATAGCAATGACTATTGAGCTTGTGGTGATTCCCCTTGAGCTCCAAATCCTCTAGTTCCAAAACATGCATAAGAAAAGAAGAGATACGAGGAAAAATATTAAGTGTTGTCTTTTACTATTTTTGTAAAGAAAATTAGGGCAAAAGGTTAGGAACCCTAGATCTAGTGGTTGAGATCCACTCAATCTAGTGGTGGTGATTTGACCCACCACCACATAGCTTAAGTGGAGATTTTTATGATTTTTAAATTCTTTAATTTAAATTACATTTAATTGTTATTTATTAAGCCACTTTGTAATTTAGTTCCTTAAAACTAGTTAATAAATGGAGTCATGAATGAATTAACTATTTTTATTATTCAATTAGGTTTCAAATTTTTTTTTGATGTTTAAAATATTAAAACATAAAACAGTCATGTTCTGGTATTTAAATTCTTAAAAAGAAAGGAAAATCAAATAATTTACCTAAATGTTTTCCAACCTAGTTGAAATTCTTTCAAAATCGATCAAAAGAAAATACCTAAAGTAGGAGTTTGTCAAAACTAAAGTTTGAATATATTTTCTTAGGTTGTAGAATTCTCCAACAACTATTAAATATTTTTTAACCTCTTTAGTAGTGGTCCTTTGGGACCATTTCCGAAGGTACTTTGTAGAAATAAAACTAACCTCTATTTCTAACCTCGAAGTTAATTTAGAAACAATATAGTTAAAATACATGTGATTAGTATTTTTCTAATCCAGAAGTTGTAAACAAATTATTATAGCTTTAAATTATCATTTAAATATTAAAATAAATTTTATTGTTAGATATATATTTTCTTAGAGTGATTTTTTAGACAATTTATTAAAAATTTGTGACAATTTGTCTAAATAGTTAAAGTCATCATGGAATGATAGACTAAATTTTCATCTTTCTCACAATAAAAATATTTTGTTACCTTAAATATAATATTTATTACTTAAAGAATTAATTTCCATGTAAAAAAATATATCTTCTTCTATTAGATTTAAACTAGAGGTACTTTTGTACGTGATTATTAGTGTGAAAATTAATGTTTTTTGTCTCGTTTGGAAGGGTATTTTATTGCGATGGTTATTTTAGTGCCTTTTGATATTATAATTTAGGTCATGATTACCCTATACTATTTTATACCTTTTATATACTTGTTACCTTAGTTCAAATTTTGGCTCACAAATATCTATGTTTATGTCTAGCTTTAGTTGTCATTGGGTAGACTTACAATGGGCCCTACTTGAAGTTATTTTGGAGTGTACCCTTGGTATGAGTCTTGGTATTTGTAATCAAGTTTAGATTTGTGTACACATGTACTAACCATATGTATGGAGTTAATTATAATTCTTGGTAGTGCCTAGATGCACTTACACCAACTAGTGGTTGTAGTGTTACCTACAAGGGGTATCAATGTTACATTTAGTGGTGTGACTATTTGTGTAGGCTAGGTACCTCCACATTAAATATGACATTCATTTAGGAGTGAATGAACTACAAAATCCTTGATTCTACATGTGATGGGATCACCTAGATATGTAGGAAGCTTAGGGAGTGGGTGTGGGCTCAGAATACTAACCCTTATGATGCCTTTATAGAGGGGGAAATTGAAAACTAAGCCTAAGCTATTCTTGGAACATGTGCTTAAACATCTAACCCTAGAACACTTGATTTTTCATAAATATTTTATCATTATTTTTCATGCATGTAATTTTTTTCAGTTCTATTCGCATGGTTTAATTAGTTGTTTAGTTGTTATAGGATATTGACCCTTACTGATCATTTATTTTTGAGCTTATTTTATCCCATCTTAACTTTGGACACCATTAGAGACTCATTAAAGATATATAGCTTCTTTGAGTAGCATAATTCATATATTACTGAGACATTAACATCATTGGAAAAAGATAATATTGGTTCCTTGTCACTCTTGATTCACATTTGTGTCATTGTGTGGGAGTGTTTGGGTAAACACGTGCACCTTGTGTCATTTATAATTTGTGATTGATGACCTTTGAATGTGTTGTTATTTTGAATAGCTGATGAGATATTAGTAACTTTCTTGTGGATCATATTATATCCTTTATTTCTTTATATCACCAACCCTTTCTTGGTGATGACATCTCATAGATGAGGCCATCAAAAGTGTAAGGATAACTATATTGGACCCTGATTCTATCAAGTGGATATGTAGGCTATTCAAGTTGTAGTGGGGGCATCAGGTTAATGTTATTATACTAGGTTAGGGATACTTCTTGTCTTCCTTCATGTTGGGCTTGTACATGTAGTTGGATTAGATTTCTAGTTAATTTTAACTAAATAATATTTGAGTTTTATCATCATGTGGATGTTGTTAACCCTTTCACATTAAGCTTGATTCGTATTGTAGTAACTCCCCTAATTTTGTGTTCCTTGGGAATAGAGTTGTTTAAAGTTAGTCAATAATCTTCTTTGGTGATCCTCAAGGTGATAATCTTATTGTAAATTAAATTTTAGCCTTGGTTCACTATTGTTCTCCTTTGTGTGTGAACAATTTTGTGATCCTTTAAACCAAGAAATTATAATTGAGTGCTTATTAATAATGTGTCTTGTCCATATTCATTAATTAGAATATTACTAATTGATTTATGGAATCACATTGATATTAGCCTCTTATGCTTGTATTATGTTTCTAGAAAGGTCTCGTGGTGGACAGAAAATGTATTAATAAATCATGTGATAATTGTGTGTCACACTTCAATTGTGTATTATCTTAATCACAATTGTTAAATAATAATCAATCATATTGAATAAATAAACATCGCTAAAATAAGATAACAAAAAATTTATGTGGGTTTTGGGACAAAAAAATGGGCATAACATTTTGGTTTTAAAGCTACGCTCAACACTAAGAACTCTGGGAATATCAGTTGGTTGATTCTAGTTTTTTACATCAAATAAAAAATAGATTGTGTATTTCCAGTTTGGTCAGAATGATTCATGAGACTTATTTATATATAAGTACTATAACATTTATGATTCCTAAGTGATCAAACATAGAAACATGCATATTACCATGAGATACTATTGTAGCATTGGGTGATTAGTGCAGAATGATTGCTTACGGTTCCTTATTAAAAAAATAGTGGTAGATAATTATCATCAATGTTATCTAAGATGACATATGTACATCAACTAGACTGATGATGTTACCTAGATACTTGTGTGTCTTCACTAAAATTATGCTATTATATTGTGATATGGTTTTGAACTGATGTAGATAGTTTATCACAAGACAAACATGTGTACCCTTAAATTTTATATTTGTTATGTACATGTGTAATTATAACTTATTGTGTAAACCCCCACATCATTGTACTTATAAAAAACCTCATAAAAAATGGATCATCTCTATGAAAACAACATTGTTGTGTAATTGTGATGTGTATGTTTTGGTGTAAATACAACAATTATGTTATTGACCTAAGTTATAATTTTGTGAATTTAAATACAGTGGTGATGTATCTTGTGTGTAAACCTCATATTTAATTATTGCGTAAATTAATGTTTTTCACTAAAATCATATAATGTCTAAGTAAAACTATATTATGTAGCATTGTATTTTGCTGTGTAACCCTGCATTATTACTCTAGTATTTGGGTACTGATACAAGTATGAGGTTAGAGAGTGGAGTAGAACTATATTTACATTAGTCTGAACTAGGTTACAGGCTAGGAAGTGGAGCTTATCATAATTTGAAAACCCACTTTTATCTTTTGTATGAGGTAGCCTCCTGATTATTTCAAGTGTGTGAACCATAAGTGTCTTAAGCACCATGGGCTTTTCATGTATAATGGTCACTTTATGAATGATGTATTCCTTCACCTACCCCTCAATGGTTGTCAAAAGAATAACCTTCATTATTTATATCTGATATAACCTTATGAACCTTTAGGATACATATGGAGATGATGTTTTCCTCTTATCTCTAGGAGATAATTGAGTTTTATTTTATTCCTTCTCCTCTTGGGTGGCTTTCTTAACCACATAGTGTCGTAATGTGAACTTTTTCAGATATTTTTGTGCCCAAATTTATTTAAATTTGGTTGCCATTTTAAGTGTTTTTTTAAAGCCATAACTTTTGTCTCTCTTGAATTTATTTTTTTCTTTTATGAAGATATTTGTTGATTTTGAATTACTTAGATTGCAATTTCAATATTTTTATTGTGACCACTTGGATTTTGCTTTACTATATAATTTAGATGATTTATTAATATTTATTATCTCTTTTAAAATATCTCTTTAAGGCCATTTGGTATTTTATTTAATTATTGTGTTATTTTAGTGAGGTTTTACTTCTTTGATTGGATGTCGATTTCGTGAGTGTTGTGATGTGAACATTGTATGCCTATTATGTATATAAGGGAGAATAAGTAGCTTGGAATATAGATAGAGTGTGTGATGAGACAAATTGTGAGGTCAAGTCTTTAACCATCCTCCCACCCACTAGATGTGGTGGTTTCATACATTATCTACCTAAAGCACTTGTTATCATACTTTTGGGAGGTCTAATTAAAATTATTCTTCGAGGGTCTAAGGAGGTTATGTGATCTTATAATTGACTTGGATATAACATTTGATTTAGTATTTATTGGTAGGTCTAAGGAGGTTATGTGATCTTAAACTTGACTTGTATATAACATTTATTTCATTATTTATTGGGAGTTCTAAGGAGGTAATGTTTAGAGCATAATGATTGCTCAGCTATTTAAAGATTGATATTTCCCTATTCAAATGGTAGTTAATTTTATTGATCAAAATTTCTTAGTATTATTATATGTGGTTCTACCATGATTTGGAACTTATTCATATTGTACATTCACCATGGGATGACACATAATTTTAATTGTATGGTATTTCAAAATATTGATCCTTATACACATGATCTTTCAAAGGTTTTGATATCAGTATTTTGTGATATCAATTAGTTTATGGAAGATAGTGGTTATAAATATTGGTCAATATTTCTTAGTGTTGCTCAATGTTACTCAATATATCTTGTCCATATAATGGTACTAATCTCAACAAGTGCACTCTCACCATGGGATGAGGAATATCTTAGTCACCATATTATGACAATAGAACAATATTATTTTTGTACATGCTAGTTATCAGAGTTATACAATGGTAAAATGTCCTTGGGTTTTAGTTGGTTGTGTAAATTTTGGATAATAGTATAGTGTGACACTTTGGTAAATACCTAATAAAAGAAATTAAAATTAATTATTAACTTAAAAAACTTATTCATAAGAGAATCAAATTTCACAAAAATAAAAGATGTTAATAACTCTAAAACTTGAATTAGAGAAAACATTGAGAATAATTTAACTAACATAAGGACATGATTGAAAGTAATAGATTTTGAAAAATAATTAAAAAATATTGTTGTATTATGGTTGGCTAAAGTTACATTATTTTTAACCTATTATGGTTTTAAAAAAGTGTAATTTTTTAACCCATAAGTTATCACATTGAGGATGATATTTTTATAATGGAGAGTATGTAGTACCCATTATATTTTAACCACTTTGGCTTGTTGTTGATGTGTGTTGCCTAATATATTGATCCTTTAAATGCATAATCAGAATTCAAACATTTTCCCCTCCCTTACTTTGAAATCTTTATTGGCTAAAATACAATTAGAACAATCTTATTTTTTAGTTTAAATCTTAATCCAATAAATATTTAAATCCACATAAATCATGAGGAATTTTATAATGCATTTTATTAGCAACTTATTCCTAGCTTCTCTATGAAGGCTAGGGGAACTATTTGTTATGCCTTAGGCTAGGGTGGGTGAACGTGCTTGTGGAGTGTAAATTTGGACAATGTAAGAGAAGCTATTGTGAGTGTAAGAGACACTTTTGAATTTGAGCTAAGTGGGTGAGGGATTGTAAGGTCATTAAAAAGAGGTATAGATTTGTAATAAATGAGGTCACTCTTGTAAGAAAATTACCCTTCCATTAATTGGGTTGGATGAAAAATCATTTGAATATGAAAATAAAATTTATTTTATTTCTCACATTTAGTCCAGCTTTGGGAGGTTGATTGGGGGAGTCATTTTTGTTGGAGGATATTTAAGAAACAATAAGAGGGAGAGCTTGTTTGAAGGTTGAGGATAAGCTTGATGAAGTTTTGAAGCTTGGGAATTTGTTGGAAGCTTGAGAAGATATTTATGGAGCCATGGGAGCATGAGTTCTTTCAATGAAAATGAAGGAGGAGAAGTAGGCCTTATCTTAGTACTTCTAATGTAATAGAAAGTTTAGTTTGGTTTATCAAATATTGATAAATGATAAGTTAAATTAAAAATATTTGTATGCCTAAATTTTATCTTTCTCTCTATCCTTGAATCTAAGATTTTAAATAGAAATTTTGTTTGATATCAAGTATGCTTTATTATCTTTCTTGCCTTACCTTATTGAAATTAAATAAAATAAGTAAGTTGGATTTGTATGTTATCCAATAAATTTTGTTAAGACATTTAAATTGACTTCACATGATTTTTTTTTATCAAAACATCTATTTATCTTGTTTTAAAAATAGAAATAGTCTATTTAGATTATGTGGTGTTTATGGATAACAATAATTTATCTTTCTTTCTCAAATTGAATTAATAATAAAATTGAAGGTAGAATGGATTAATTTAATTTTTTTATTTATTCATTTTATTACTTAAAATGTGAAAATTATAATGTTAAATAAATGCTAATATAGACAAACATATGTGTGTGTGTGTGTGTGTGTGGGGGTGTGGATGAGATAATATTATTAGAAATAAACTCTCTCTGTGTGTGTGTGTGTTTAATATAAATAAATGTTATAATGTGAATTTTATATTTAAAATGTTAAAAAAACTTAACCTAAATGAAACAATATTCAACGAGATAAATATATGAGTTGAATTTTCTATTCTTTTAAATAAATAAATATATAAACTTATATCATAATGCTTTGATTTTATCATAGGGCTTCAAATTCTATTTTATATAATCAGATAATAAAATCATTTTGATTTTGTTGAATAAATAAATAAATATAAATATATAAATAAAAATAAAATATATTGAAAAGATAAATCTTGTTCCAGGTAAATCTTGTTCTTTAAGATGTTATATAGATTAAACTAAAATACATATAAATATGATAAACAGATATAAGTAGGTAGTATTAATATTAAAAAGAATATATATATATATATATATATATATATATAGGTGTCAGCTCAACTACCATCCCCTCCCCAAATTTCATATATATATATATATATATATATATAAATGAAATTTGGGGAGGGGACGGCAGTTGAGCCGACCCCAACCCCATTCCTTTAATTTAAGTGGAAGGGTTCGGGCTAATGGGCTTGCCCCCTACTGCCCTTGTATTATTTTTATTGGCAGCAAGTTGGCCGCACCCTATGTAGCTCGGTCGAGCCAGTGGTTTGGACTTTTTAATTTTTAAAAAAAGGAAATAAAAAAATGAGAAAGAGTTAATAATAATATAAAATATTAAATTGAAAATGACAAAAACATATGTATATCTCCATTATATATATATATATAAATATTATAGATATATAATGTATATATATATTTGAAAATATATTTTTAATGTGTTGAAAATATGAAAAAATAATTAAAATAGATTGTGTAAATTAATATATATAATGAATATATACATCAACAACAATAATGGTTAATAAGCTTATGGTGATTCCCCTTGAGCACCAAATCCTCTACCTCCAAACCCTGCAGTCTCCAAACCTGCATAAGAAAAGAAGAGAAATGAGGGAAAATATTAAGTGTTAACTTTTATTATTCTAATAAAGAAAATTAGGGCAAAAGGTTAGAAAACCTAGATCTAGTGGTGGAGATTTACCCAATCTAATGGTGGTGATTTGACCCACAACCACATAATTTAAGGGGGGATTTTTATGATTTTTAAATTAATTTAATTTAGTTTACACTTAACTATCATTTTTTAGGTTGCTTCAAAAATTAATTCCTTAAGACTAGCTAAGAATGAATTAACCTTTTTTCATTATTAGATTAGGTTTCACAAAACTTTTTAGTTGTTTAAAATATTAAAACAATTATGTTTCAATATTTTTTTATTGAAGAGCATACTTATATTAATATAAACAAACAATAGTACAATACTACTCATACAAAAAATGGTATAAAAAGTCACACCCCACAAGCATATTCATACTGAGGTAAGAAGCCATCAAGAAAAGAGCAAGTACAATAGAGGGTCAATAATGACCACACCAACAAAAAGTCACATTAAACTATTGTTAAGTGTGTAACAACCAAAGAAGGTACACATAAGAACACAAACAATCAAATAAAATATTTATGCTATGTCATTTAAACTCAAAAAAATGGAGAATCAAACAATTTACCTAAATAATTTCCAACCTAGTTGAATTTTTTTGAGAATAGATCAAAAATAAATACTTAAACTATGAGTTTCCCAAAAATAAGGTTTGAATATGATTTCCTTAGGTTGTAGAATTATCCAATAACATTAAATATTCTTTTTTAACCACTTTAGTAGTAGTGTTTTGGGCCCATTTCTGAAAGCACTTTTTAGAAATAAAATTAACCTTTTTTTCTAGCCTGGAAGTTGGTTTAGAATCAACATAGTTAAAATACCTCTGATTGGTATTTTTCAAATTTAGAAGTTGTAAATAAATTATTATAGCTTTAAATTATCATTGAAAGAGTAAAATAAATTTTATTTCTAGATTTACTATTTTCCTAGAGTGATTATGTAGTCAATTTATTAAAAAAAATTAGATAATTTTTCTAAGTAGTTAAAGTCACCATGGAATGGTAGATTAAATTGTCATCTTTATTGCAATAAAAATATTTTGTTACCTTAAATGTAATATTTATAGTTGAGAGAATTAGTTTTCATACAAATAAAAATGTATCCTCTTCTTACTTTTGTACTTGATTATTAGTGTGAAAATTAGTATGTTTTGTCTCATTTGGAAGGGTATTTTATTCTAATGGTTGTTTTAGTTCTTTTTGGTGATATAATTTGGGTTGTAACTACCCTACACTATTTTGTACCTTTTATATGCTTATTACTTTGGTTCATATTTTGGCCCACCAATACTTGTGTTTATGTCTATCTTTAGTTATCATTGGGTAGATTTGCGATGGGGCCTACTTGAAGTTCAAAGATTTGATGCTTTCACAGTCCATATGACTATTGAAACTTTCTATAAAAAATTGTGTGTGAGTTTTTAGTTCTCAACATTTTGGATCATCTTCCATGATCCTTCATCATGAGAAAATTATGATAAGTAGAACAGTAGGGCCAGGCAATATAAAGAAGTTGAGATGATCGTTGCAAAAAGAAGTTTCTAAAAACCCAAAAATAGTTGTTATGAAAAAGATAATAAAAATAAAATTGCTGTTATAAAAATAAGAATAATAAAAATAAAAAATAAAAATAAAGAAAAAATAAATAAAAAATAAAAAATAAAAAATAAAAAATAAAAAATAAAAAATAAAAAATAAAAAATAAAAAATAAAAAATAAAAAATAAAAAATAAAAAATAAAAACATCACAAATTGAATTAAAAACAATTAAACAAGTAAAGAGAATTAAATAGTATGTCTTGTTTTTAATATTAATGATTAAAATAAAATAAAACCTATAATAAATAACAAGATAAAATGAATAAAAATATACCCTATGGACTAACCAAAAAACTCACACATACTTTTTTCCAAAAATTTTCAATACTACTTGAAGTTATTTTGGAGTATACCCTTGGTATGAATTAGTATTCACACTCGATCATAGAGTTGTGTGTGCATGTACTTCCCATATGTATGGAGGTACATGTAATTCTTGGTAATTCCTATATGTGCTTGGGCCAACTAGTGGCTATAGTGTTACCCACAAGGGGTAATGATGTTACACTTAGTCATGTGGGTAGTGGTAAAGGCCAAATACCTTCACATTAAATATAACACTCTTTAAGAACATGTGAACTATAGCTAGCCCAAATTATACGCATGATGAAATTATCACAGATATATAGGCAGCTCAAGGAATGGGCACAAGTTTAGGATACTAACCCTTAGGATGTATTTCTAGTGTGGGTAATTGATAACTAGCCTTAGGGTGTTCTTGGAACACATGCTTCAACATATAACCTTAGAACAATTTCTTTAATGTAAATATTTTAGTTTTATTCTTCATACACATGTTACTAGTTCTATCCACATGGTTTAATTAGTTGTTTAACTATTGTAGGATAGTGACCCTCATTGATCATTGGTTTTTGAGCTTATTTTATCATGTCTTAACTTTGGACACTATTAGAGACTTGCTTAGGATATAGATATTCTCTAAGTAGTGTAAGTTAGAGATTATTGAGACATTGACCCTATTAGAAAAAGAGAATATAGGTTCCTTATCATGCTTGAATCATGTTTGTATTATCGTGTGGTAGTGCATGGGAAAGCAAACACACCTTGTGACATTTGTAGTTTGTGATTGATTACCTTTAAATATGTTATTCTTTTGATTAGGTGATGAGATCTTAGTAGCTCACTTGTGGGTCATATTATATCTTTTTTTGGTGAGATCACCAACACTTTTTCAGTGATAAAATCTCATAGAGAAGTCCATCATAAGTGTAAGGAGAACTACATTAGACCTTGATTCCATGGAGTGGATATTTGAGTTTCCCAAGTTGCGGTAGGGGCATCTAATCTAGGTTATTAGGCTAGGTTAGGGGTGCTTGTCATCTTCCTTCATGTTTGGCTTATACGTGTGGTTGGATTAGATTTATAGTTAATTTTAATTAAGTGAAATTTGAGTTTTATCATCATATGGATGTTTTTAACCCTTTCACATTAATTTTTATTCATATTGTAGTAATTCCCCTAGTTTTGTGTCCCTTGGGAGTAGAGTTGTTTAAAGTTAGTTGATACTCTTATTTGGTGATCCTTAAGGTGATAATCCTACTCTAAATTAAATTTTAGCCTTTGTTTAATATTTTTCTCCTTTGTGTGTGAATGATTTTTTGATCCTTTAAACCAAGACATTATAATTCAGTGCTTCTTATTAAGGTGACTTATCCATCTTCATTAATTAGAGTATTACTAATTGATTCATAGAATCATATTAATCTTAACCTCTTATGATTGTATTATATTCCTAGAAAGGCTTCATGGTGGAAAGTAAATGTATTATTAAAATCATGCAATAATTGTGTGTATCACACTTCAATTGTGCATTGACAAAATCATAACATTTAAACATTAAACAATCATAGTGAATAAATACACATCACTGAAACAAGACAATAAAAAAAATTACATGGGTTTTGGGATAAATTTTTTGGGTGTGACATTTTTGTATTGACCCCTTAGGCTTAGGGGTTTACTAGGTTATTCTACCCTTTTATTTAAAATTGGTTGGAAGGAGAGCATCCTTGTCTCTCATGTAGATGGATGTGCATTTGGACCTCCTCTAAAATTGATAGATCTCTTGATTTGATAAAGTTGAGAATTCTTTGAGATCTACATGCTTCATTACTATACATTAGTACATTATGTTAAACCATGTTGTTAAGTGTTGTTTATTTATCATTTACTTATGTGGCCAAGTGCCAACAGTACCACCCTTGTTTGAAATGGGTTGCTATGAGTGTTATCTTAGTCTACTGAATATAGAACCATTGAGGTCCAAGCATGGTGAGAGGATTACCAATGGAAATATCAATAGGTTTGGATCTAGATATATGCCATCCCTATTGGGTATTGGAATGTTAAAATGATTAAATATATTGGTAATTATCTAGGTAAATTTTGTACATTAGATCCTATAACATGAAGGATGAAAAGTGTAATCTATGTTCGATTAAAAATAGTTGTGTATATGTCAAAGTCAATTTTTAACTCCATTTCCCTATCGATGAATATGAATTTATTCTAAATTTTTTTCCCTTGTTTATCACTTGGTTTCATTGTTAAGGACTGTAGTCTATTAGTAAAAGGAAAAACTTTTTATTCTCAAGTAATAGGAGGGGGAATTTGAACAATAGAAGGGATAAGAAGACTAGGGGAATATGGAATGGAAACTGGGACCATTATACAAAAAAGATGTTTTGCCTACCTTCAAAATAGAGTGGAATACAAAGAAAGACAATTCTTCTCCTATTGTGAATGAGGATCTAAGGAGTAAATCATTGGCATATGTAGATTCTTAAGATCACATAGTTTCTATAGGAGTCCCTATTAGTTATTTGGTTGTAGAATATATTTCATGGGATAATAGGTCATTGTTTTATAATATGAAAGTGAAAGTGTATAATGATTTAAATAATATTAGTGTAAACCAAATTTATTATATGGAGCATTTGGATATCTCCTAAATGATTGTGGAAGATTTAGATTAGTGTCAATCCTATTGGGAATTCTCGAGTGTGGGACCATGGAATTTGAAGGAGAGAATGATTATTCTATTGGTAGTATGAGTGACATAAATTAAGCAAATAATGAGGAGGTTATTTTTCAAATTTCTTAATTTGACAATATTTTCCTTCCCCCTCTAGCCAAAAAAAATAAGATAAGGGGGAGTAAATATAAAGTTGAAAATTTACAAAAAGATACCTTATAAGAGATATTATTAGGGAAAATGTTGGATTAGATTCTCACTATATAATGGAGGGAATTTCCTCCTCCCTCTCCTTAACTATTTTTTTTCATTTGCCCTTGGGGAACTATCTTTGATCTTATAAGTGGGTGGTTTGGGTTGAGCTAGGGTAAATTATGTTATGTTTCTTTAACTTTAAATTTTCATAGTTAGATGTGGGGCATGATTAAATGATAAAGGTGCTTAGTGATTTTGTTATACTTTGGGGGTTAATGGTTTCTAATTATTATTAAGGGGATCATGGTTAAATTTTTATAATTCTTTAAGCGTGTGATGAGTTTTTTGGAGCATGAAACTAGGATTATTGAGATATATTATCATCGAGTTTGTTGCAAATAATTTAAGGATTAGTTTAAATATATGTTGATGGTTTGGTTTGGGAAATATCATTATGATACTATTTTAAAGTTCATTGGTTTGTTTTCTTCTTCCATTATTTTCTTCATCGAGTCTTATATTGAGACTTTATGTGTTTTGTCTTTTCAATAGGTGGAGATATTCTTAGGTGGGATCCTACAGAGCATGATGATATTTTAAATAGCAAGGATTGTAGTCAAATATACTTATAAGTGAAATATTTTTATTTTTTGACAAATTTCCAAGCCTTGATGTGACATTGTAAATTGAGTTATTTCATTAATGGGGTTATGACCATTACTAGTTTAACTTTTGAGGTTAATGAGGGGGTGATTTAATTTTTTTATAGACTTCCTATCTTAGGGAAGTGATGGCATGCTATTAATAATAAAAAAGGAATCAATGAAAAAATTAATTCCTTCATGTAGATGAGATGGTGGTAGATATAATGAATGGGATTTATAGTGCTTCTCTACCTCATCCATGGCCCGAATTGTCCTCTTTCATCAAGAAATATGTATGTTGAGATGGAATGTATTCTCTAATATATTCATACCATTTTAAACTCTTATCTCATCTAATGCATAAAAATTTGATCAATTTTACCTTCTTCCTTCTTAGGATTATTAAGAGTATTGCCTATGAGGTCCTAAGAGGTAAGTTCAAGGTCCTTACTTACCATGGTTTGATAAAATTACTTGTTGTTGAGGTCTTGAGGAAGCAATACCCTAACATTTCATGGAAATTTATTTTTTTCCTATTTTAGTATTTATACCTTTACTTATAAAGCTAAGGGAAGAAAAGAAGAAGGTTGATATTACCATTTTTTCTAAAGAATCAAATGAATAGATTTTGGAGGAGGGTCCTTTATTCCCACCCACTTATGTGTGGATATTTTGTTTATATTATTTTAGATATTATGAGACATTACATATTTATCTCTTAGATATTATGGGGATAATTTATAGTTGTTTCTAATCCTTTAGGGATAAGTATCTCTTAGTCTTAGGTTTGATCTCTAGCTTGATTTCTTAGTTATGATTGATCACTTAGCTTGATCACTTAGTTTGAATTGATCTTCTTTGCCTATATATGCAAGGCTCATTCATTGTATTTGTATGTAAGCTTTATAGATATATAGAATTTATTATTATATGATCTATTTGTGTATAATATACTGACATATTATTTGAGTAATACATCAATAGCTTTTTTTTGTGGTAATAGTTTATATATTTGACCCTAGGTGATAGTTTTATAAACTCTTTGATCGTATAAGAGTGGTCTCCAATATACATTACTCATATCTTTATCTTCTCTTTGACCAAAATATAATATTATCTTTACTTACTAAGTATGCTATTCTCTTGCATCCTCTTTGGATGGTCTTGAGAGTGAGAAAGGTGTGCAAAAAATTCTAATTTTTTTTGGGGGGGCATCCTTTTTTGTGTATTTTATTATAGGTAAATTTTGGAGATTGAAGGAGTAAATCAAATCTAACTAATGCATCTATATTATCTAGTACATACATAATCACCTCCAATTTCATCCTAGTTGGATATTTGAGGCAAGATCTACAAGTTTTTGCAAATCTATTTTTTTGTTAAAAAATGAGTGTTCTTTTTTAGATTGTGAGAAAAATGTAGATGATCTTTTAGAATTTTTTTAAAGTTTTGTGTGCCTTATTTTCTAATTTCTAGAATATTTTTAAAATTTTAATTTCATTAATAATTACAAAAGTTATCATAATTTTACTGAGTAATACTATTTTGAAAAAAAATATGTCTTTTATTTATTTAATTATGAGAAAACTATAAATGATCACTCAAAACCATTATTGCATTTTGTTTACCTTGTTTTCAGGTTTTTAGAATATTTTTAATTTCATTAATATTTAAAAAATTTATCATAGTTTTACTAATAATTACTATTCATAAAAAAATTCTTTATGGGAAGATTTTTTTATAAAATAATATCCTTGGATGATTTTTTGATTTTTTTTCATTAAAAAAATATTTTGTGTTTGGGAGACGTAAGGATATATTTTATTTGTTTATTTCTTGGCCACATACCTTTTTTTTATCTTGTTTTTCAAAGACTGGAGGGTGAGGCCTAGTTTGGCAGATGGCCAACCCCCTTCATAAGTAAACAAACTTTCTCCTTAATTAATTTAACCATCATGATTGTAATCATGGATAAATTTTTGATTGAGTTTGATGTCCCTTTACATGTTACCTCACATTTTATTATTATGTATTTTTTCACTTACTCCTATGTAAGCATCTTCATCTACCATTTCTAATGATTTGGGATGGATTTTATATCACTTGTGATTGTACCATCATTATTTTTGAGGATTTTACTGGCATGGTTCCTCCATTATTCAAATTCTCTCACAAAAATACTTTATTACACTCATACTCATTTATCTATACACTTATAGACTTTTTTTTAGTAGGGCCCCATGTCTTGCATTTTTTGAGTATGTTTTTTTTACCACTTGTGTTTTTTTGGCCCACATTGATGTCTTATTTTTAGAGCAACTCTCATGATTTATGATGAATTCTTAGATAGATCAACAATCTCCTTATTTGGATCTATTATAGTGTATACAATATCTTCCTTATTTTCATTTGGTGTTTTTATGTATGGGATATATTGTACTTTCACTAAATTATAAAGTTCCATGGGGAGTTTTCTTTTACAACCTAATCTAACTTCATGTGTGGGTACCTTAGTTTGTGCATATTTTACTATTTTAGTTTCTAGTCTCTTTCATCACCACCAGGGCCATTTTCTTGAGATATTTTATCTATATTTTATATATTTCTCCTTTGTACATGGGTATCTTATTCAAGAAATTTGTTTGCCAAAACTCATATTAGGATTGTTATGTCTTAGTGGCATTCTTGATGACTTTTTGTGTAGTGACACTAGTGTGGCATCCCCACCAGTTTTTGTGTTTAATTCTCACCATTATTAGTCAAGTTATTTAGAGAATTTCATTGTCATCTTATCTTAGTTCAATATTAAGGGAGAGTATTTAGATAATGCTTCTTTGGGTTCATCATTCTACCTAATATTTTGGAGTGTAGTGTTTGTATTCAGTGATCTTAGTATTCAACACCATTTTTAATTCAACTTGGTGGTTACAACGACTCGACATCATGTATTCTAAAAAAATAGATTGACATCTATAGGGAAAATTATCTTCACACTACATCCTGTTTTTGGGCATGGATACCTAATCAGGCCTTGTTACTAGGAGCCATTTCCTTTTTTATCTCTTTTTTTAGGGGGTGAGTTTATTTTCTTATAGGTTTTCTCCCTTTATCTATTGTACAAGAGATTTATTCATCGATATATTATACATAAGTACCTGATCATGCCTTGTTATCAGGACTCATATTGTAGATATGCCACTCTAGTTTTGGCCCCTAGTTGCACTTGAGGGGGGTGTTAGAGTAGGTTATTTACTTTAACTCATGTTCACTTAGGTAATTTATTATTTCCACTCACTTATATATGGATATTTAATTTATATTATTTTAAATATTATGAGATATTACATATTTATCTCTTAGATATTATGGGAATAATTTATGGTTGTTTCTATCCTTTAGGGATAGTTATCTCTTAGTCTTAGGTTTGATCTCTAGCTTGATCTCTTAGTTATTATTGACATTAGCTTGATATATTTGTTAAGATTGATCTTCCTTGCCTATATAGGTAAATATCATTCATTGTATTTGTATGGAAGCTTTGGAGATATAGAGAATTTATTATTATATGATCTATTTGTGTATAATATATGTGATATTTTTTGAGCAATGTATCAATGGATTTTATAGTGGTAATGGTTTGTAGATTTGACCCTGGATGAGAGTTTTCTAAACTCTTTTAAATTTAACTCTTTCTCTCCTCACTCAATTAGAATTCATCTTCTTCTTGGAACTCTATCAATAATTTGACAACATTTCATTACTTTTTCTTCACCCTCAGTACAAACTATGACAACAACCTTTCTTCTCCTCAGGCATCTACATTTTATATATTTATTAAGATCCCTATGTGTTATTTGGTAACTTAACTACCATAAATCATTGGATGTTATGGTTTTTGTCCACTTGGTAGTTAATGTGTTGTCATAATCAAGGTTGACTACCTTGCCATTCCTTATCATTTGTTAATTTCTTGTCAAGAGCTAATTACACATAATAAATTCCATCGTTTATCCATGAATCACATTGGATATGATATATTTGAAAGTTACACATGGTAACTTATGACATTTTATTGAATTCATTTTTAGGCACGTACATATGGGTTATTTTAACATCTCACACCATGCTTGACTACTATGTCTATTGGGCATGCACATATGTATTAGTTTTGTTTTCATGTGTCAATATATTCTCCCACCAGGTATTGGGGGTAAATATATGTCCATACTTTAATGCACCTATATGAACTTAGTTATACTTAGCAATGTTGTTCAAATGTTGGTGTTAATATCACCCCACACTAACTTGGTTGGTTGTCCTGGGTCAACTCACTCATCTCTTCCCTCTGTTTGGTTGAATTCCACTTTGTTTTCTCATTTTTAAAATTTCATTTTTCAAGTATATTTATTTTTCTATCCCTTTAAGGCTTTTACATTTTATGCCTCTCCCTTTCAGACTTATCCACTTCATGTTTTAATTTATAATATCTCCCTTTGTTGTGTCTTTCTCTTTTTATGTCACTTGGTTTCAAGATACTTTGGCCTATGTGCACAATCCTTGAATTATTTTATATCAAATAATATTATTAACTCAGTCATATCCTGGGATTCAACTACTTTTGTTTTGATAAATTAAAGAATTCAGGGGCATCCAACTTCAACTCTTGTTTAAGACTAGCCCATTTTTCTAACATGCCCTGTATATTCACCACAATGCTTATTATCTGCATGCCCAATTACTTTAATGTTTAAGGTTTTTATTGAAGTGCTTAGACTTTTTAATTCATTTAAATTATCTTATTGGTATCTTATTTTATCATTTCCTCAAGGAAACTCTCCCATAAATACTTTTTAATTGTAGCTCTGAGAAGCACTGCTCAAAATCCTCTTTTGTACTTATTTCCTAGGCCATTTCTTCCACTTCTTAAAAAACATTTGTGTGCTCATCCTTTGTTTTTTTATGTAAATTTAGAGTGATAACACACTTTACTCTTGTTTCTCTTTATGGAGTCATGCATTTATTATGGTTGGTTATCAAAATAAATTTAAAAATAAGGGCTCTATCACTGGCATGATTTATGAGAGCTTATTTGACACATCTTCACAATTTTCTAATTGGTCAATGAACTCAAATTGGGATTTATTAATGTCCTCATGTGCATATCTAGTGTTTTTTGTTAAAGGTATAATCACTAAGATGGGTGGGGTGAATTAGTGAGCCCAAATATTTTAATATCAACTATAGTCCTTTAAACTATTAAGCAATCAACATATGTCAATTTGATCAAGTAATATTAACAAGAGAGCTCATTTATTCAATGTATACACAAGATCAAACACATAACAAATAGTTCTTATGAGAAACCCTCTTGGGGAATAAAACCCACTCTCAAACCTGCAACACAAATGGACTATTATCTTATAATAAATTACAAACAAGAGACTGATCAACTCCTTTAGACCATCATACCTTGATCATATCCTCCTAACCAAAGGTATTTAGTGAAACACCTATTTCACAAGGAACAACTACCCCTAAGGAATACTAAGTCTTTTAAACCCTTCATTGAACACCTCCAACTTATAAATGATGTCTTCAATTCTTGATGATGGATCTCTATTTGTTGACCTCCACACAAACTATCTCTCTATCTCAAATAACCCTCTCACATAGGCATGCCACAATCTCTCTCCTTTTTCACTCAATTTATCCTCATATGCACACTCATACCTCTTTGCATATCCTCAAATTTCAAGAGAATTATTATGACATTAGGAACATGAACTACATGTCATACACATATTCAAAAAACTATTTTTATTATTAACTTAACCAACATACACACTACCTATCCTTCATTCCACAACTCTCACATGCACCTTGCACTAATCTCTCTCACATCCAAGTCTAGAAACCAACACATTTGGTTTCAATATATATAGAGTAATCATGAATTAACAAGATTATAATATTTAATATCAATCAAAATACATTCAATCACCCTCAAGGCATATCACATGGGTCACACTTAAGCATAAACCACTTTCAAATAGGCTTAAGTCACTTTTAGGTCCTATGGAGACCCATCCAACTCTTTGACACTTGTTTAAACAAACTAAGAACATATGGACAATTTTAAAATGCATGTAACCATTTAAGATGATATATAGGCCCTCTTTAATTGAAAACAACCATCATAATACCCACTTTCTTAAGCATAATTTTCTCAAACAACTCTCTATACACATAATCATTATGAGTGAACACATAGTCACCTTATAACCTTTTGTTCATACTGCATATGATTTTTAAAACCCTAAAAATTCACTCAAATTATCCTTATGGAGCATCAAACATTATTTGATATCCAATTCATCAAGGGGTATTGAAACAACATCAGAACAAGCTCAAATACCCTTCTCAGCTTACTTGCAGAACAAGCATGAACACATAGTCAACTTTAGAACTCAAAATCATTGTTTGTACATAATTTTATATCTTCAAATCAATATTTTTAGATGTAACTTGGATTCCTATACCACTTTGATTTTTAATACATGTTCAAATTCATTTTGTTTCTAATGTTATGGCCCAAAAACCAAATACTAGTTTTTCCTTTGTAAATTCAAATATTCAAATGCAAACAGTCACAGTTAAACCTCAGACACTATGCTCATATATCATGTCCTCACATATTTATATTTATCATGCACCATCGATCTTGTTCAATATTTAACACATAGGCACCAATGCTCAAATGTTAAACCTCAACCACTCTGCTATCATCTCGTGTCCTCATTCAACTTGGCCAATCACACTCCATTGATCTTATTGTAAGGAGCTCAAATTTTAATTATGTTAAACATCAAACAATTTGACCAATATAACTTAATATGCACCATAGATATTCAATTATATTATCATGCACTCACCATTAATTTGTATCCTTTGCCTTTGCCTAGTCATTAAACATTGTGCACTTCTTGCCATCTCATTGCTTACTAACATCTTGGAGCCAATGCACTCCTTTAATCTTATGTAAGATGTTCTATTTTTATCTTTGATAAATAAATATCACATTGACCCAATTGACTCTATACACACTGTTAGATATGGAAGTATGAACTACTATGAACCATTATATCTCCACTAGGTCCAGATCTTTAACATCATGCAAATTGACTAAGTATGGGGACTAATTGCAATATGATTGAAAAGCCTACCTTGGAACTTAATAACTTCTTCTATGCTTAGATACATGATCTCAAATTTGGACCATATGATCTCTTCAGATAGGATAATCTATCCATATAACAAAATACTCCTAGAACCTTCATGTGTGTGAGATATATCACCATTAAAATGCATTCTCAAAATATTTTGTCATAGAGCCAACTATGGTTGGAACTTGTCTAGAAGGCCAAATTTGCTCCTACATAACTTTTGTTGTGATTTAATGCATGATCTAAAATTTAGCATAAATCAACTATGCATAAAATTTAATAAACTCATATGATTACTTTATCTTGAAATGTCCACACATGTAAGATATGCCACCATCAAAATTCTTACTCGACTCTTCTTGCCACATTGTAAATTTGGCTAAGTATGGGAAAACACTGACAAAATGCCTAATAGCCCAACTTTGCACATGCATTATCTTTTGATGTGCTTCATTTCATGATTTGAAATTTAGTGCATAAAAATTAGGCATAAAAATGAACAAATTCATATGATAATTTCATTCAAACACCTCCACATGTGTGAATTCTAACATCATCAACATGCTTACTCAACTCTGCTTGAACCCTTTGAAAATTTGGCTAAGTATGGGAACTTAGTGAATTCTTTCTGAGAAGCCAACTTTGCACCCCCATATCTTTGACCATAATTTGATGCATGACCTGAGATTTGGTGTATAACAACTAGGGACTAATATGATCACAACCATATGACCAACTCCCCATAACTCATCCACACATGGTAATTATGATATCATCAAACTACCTACTTAGATTTTATGCCATTATATCCATCCACCAAGATGAAAAATATGGAGTACTAGATGAATTCCACTTATGTACACGAGCTTTCCAAACATAGAAAACCTCTTATAGAACCCTTTTAACATGCTCAATACTCCATACTTATCCCTGAACATCTCTAGCCATGTCAAAACTGAAGATCAACCAAGCCAACTTCAAACACACTAGGACAAACACATTGCACACTTTGCCATTATTATTTAGGTTATCAAGGCACTTCATCCACTCACTAGGACACCTCCATGTCATCACCATGAAATAATTGAAAACTCTCTAATAATCTCACCCTTTGTCATTGATTTCAAGAAACATCATTCAACTCACCTTCTCTCTCTTCAAGCATTCTCATAATAGGAACCTTCTCCCCCTTTGACATAATGATAAAGTGGGCATAAACTAATTATAAGGACCTAAAAATACCATATATATGAAAGTACCATCTTAGAAAGATGATACAAACTCCCCCTTACCTTGAGTCTACCTCTTCTTGCCTTGAAAACTTCTTCTTGCTCTATGTAACACTCTCTTTAACCAAGCACTACAAAAAATAAAGAAAGAACACACAAAATAAATGACGTCTAATAAAAATTACCAAGAAACATCTGATATGGACTCCTCCTAAGATTTTTGAGCCATTTCATCACTTTGAGAATCTTCAAATCTCCATACACCATGAAGAACTACCTCATATGCTTACTAGCCTTCTCTCTCAAGCTACCATAAAGACCATCAATAGAACTTCATGCCACTCACCAAAAAAGAAAAATGTTATCAATAAACCTAAGAACTCTCCATGAAATAAGCACACCTTACTCTTTTTGGAGAAACTGAGAAAAAAACACTCTTCTTCAAACTAGGCTTGTCTAGCCTCCTTATAGCCCTACTTGGAACTTGCAAATCCAAAATTTTTTAATAGACACATATTTAAGACCTGAAACTTCATATCTAGAGAACTCTCTCATCCCCCCTTAAGCACATAAATTTTAAATAACTAGCTCAACATCTACAACATACTTCTTTCATAAACCAACTACCCAATTAGGCCTCTAACTTGACAAAAATTTAAATAACTTGAGAACCACAAACCTTAAAATATTTGTGAAGATTGATTTGACAACCCATTTTTCCCATTCAACATATTAAGAAGCTTTAGACCTCAACTCATAAGGCAGACCACTTTTTTAGTAGAGCCTAAAACCTTATAATCATAAAATAAACAAGGTCAACACAATATCTTCCAGTCAACATCCACCTCTTAAACTTATTATACACCTAGAGATAAATATTAAAATTTTTGGACCAATATTTGAGCTTTCAAACCATTGAGATCCTTGAATTACTATAACCTATTTTAAGACTTGCAAGCTCTTAAACACAAACTGAGAAACCTAAGAGCTAACAAAAATCTCCAAATTAATGCCAACAAACCTTCATATCAAAAAAAGACATGGGACATGATATAATAAGGTCATAAAACTTTTATATGTAGAAATATCATCTTGACAAATTACAAATCCTCCTTTTTCATGTGGGAATCTTCAATCTGACCTTATAGATTACTCCATATACAATTATCAACATCATGACATCATTATGACATCACCACAACAACACTTGATTATCCACTAAAAAGAGACTATTAAGAAGCATAGATATAGATACTTCACATATTTCCTCATCACATAATTCATGTCTTCAAGCCACTGAACTTCTATGGCATACATAACTACTCAACAAGCCTTAACAGGCTTAACAAGATCTAGGACTAGGCCTAAAGGAAAAGTCTTCAAATTATAAGTTTACCTACAATATACCACAAATGTCTTTTCATATATTCATATCAAACAATATATAATAGCCACCAAGCTTTCTTTGAATGACAAGTGTTTCCTTGAAGCCTAGATAGAGACACCCTAACCCATAATGTCCTAGAATAATGTGAAACTAGATGTTACCTACAACTCCTCATATTATTTTTCCTCTTTAGTCATCTAATATTGATAGTTCTTCTTTTTAGGCTTATAACTAGCCTTAATCATCACCTTGGATTCATCCTTGAGCTTTAATTGAACTAAATTTTGTTTTTCCTTTTCTATCTAGATAGTTGACATATTCTCTACTTCAAATTTGTCAACAAGTGCTGAAAACAAAAAGTCTTGACTTTCCTTCACTTTTGATCCCTTTTCCACATTGGCAACCAATTCATCAACAATCTTGGACATAAAATGATTAGTCTCCTTAGTATTTACCACCTCAGGTCTCCATACCATAGTTTGACTCTTCTCATCTTCTGCATCTAACTTACCAACTTAACCTTTGAGTTTAGACTGAGCTGCAACACAGTCTTCTAAAGAAACTTTCTTATCAGCCTTTGGACTAGTGTGAGTAGCATTAATAATATTTGGTCTTCATAACCAATAATGACTTTATTATGCACAATGTAAGCTTCATTCCCTTTGAGATACCTTGAGGATCTATTACCTCCACTTGAACAAAATCTAATAGAGTGTCTATCCTTATGACAACTGAAACAAGTAATGCATTTCATACCTTTTGAAGGATTTGAACTGTGATCAATCTTTGGCTAAATACTCCTTTTATCATGGCTCCATGAATAAACATAATCGATTGACTTAATTCTATATTCATTGGTTCTATGACCATACTTATTACATGTATAACAAAGACCTTGAAAATAACTTTCATACCTTATTGCATTATGTTGTCTAATTGTCCTTATTTCCTTGTTTTTGCCCTAATTTGACTTCTTTTGATTTTCTTCAATCTTACTTATCTTGACAATAAATTAATCTGCTCATTCATCAATGAACCTAGCTTAGTTTCCAATTGAATTCTCATATCCTCTATATCTCTTATACTTGAAATTGTAGCCATTAACTAACCTCTGAGAACTTGGATAGTCTACTTATCACTCTTAGATTCTTTAGCCATGTCATCCTTTATTCTACATGCTTACTCTATCAAAATTACCTCAAGAAAAATAACTTGTGCTTCAAGACCTTTGATCATATTCTTCATTTTATGATTCCTCTTCTTCTACTCCTTTAGTTCACAAAGTGCACTCATGAGCTCAGCTTCTAGATCAACTTCTCCTTCCTTTCTATCATCTTCTTTAATATTATGGCAAGCTTCTTTATCAAACATGATGTCCTTTTATTTTGAACACAAACTTGTATTGACATCTACTAGTTTAACCTTGAGATTATTGATAATATCCTCATCTTCTTTGGCATCTTTCTTCAAAGTACATATCTATTCTTCAAGTGCCTCGATCACAACCTTCCACTATTGATTTCTTTTCTTTAATTGATTAGCCATATTTTTACCTACTTAGGATCACCTTCAAACTATTAAGCTTCCTTCAAAAGACTCACTCTGATACCAATTGTTAGAGGTACAATCACTTAGAGGGGGGTGGGTCAATTAGTAAGCCCATATATTTCAATTACAGTCCTTTAAAATATTAACCAATTAACACATGTAAATTTGATCAAGAAACATTAACAAGAGAGCTCATTAATTCAATGCATACACAAAATCAAACACATAACACATAGTTCCTATGGGAAACCCTCATGGAGAATAAAACCCACTCTCAAGATTAAAAAACAAATGGATTACTATCTTATAATAAATTACAAATAAAATATTGATCAACTCCTTTAGACCAACAAACCTTGATCATATCCTCCTGACCAAAGGTATTTAGTGAAACACCTATTTCATAAGGAACAACCACCCTTAAGGAATACCAAGTCTTTTAGACCCTACTTTAAACACCACCTTAGAAATGATGCCTTTAACCCTTGATGATGGATATCTATTTTCTAACCTCTGCATAAACTCTCTCTCTATCTCAAACAACCCTCTCACATAGGCATGTCACAATCTCTCTCCTTCTTCACTCAATCTATCCTCATATGCACACTCAAACCTCTTCACATATATTCAAATTACAAAAGCATTATTATAACAATATGAACATGACCAATAGGCCATACACATAGTCAATATACTATTCTTCTCAGTAAATCAACCAATAGGCAACCTACATATCCTTCTCTCCACAATTCTCACATGCACCCTACACTAGTCTCTCTCACATCCAAGTTTAGAAACTAACACATTTGGTTTCAATATATATAGATCAATCATAAATTAAAAATATCACAATATTTCTTTTCAGACACAACACATGCCTTCACCCTTAAGGCATCTCACATGGGTCACACAGGCATAAACCAGTTTCAAATAAGCCTAAGTCACTTTTAGGTCCTATGGAGACCCATTTAGGTCTTTGACACTTATTTGAGAAAAATAAGAACACAAAAACACTTTAAAAATGCATGGACCAATTCAACATGATCTATAGGTCCTCTTTAATTGTAAATAACCATCATAATACCCATTTACTTAAGCACAATTTGCTCAAGTAACTCTCTATAAACATAGTCATTATGAGTGAACACACAACCACCTTCTAACCCTTTGTTCATACTACATATGATTGGACAAATATTCAAAATTCAAATAAAGCATCTTCATGGAGGCTAAAACACTCCCCAATATCCAATTCATCAAGAGATACCAAAATAACATTAGGAAGAGCTCAAATACCCTTCTTAGGTTACTTGTAAAACAAACACAAACACATAATCAACTTTGGATCTCAAAATTATTATTTATACACACTTTCAGATCTTTAAATCAATATTTTCAAATTCACATTGGATTCTTATACTAATTTGATTTTTACTGCATGGTCAAATTCATTTTGGATTGAAAGTTATGGCCTAAAAAATAGACACTAGTTTTTCCTTTCTAAATTCAAATATTCAAATGCAAATGGTCACAGTTGAACATCATACACTATGCTTACATCTAATGTCCTCACATCTTCAGATTAATCATGCACCATCAATCTTATTTTATATTTAACACATAGGTACTAATGCTCAAATGTTAAACCTTGACTACTCTGCTATCATCTTATGTCCTCACTTAGCTTGGCCAATCACGTTCCATCGATCTTATTGTAAGGAGATCAAACTTTAATGATATTAAACATCAAATAGGTTGAGTACTTTGACTTACTATGCACCATAGATATTCAACTGTATGATCACATGCTTACCATTGATCTCTATCCTTTACCTTTTCCTAGACGTGAAACATCATGCACTTCTTTTCATCTCGCTATTTATTGACATCTTGGAGCTAATGCACTCCTTTGATCTTTTGTAAGATGCTCAATTTTTATCTTTGCTAAACAACTGTCACATGGACCCAATTGACTCTACACGTGCTTTTAGATCTGGAAGAATAAACTCTCACAAAATTTTAGATCTCTACTAGGTCCAGATCTTTAACATCATATGAATTGACTAAGTACAGGGACAAACCGTAATATGCCTAGAAATCCTACTTTGGACCTCAATAACTTATTTTGTGCTTAGATGCATGATCTCAAATTTGGACCATATAATCTACTCACATAAGAGAATCCATCCATATAACAAACTACTCCTATAACCTTTGTGCATGTGAGATATATCTCCATTAAAATACCTTCTCAAAATCTTCTATCACATAGCCAACTATGCTTGGAACTTGTCTATGAGGCCAACTTTGCTCCTACATAACTTTTTTCACACTTAGATCCATGATTTAAAATTTAGCACAAATAAAATATACATAAAATTAAATAAACCCATATGATCACCTTCTTCTAAAATTTCCACATGTGTAATATATGCCACCATCAAAATGCTTACTTGGCTCTTCTTGCCACATTGTAAATTTGGCTAAGTATGGGAAAACACTATCAAAATACTTGGAAGCCCAAATTTGAACATGAATATATTTTGATTCACTTTGTTGAATAATCTAAAATTTATCACATATAAACTAGGCATAAAAATAAACAAACCCATATGATCATTTTATCCAAACACCTTCACGCTTGTGAGTGCTAACATCATCAACATGCTTACTCAACTATGCTTGAACCCTTTGTAAATTTGGCTAAGTATGGGAAATTAGTGAATTATATCTAAGAAGCCAAATTTTCATCCTCATATCTTTGACCATGCTTTGATGCATGACCTAAGATATAACACATAACAACTAGGGACTAATTTAATCATAACCATATGATAATTCCCCCTAACTCATCCACATGTGGCAATTATGACATCATCAAACTACCTACTTATATATTTTTCCACTAGATCCATCTACCAAGATGAAAAATATGGACTACCAAATGAATTCCACTTATGTACACAAGCTATCTAATCATATAAAACCTCTTATAGAACCCTTTTCACATGCTTAATACTCCATACTTATCCATGAAGATCTCTAACCATGTCAAAACTAAAGATCAACCAAGCCAAATTCAAGCACATTTCACACTTTGTCATTATTATTTAGGCTTTGAAGGCAATTCAACCACTCACTAGGACACTTCCATGTCATCACCATCACATCATTGACAACTCTCCAACATTTTTTACTCTCTTTAGGAATTGATAGGTTATTATCTCCAACCTTTCTATGTGCTTGGCCTAAGTGATGTCTATTCCATGTAATATAATTAAAGGCTCTTTTATAAATCATTCACACACCTTAGAGATTTAAATGCCATTTCTTATTAAACCCATAAATCAGCTAGGTCCAAACTATTATTAAAGTGTGTGAGTACATGACAAGAGAAGATATACCAAAACCAATAATTGATGAGTGGTGTGCTAATCCAAACCCATAACATGCATGCAAATCCATCATGGATTCACAAAAAAATAGGTGTCTATCAATAAATACTAATCCCATATGCAAAAAATGACAAAATAAAGAGATCTAAATAAATACAAATGTTTCTATCTAAGAATAATAGTGGATATGACATTGATAAATGATAGAAGTTAATACTGACAATTGATCTTAGGAAGAATTTAATAATGACCTTCATTAGACCAAATAATTAATTGTAAGATGGTGGTCTATGAGCTACCAAGTAATACACAACCTTTATGAAAGCCTCTAAAATGTGAACTCTTGGACAATCAACTATTGGTTGGAAGAGAAGTTCAAACTAATTAGGTTTTTGTTGGTTAGTTGGATCAAAAAGAGTTTGGACCAAGATCATAAGTTGTTTATAGAGATTTATACCTTATATAAATGGTTTCATATTTTATTTATAGTACCATAAGATACAAAACAATAATATATATTGGACAGAGTGAAAGCACTGCAAACACTAAGATAACCTTGTAATCTAAAATGGCTATGTAAGGGACTTGATGAATAATAATAATAGTAGTATTTATATTACCCATTGGTGTTATCTTTGTAAAGAGTAATTAATCTTCTTATGTTTCAAATTATTTAATGTATGTAATGGATAACACTAAGTATTTTTATTATATTTATGTTTAAGATAAATTATCTGTTGAAAAAATGAACATTTTTTTCCATTTGACTAAGTAGAATAATATCTTTTAGAGTGTAAGGACACATGTGCATGTAGGTAATAATATATGAAACAAGGATCCCATTCAACCTACTACATGAAACTACCCCCAACCTACCTTGGTTCCCCTCTCTGCACTTTAGGTGAGTGTGAAAATTCCCCTTGCATGATATGTTTGCATGAGAAGGTTAAGTGTTGGTATATGTAGATGACATTCTATTATTATATAACACCTCAGTATTGTACACTTGTAAAATTCACACCTTAATTATTCATCTCAATTATTTACTTTTATTTCTTCCAAAATTCTTGCATCTACTCTATCTTTGTGCCCCTTAGCTTATATCTCTTAGTCCAACTAGTCTTATGTTGATGACCTAGGCCTTCTACCATGTCTAGAATGCTTAAAATGTACTTATCTTTTATCTCTAAAATTTCAAATCCTATGCCTAATTTCTTGCTCCCTAAACACTAATTTCTAAGATAAATAGTAGCATCAACATTACTATCATGTCCTAACATAAGTGTCCAGTGCCTAAAGTCATCCAATTTGAAAATGAAACATATCCTAATGGTTGGTTGGCCTAAGTTATTTAATGTGAGTTATTAATCCAAAGGGATTGATATAAATACAATATCAACCTTCATTCATACCTCACCTAACATTTAGACAAAAGAGCATTAATTTAAATAGAGATTCCCTATTTATTCTTATTTACATATTAGTCATAGGGATTGCACATCTGCAAGTCTAAACTACTAAATGATCAACCCAAGAGCCCTATTTGATAATTTACAAGCTAGGTCATTGTTGTGCTTGATTTACACATATTCTATGAATCACACACAATTAAAAATGTAAAGGAGGAGAGAAATACATTAGTCTGAGGCCCTCTTCAAAGTATTGGCTATGTAGGTAGCATACTTTGATAGTGGGGTCATTAGGGCCAACTCCACACTATGTGTCCACTAATATATTTTTTCTAGGGTCACATTGAAGATGAAAATATAGGGTTTTTCCATTTCAAAAGGAATAATTGTTTATGACCCATTTATGAATGCATCAAAGTGAAGGTGAAGTAAAACCTAGAAGCATCTATGTGGTTATATCCTATTTTGGTAGATATTCCATATAGGACACTAGTGTCAAACCCAAAAAGTAGTATCGATGTAACTATCCCAGAGTCAAGTTACTATCCAAAGAGATAAAAGTGTTAAATCCATAATTTAATGATTTTTTTAGAATCACCTTCATGCTTGCATTTATCTTGTTCCATATCCATAACTACATTAACATTAGAATAAGCTAAGTACTTTAATTTTTTTTATCATTTATATATCTAACCTAGTTATACTTTCTATATTTAGGATATATCAACATAACAAATTTAGTGTATGCTTATATCTAAGTTTAACATCTAATTGGCCTTTTATAGATTTTATTATCACCCTTGTGCCATCTCATTTTTATATACCCCTTTAATAATCTATATAACCCTAGTTTAGATCATTTTAGGGTTAAACATTTGGTGAACCTATATCTTTGAACTTCAAGACCTAAGAAAAATTAGGGTTTATTAATTATTATACTTTGTTATAATTTTTTTTTTCATTTGTGAAGTAATGGAAAATATTAGTGAAAAAAATGATTCCAAATGGAAGATAAAGAAACATTGATTACTCATCTCAATAATAGCAGGGTTTAATGGATGCATTTTTTATGCTACAAGAGATGAAATAAGTAAAGAAGATAAAACTAAGGCTACCTCACCTAGTAATGGTGAATATTTATAAGGTACTATAACTCAACCTACACTTGTGAAGACACCTTTATATAATGAGGTCATGGATTATGTGTTTAAAACTTTGTTACCTAAAATTACCATTGATACATCTATTATAGAATTACCTATTGTTTCCACATAAATACCAGTCTCAATGCTTATTCCTTCTAAAAACATGTTTTCATCCCCTTTGGTGACTACTCAACTTGATAATCTAAATCTCATTGGGCCTACAGTTAAATCATTCCTACAAGTTATAAAAAACTTGGAAGATAAGATTATTACCATTGAATAAAAATATTTAAAATCCATTCATGTTATATATTCATAATATGTGTTTCATAACCCTCTTGCTATTGAAATCTCTTTTCAACCTTTTCCAAATGGATTTGTTACCCCTAATTTCACATTTTATGATGGTAAGGGTGATCATGAATAACATATTTGAATTTTTCAATGTGTCATGACTTGACTATGATTCTAATGATAAGATTCTGACCAAATTATTTTCAAGAAGCCTCAAGGACCATGCTTTGAAGGTGGTTCTATAATTTACCTCTCCAATTCATAAAAGCATTCAAACCTCTTGATGACTAGTTATTAGCACACTTTTTCATTAACATTTCTAAAAATGTTTCCTATGCTCAAATTTCCAAAATTAAACAAGGAACCAATGAACCTATCAATAAATATATCTTGAGATATAAGACAATACTAGCCAAAATGACCAATCTTATGGAAAACAAAGAGTTGTAAGATACATTAAAACAAAGTTTGCTTACTCCTTTATATGATTACATTGTTTTCAAGAAGTTAAAATCTTTAAATGACTTATGCCATGTTATACGAGACTATGAAATGAAGTTTATGTCATTAAAAAATCTCAAGTATGTAGCAAATACACTAGATACATCTACATATAATACTAAATTCATAATTAAACTAAGTTATAAGGTAAAATCTCCTGAGCCTAAAAAGGAAACAACCATAATGGTTAACATATTTTCATAATAACCTAATTAGATCATCCTTTCTAACACACCAAGGAGACAATTTACATGTTTACATGAGTCCCTAGTTTCATTACTTTCATAGTTATGACAGTGACAACTAATATCTCTCCCTCATCCTATCAAGGTGATATGATTCAAATTCTACCCAAAGGATATGATTCAAATGCTTATTGTGATTATCATTAAGGACTGGTATATTTTATAAGGAGATGTTTCATCTTGAAGAACAAAATACAAGATTTTATCAATGACCCAAAAACTTATATTTGAGGATCCTCTAAAGGAACCAAGTTCACAACCTAGTGATCACCATAAATATAAAATATTTAGCAGTAATTTGTAAGACCATTCTAAGAAGGAACAATAAGTATAAATAGAATATAATGCACATCCTCCTCAATCACATTATAGACACCCACTAGATGGGGTTATTGGTGTATACAAGGGGAAATGAAGCTGATCTATAAATCAATCCTAGTTCAGAGAAGATAAATCAAACTAGCCATTCTTCTTGTTGGTACATTTAGATAATCAAGGTCATGAATAATATGGATCCACTTAACCTAAACAAGGGGTATCGTACCATACAATATCACTAGAGAGGGTTTTAAAGCCTCTATCCAAGTAATACCACATAACAACCCTAGCTAGATCCTACAATTTTTAACAAAGTAAAGTAAATCTAATATAGTGCTCATGAAGCTTATGGCATAAATAATAGATAATAAACATAAATAAAAAACATATAAATAAGAACTATAATCAATTCAATGTAGAGGTAATCCTAAGCCTAAAGAAATAAATACATTCATAAGCCAATATACATGCAAATCTGTCTACTAATAAAATATGAGTAAGAGTTAGGAATATTGCCTTGAATAATAACCCATTGAGCCTCAATCTCTCCCTTGGCTAATGGTGATTTTCAAGAGGTTGCTATGGCTCGTAAGGATAACAAAGACATGTCAAATCTAGGCTAAAAGAATTCTCCTATGCATTCAAAATACTTTCCCATAAGATAGGATTCTTATCTAAAGGAAGTATGAAACCCTAAGTAATGACTCCTCAAGTATAATGGTAGATAAGCAAATAAAGAAATGCAAATGAATGATTCTCTCTATTAGAAATGAGGTAAAGGATGTGTTTATATATCTAAATCTAACCCTAACCCCTTACATAATTTTGGATAACATAGTCAGTCTGATTGACCTAATTATTTAGGAAATAGAGTAGTTAGGTCCTGAACTAAGTTGGCTATGTGGACTTAATCTCATAGCGTGCTCAATTATTAGAACAAGTTTGACCCATTTGACTATGTTTTTAGGATGGTAAAAATAGGGTTAGATTAGGTAGGGGATATTTAATGTAGTAAATTACATGGAGGATCATGTAAGGGAGGTGTCAAATCTTAGGTAAATGTATAGGAGGTACTTATGCTAGTTGTAGGTGGTGGTATAAGAAATAATGATCATGTGAAGCACTAGTGATCTACCCACCCCTTTCCTGGTACAAACTTTAAGGTGTGCACTCAAATGGATTTAGACTCGATAAGTTCCTATAATAGAGAAAGCATAAATAATTTATAAGTTCTAAAAATATTATGTGTATACAATTGGTACTTACATGTGACATATACCTCCTATGGTTTAGAGATCCTCCATTACTTTCAATGATGGTGAAATTAAAGATGGTGACTCTGATCTTCATTATCTATTCATTTTAGCATACCTTGATAAACACCCCACATGTAGTGTTATGATTGATAATGGTTCAAGTGAAAATATTTTCAGCATGACATTACTTATGCACTTGGGTTATAATCATAATGATTTCGATCCTTTTACCAGATCAGTTATAGCATTTGATAGGACCTCCCAAAAGGTTCTTGGTAAGATTGACCTACTACATATGTTGGTCTCACACATATGGTTATGAATTTCTCATTTATACCTTCTATAGGCATCTTTGATATGTTACTAGGAAAACCTTGGATACACACTCTTTGAATAGTACATTTTATAGTACATGGGTGTGTAAAATACATTCATGCCAATTTGACAATTATAATTTCTATAATTCCATATGAGCATCCTCTTGAACAAAAGAAACTTATACTTATAAAACTAGCTATCGAGCGTACTAAGGATCATTCACTAAAAAAGGGTAAGCAATAGGAAATTCCCTTTACTAGGTGAGTAGTACTTGAGAGACCATTACACAAAAAACATACAATGGATTCCATAGAATCCTAATCTTCTACTACACACCATGTTTAGATATCTAGAGCACCTCAAAACATCCATATTGTTGCTATGCCAAAGAAACAAAAAAAAATCAATGATGGGTTCTAAGAACCTTTACTCTTGTTACTCCTACTATGACTACATGTCCACATAATCCTATTATACATATGTTGATCACCAAAAATACCATAATGACATATATTACACCTATACATGCTCCTCAGTAGTGTAACTTGGGTATTACACTATATTCATAGTGGGGAGGTATTTATGACCATACATTGGATGGCAGCATAGGATTATATTTCCTCTTCAAATATTAAAAAAATACTAAAAAAATTAGAAACATACAAAATTCCAAGAACACTTTTGACACTTGCATGTTCTATTTTCTCTTTGGCACCTATGTGTTAATTTCATATTTATGGACATCATACTTAGTTAATCCTACATACACATATGTGTCACACTACTAATTGAGTGTAATATAGGCATAAATAGATACATGATACATTCCTATTTTAGATGTTGGGTTTTCCCTCTACTCATGTCATATGGACATTGGGGGCATCCGCTTCTCTTATCTTGATACACATATGTTATATGGTTCGATTATCACTCTAAATTATCATGTTTGAGCTTACATATGTACTTTAACATGTCTATTATCCATTATTATATCTTAAACAAGGTACTTGTTATGCTATACACTTGACATACTTTTCTTAAGACATTTGACTCATGGGCCACTATGACATGTTTATGTTGGTTGATTATGTTTTATTTATACACTTCCTTGAGTGTTTCACCTTATTATTGTATACCTTGTTTGAGAATTTGAATATTCTCCTTTGATTGTATCCCTCATGCCTATGTATGCTTTCATTGACATTTGTGTATGCCATTGTTTATTATATGAACATTTGAATATGCCATTCTTGATTTTATGGAAATTTGACTAAGTCATTTCCCTTTGATTGTAAGGCATTTTAACATGCCCCTTATTTGTGATCTCTTTGGACCATTATTTCTTGACTTGATTTTGAGTGCTCTTGTGTATGTGATTGTTTGCTTGTTGAGATTATATTATTATGATCTAGACATTTTCATGATGATATTTATCATGCATCTTAGGCCTACATGTGATCACATGGTTCTATGTGATTCAATGATATATTTACCTAGATATGTTCCTTCTATATATTACATGGTTACATTCATAGATTATACCTTTGTCTTATCCTTTTGAGATGAGGTAACTACCATTTCCTATATTTCCTTCACCTCAAAAGGGGGAATATTAGTGGGGGCATGTCATAGAAAAATGTTCTCCACATTTAGCATAATTTTTAGATTATAGTGATGGTATGATTTGGAAGCATGTTCTCCATACTCATTTAGTATGTGGTACTTATATTAGTTTCTAGATTATAGTGGGGTATAATTTGGAAGCATGTTATCCAAATTTATCTAGTATGTAGTACTTATATCAATTTTCATATTTAGTGGGGTCATATCATATGAACATGGATTTAACACATTCACAATTTTTAAATTCAGTTGGGTCATGCTTTAGAAGCAAGTTATCCACACCTATTCATCACTCAACATATCTAGTTTGCAGTGGAGGCATGTTTTGGAAACATGTCCTCCATATTGGTACTTATATCAGTTTTTAGATTTTTCCATATTTATTGGGGGAATACTTTGGAAGCATGTCCTCCACACTTATATAATTATCCAAATTGGCCAAAGCACACACTTATATGATTCAGATTCATAGTTGTGGAGGAATTCTATACATTGGTACTATTGTTATACATAATTTCAACATGAGAAATATGTAAGGTTCGTATGCTATAAAAAATGCGCCTAATATTACAAAATCTAAATCTGTTTCATATTCTAAAACTCTTTTATGACTATTACCATATCATATACTTTTTTGTACTAATACTCTATATAATTATATTGAGCCAATATATTTTAGTAGTTGGTTAACCTTTTGGTATGGTCAAGGTGATCAAATCACTCAATCTTTCCAAGTTTTCAGTTTGGACTTGATCATCTAACTTTACCAGGTTATAAATATCATTAAGTTGCATGGTTGAGCTGATCTCAATTTCTAGGTGAAAACTCATGTTTTCTTTAAATTTGGGGGTATGTGCCTTCCAATATCTCTCTATCTCTCTCTATATCCTTGGATAGATGCACTTTAAATATTTATCTTAAATTCATGATGTACTTGGAAATTTAGTAAGCTAGGGTGATAAATTATAATTTAGGACCAAATGCCCAATCCAAAATTTAGAGTAAATCAAGTAACTATTGGCCATTTTTGGCCCACATACTAAAGCTCTTGCATTTTTTTGAAGGGCACTTCCAAAGGGAAAATGGTTCTTTTCAAAGTTCTGAAAGATATCTTTTCTCAGGGAAAAGGGGACCCTTTTCAAATTTTATGAAGGGCTATTTCAAAGACATTGAAGGCATTTTCAAATTCTAATGGTCCATTCAAAGGAATCTGAAAGGTACTTTTCCTTTACAATGGACCTTTTCAACTTTTCCTAAAGGTACTTTCCTTCACAAAGGCCAAAACATTTTTTCCAAAAGATCATTTTCACAAATTTGGAGGGGTCTTTTCAAAATTTTGAAGGGGTCTTCTTTTTTAAAGGTCCAAATAGATAAGCCAAAGGGTGATCTTTAATTCTTCTGAAGGGATTTTTCAAAAATTTTAAGGATAAAATAAGGGGTCACTTTCAAGAAAGCCAAAGGGTACCTCCCTTTTGAAAAGGGGAATTTTCATAAAGTATGAAGACATGAATTCTTTCAGACAAATTATCCATGGGAAGGGTCTAAGAAAATTGTCTAAAGAAAATGACTGAAATAGGTTGTCTAAAAGAATCGATGATGGGCCCACAAATGTCAAAATCTGAACCCTTGTAAGTAGTCATTAACATTTAAAATAAAAATAGAAGATATACAATCTAAAATATTTTATCAACATAAATGGATATAGGAAAACCAATTTCCTTAGATTGGTTTTCCATCTATAGAAAATATTTGGTCCAGGTTTCAAAGCAAGAGTTGGTGTATAGAATTAATGGAGAGGCTCTCATCCTTTGACATGGCCATCATATTTAACAAATAGCCACTCAATTTAGAGGTAGCATGACTCAGTCCAGATTCAAAGTTATTGGTATTTTGTCCTTATACATGTAATACAAGTGAAGGATGGCATGGAAGTGAAAGATGAAGATCAAGTGATTAGAATAGGTAACTTGAGCATTAAAGATGTTCCTGGACTTTTCCTTTTTTAATGGATTATGACATCATCATCCTCAAATAGTTCTTATATTCTAGTGTGTTTCTAAACCAATGATAGGGATTGAATAGTATTGGAACTAATGGTGGTTAATTTTTTAAACAAGGATTAGTTCTAATTAACCCAAATGTGGGTGAGAATTCATGAAGCATGGTTGGATCTCATTTATTGAATTTTGTTTGCTTACGTCTTCTCTTTTTCATATATCTCTATTGGCTCCTCCATAAAAAAATAACCCTCATTTGACAAGGAGAAAACCTATCAAAACTTGTAAGAAATAAATTTTGAGCAATAAAGATCAGTTTTTACCTATCTCTTGCTTGAAAATTGTGTTTAGTAAGCTTGTGCATGATGGCCTTGTGAAGAAGTGTTCTTCTATGTCCATTGTCCTTATTTATTGCCTATTTTAAGGTGTTTTCAAGTTAGTTTTATGTTTTAACTTGAGCTCTTTCTGCCATTAATGGAAACTTGGTGTGGATTTTGAAATTCCTCTTTGCTTCATGTATGGTTTAGTGAGCCTAATTTATGAAACACTTATGCAAATTAACTAGTTGTGAGGTTGTGTGAATAAGAATTATCTTATGATAAATTAGTGTTTATTTCATGATCATGTGGATCACTCTCTATTTGGTGCATCACCTCCCTTAGCTTAGATTTCCTTTTTATGTTATCCTCCTATCCCTTTTCCTTAGTCAGTAGTAGATTTTAGCATGGGAAATAAGAGCTAAAGTGAAGCATCTGAGGAACTAGCCTCATAAAAATCCTAGAGGTTCAAACTCACTGTAGGATACCCATATCCTGAGGTTGTCCCAATACTTGTAGATATGAGTGAGAGAGCCTAAGAAACTCTCCTAGAAGGGTGAAATTATATGCTATAATAGTTTCTAGCATGCTCAATGGGACCACTTTCAAAGAAGATTGGTCAAGTTCAATGTTAGTTTGATAAATTTATAGTGGTTATAGCTTTCATCTTTTAGTATCTGGCGACTCCAAAGAACACTCAACAATCTATTAGAAGAATAGTAGCTATCTTTCATGTCAAAGGTGACTACAAAATCATCTTCTGGAGGTTTCCTTTTGAATTTGTTGAATTACCTTTAAACTCAGTAAGAAGGTTAAGGTTCACCCATACTCACCCATACATAGAAAATATTTGCCTAAACTAGTTTTGAGGTATACCTACCCAAGAAGATCCTTGTTATCCCCTCTTGCTACCATGATTACTCAAAGAGATTTTGTAGGTTTCAATGGCCAAAGTCCTTTAAATTTGCCACAATATGATCCTATGCTAGTATTTGCCCTCAAAATCATCCCATATTTCATAGGAGACCAAGTCGTAACTCTTACTAAACACATCACAAATATAGCCAATTTTTGCAATATCCATAATGTCATAGTAGAAAATGTAGCTATCAAACTATTGGTTGTATCCTTTAAAGAAAAGGATTTAGATTAGATAGAGGTTTAGCTCATAACTCTATTCAATCATGGGATCAACTGGGAACAACTTTATATAAGAGATTTACAAATACGAGTGATCATTTGTCACTAACAGAATAGTTGACCACAATCAAGAGAGCTCCTCATGAAGTTATGCAAGACTTCAACACAAGATTCCAAAAAACTTAGGATAGAATTCTTGTCACTATTAGACCATCCCCTAACTTTGCATTCTTATACTGTTTGAAGGCTCTAAATAGTGACATAGTAGTAATGATCTAATCTATGGGAGGAGATATATTACTAGATGCTTACGAGGTGGCTATCAAAGGTAAATTTTTTCTAGTTTAGGTCGACAAGCTTACTCTTAGGCCCCCAATGCCTCTTTTCCCTAAGATCAGACCACCTCCTATAGTTTTTCCCCCACTTGATGTTATTATTCTAACTCCAACAATTGTTGCTATACCATCACCTAAGCAATAAAAGGCCTCCACTAATGGATCGAGTGATTCCCAAGAGAAAAAAACTACCTAAAACTTAAAAGCATGATCCAATCCTTGACAAATGATGTAGTAAATGTAAAACTGCAAGCTCAGTTCAATAAACCTTATCAAGCTCCATATCAGCCTAAAAAATAGTCTTATCAAGTAAATAAGCCACCCTATAAAGGAAATTTCCAAGGACAAGGTCAAGGATAGGGGCAACCTAACTATTCTAGACAAAACAACTATAATCCAAATGCTATGGGCTCTTTCAATTCCTTGGTTCCTATTCAAAACAATATGGCTCAAGAGGTTGAAGGGATAATGCCTTATAATTAGTATTTTGGGAAATCCATTGTCCTAACTAATGGTTCTAACTAGACATTCAGTGACCAATGGTAGTAAGCTATTGCTTATGGATACAATCAAGCTCTTATGGCTCAAAACATGAAGATCCCCATGATGACAAAGCTAGAGCAGTATCCACAAGAACAAGGATCAGATCAGGTACCAAAATAGCTAGATGCTATAATGGTCATTAGTGAGTAAGAAGAGTGTTATACATCTAACCAATAAGCTAGATCTAATTAAGCTCACATCCTAGTGGTAGCAAATATAAGATTCAAAAGAAGGAATATGGGTGATAACTAGGGAGTATTCAAGGAAGCTCCTGCCACCACTCTTTTATTATCTAAGCCTAACAAGCCTATTGTCACTCCAAAGGTCTCAACACCTCCATAAAGCTCATAGATTCAATAAATAGTAGTAGTGGCTCCCAAAGCATAAGCAAAGGTTAGTAATACAACAATGAACATTATTGAACAAATGAATAAATCCAACATAAGCATATCAATGTGGGACATGTTTTCCATGTCTGGTCAAGTGGATATCCTTCAAGAAGGTTTGTCCAAGATAGGTGTTAAAAAAACTATAGGTAAACAACCAAAAAAAGAAGCTAAGGTCCTCACTAATGCAGCCAAGGGTATTTTGGGAGAAGGATCAAGTAAAGTGGTCAAAACTCCTCCATTCTACATTTCATTAATCATTGGTGATTCCTTGGTATATAATTGCTTGGTAGATAGTGGAGCTATCACTTTAGTAATTCCAACGTCTATAATTGATCAACTAAACCTAAAATATAAGACACATACCAAGGGATTTATAAAACTTTAAAGTTCTTCCACAAAGCCATCTGATATCATCAAGAATTTGATTATGACCCTACATGGTTATCTTAATGTTTCAATGGTTTAAGATGTGTTGATCCTTGATGTAACTCTTTACTTTGTGCTATGCCTCTCTAGAGAATTCATAACCAAAATTAGGGGTTATCTAGTAGTAGATTGATCCTACATGGAATTCAAAACAAGGTATGGGACTAAGGTATCAATCAATGCTAATCCCATGACATAATTCCACATTGAACCCCATCATCCAAATAACATAAACCTCAATTGTACTATCATTGATGAGGATGAATTTATAATTGGTTAGGAACTAAATACTTATCCTAAGGAAATTCCAGACTTATTCTTGGATGATTTATAGGGGGATAATCAATTTCTCAACCCTTTGGAAGGTGTTGAAGAAAGAGACATGGGTGTCTATTTGATACATGAAGAAAATAAATTCATGTCTTCGCTCATTAGACCTAAAGAGGACCTTAATGTTATGTGGAAGTTTTTATTTGATGGTTCAAGGAGAAAAAATGGAGTAGGTGTTGGTGCAATGCTAGTTTTCCCTTCAGATGATAAGTATTTCTCTTCTTATAGGTTCTATTTCAGTTGCCTCTCTAATATAGTAGAATATGAAGGCCTAATCCATGGCCTCTAATGGACCAATAAGAGGGGAATCAAGTAGTTGAAAGCATATAGAGATAGTGAGCTTATGGTGAACCAAGTTATGGGCTTGAACATTAAGAATAATCCTTTGATGAGGTCCTGCAAAAATAGAGTGTGGGACCTAATTGAATATTTTTAAGCCTTTAACATTTAAGTTATACCAAGAAACCAAAACTAGCATGCTGACAGGTTGGTAGCTGTGGGAGCCAAATTTAGTATTCTAAGTAAGCTAAAAGAGGCCAAGGTTTAGCCACATGTCAAGGTGGTGGTGAGGGCATCAGTACTAGATAATTAATCCCATTGGTAGGTCTTCAAAAATGAAAAAACAATTACTTGTTTCTTACAGTAGGAAGTAGAGTTCTCCTCCACCAACCAAGGTAAATTTCAACACTAGTATGAGGATCAAATTATTCAACTAAAATATAACAAACTTCCTAAAGGGTTGGTCACCATTGAAATTATTTTCCATGAGGGAGACCATATGAGGAAAGATAAGGTAGTGATGTCAAATTATGAAGAGAACTATGAAAGAGTCCTTATTTTCAAGGAAAAGCTCCTCAAGCTTGGGAAGGTAAGTAATGAGGTAGAAAGGCATGCTTTCATTGAACTCTATAAGGAATATTTAGACGTCTTCACTTGGGAATATAGTGACCTAAAATGTTTTGATCCAAAGTTATCCCATCATACCATAGAGCTAGAGGCTAATGTTAAGCCTGTGAGGTAAAAACAAAGGCTCATCAACCCCAAAATAGAAGATCTTATGAGGAAAGAGCTAACCAAGTTGATTGAATCCAAGATTATCTTTCCCATCAAATACTCATCATGGGTAGCCAATTTAGTGCCTTTAAGGAAGAAGAGTGTGGAGATTAGGCTATGTGTTGACTTTAGAGATCTAAATAGGGTCTCTTTGAAGGACCATTACCCTCTACCATCTATGAACTAGATTCTTCAAATAGTTGTAGGTTTAAAAAGTTTTTCTCTTTTATATGGGTACTTGGGATATAACCAAGTGCTGGTAAGGGAAGAAGATCAATACAAGACTACCTTCACCACCAAATGGGGCATGTATGCATACTAAAAGATGTTTTTTGGAATATCAAATGCTGGGGCCACTTTTTAAATAGCAGTGGACATGGCTTTCCAAGGGCTGCTAAATCAAATGGTGCTAGTATACTTGGATGACATCATATTTTTCTCCAAGGATGCCAATAAACACATGGACCACCTGAGATTGATCTTTGAGAGATGCAGAGAGTATGGGATTTCTTTAAATCCCAAGAAGTGTGTGTTTTTTGTTCATGAGGGTAAAATTTTGGGACACATTATCTCAAAAAAAGGATTAGATATTGATCTTGATAGAATAAGTTCCATCTTGGCCTTGTCTTTACCCAAGAATAAGAAGAGACTCCAAAGTTTCCTTGGGAAAATAAACTTTGTGAAAAGGTTTATACTTGGGTTTACAAACTTGGTCAAGCCCATCACTGCTATGATGAAGAAGAACCAAGTGTTCACTTGGTCAAATGAAGGTAAATCAACATTTAAGCCTATCAAGTAAGCCATTTCCCAAGCACCCACACTCATGAATCTTGATTTCTCAAGGGATTTCATATTGTATAATTTTTACAATATTGATAATATATCAGCTATGCTGATGCAAAATAATGGTGAAGGACTTGAGCAACCAATAGAATTTTTTAGTTAGGGGCTTGAGGGGTATGAGGTGAGGTATACTTTTGTAGAAAATCAATTACTTATAGTAGTTATAATCATTAAAAAGTTTAGGCCAATGCTTTCCAATAGTATAATATATTTTATGGTGTCTCATCTTAGAGTGAGAGACTTCCTTCTTAACAAAGACTTAAATGAAAAGAGAGCTGGTTGGATTACCAAGGTCATGGAGCATGCCATGGAGATCAAGGTCACTAAGCTAGTAATAGGTAAAGGATTGTGTGAAAATATGGTTGATGACCTTCATGAAGATAAAGTGGTCATCTTGGTAACACAAGATAACCCACAAATAGATGCACCTCTACCTCACACTAGTTGGCTCCAAGATATGACACATTTCTTGATAACAGGTGAGTGCCCTCAGGGTATGGACAGGGCAAAAAGAAGGTATTTTATACTTTAATCCATACCTTATGCATTAGTTTATGGGGTTTTATTTAGAAAGGACCTTAATGGAGTGCTCCTAAGGTGCATAGATAATGACCAAGTGACCAAGCTTTTGGAGTAATTCCATGATGGACTTGTAGGAGGTCATTTTTCACCTAAAACCACAATAAAAAAGATAATGAGGGCTAGTTAGTACTGGTCCAACCTCTTCGAATATATGTATGCATGGGTAAGAAAGTTTCAAAAGTGTGCTTTCTTTGTGGGTAAGCAAAGATTAGCAGCCCTTCCTCTTAACCCAATTTAGGTAGAGAAACCCTTCATACAATGGGGATTAGATTTCATTGGAAAGATCAATCCTCCATCAAGTGTAGGCATAAATGGGTGATTAATGCAACTGACTACTTCACAGGGTGGGTGGAAGCCATTGCATTGAAAGGAGATAATGAAGGTGCAGTCCTAGATTTCTATGATAGCATTGTGACCAGGTTTGGTGTTCCATCCACTATCATCTCTTATAATGCATTGGCATTCCTTGCTCTAAAAATAAGTGAATGGGATATCAAGATGGGCATCTAATTTAACACCTCTTCTAATTATTATTGTCAAATAAATGGATTCACTGATTCCATAAATAATAATTTGTTGAGAATCATCAATAGAACTATGGAAGATAATCAGAGGGCATAACACACCAAACTAAAGATAGCCTTGTGGGCTGATAGGGTGACTCTAAAATCTAGCATTGCCAATTATCCATATGTCTTAGTATATGGAAGGGAGGCCAAGTTATCCATTTATCTAGAGCTTCCTACATTAGAACTAGCCCATCAGTTAGAGTTAACAGAAGATGATCCCATGAATGTGAGACTGGTAGAACTCATGGAGCTTCAAGAAATGAGAGACCTTGCAATGAAATCACTAGAATAACATCAAGCTCAAGTCAAGAAAGCCTTTGACAAGAGAGCCATAGCAAGGGATTTCAAGGAAGGGGACCTAGTCCTTAAGTGGGATTAAAATATGGCTAAGCCAAGCAACCATACCAATTTGATAGCTTGTGGAGTGGTCCTTATTTGATCCATGGATGCAAATGACATAATGCTTTTTAGCTAGCCCAACTAGATGGAGAGGTACTACCCATCCTAGTCAATGGGATTCATCTAAAGCCTTTTTATTAGAAGAGTTTTTAGCCAATGTATATATTATATATTTTGTATAGTTTTTCTTATTTTCTCCTCAGTGCCTTGTGTACATAATCTTAGTTTCATGTTTCCCTTCCCTAAATGCCTTGGGCATAGTGTTTGTTTTGTTCTTGTTGTCCTTGTTGCTTCAATAGGAAGTTCCATAAAGGGTCAACCTTGTATCCAATTTAAGACCAGCTCAGTTGTAGAAGCTCATGACTCCATGCCTAATGGACTAGGCAAGGTAAGTGGTTTGGGTTCTCAAGCATAGTATGCATTATTCCCTGTGAGTCACTAAAAATGTTGGCCATTTTTAGGCCACATACTAAATCTCTTGCATTTTTATAAAAGGCACTTCCAAAGGGAAAATAATTATTTTCAAAGTTCTAAAAGATATCTTTTCTTAGGGAAAAGGGGACCCTTTTCAATTTTTTTGAAGGGATACTTCAAAGATGTCGAAGGCATTTTCAAATTCCAATGGTCCATTCAAAGGAATCCAAAATGTAATTTTCCTTTGCAATGGATATTTTCAACTTTTTTGAATGGTACTTTTCCTTTGCAAAGGATCAAAACTTTTTTTTTGAAAGATCATTTTCACAAAGTTGGAGGGGTCTTTTAAATTTTTTTGAAGGGGTATTCTTTCTGAAAGGTCTAAACATATAAGTTGAAGGGTGATTTTCAATTATTTCAAAGGGTTTTTCAAAATTATGAAGGATAAAAAAGGGGGTCACTTTCAAGAAAGCCAAAGGGTACCTCCCTTTTAGAAAGGGGCATTTTCATAAAGTTTGAAGACATGAATTACTTTAGATAAATTATCTGTGGGAAGGGTCTAAGTAAATTATCCAAATAAAATGGCTAAAATAAGTTGTTTGAAGGAATTGATGATGGGCCCACAAACATCAAAATCTAAACCCCTGCAAGTAGCCATTGGAATTTAAAGATTAAAAGAAGCTATGCAATCTATAGACTTGTATCAACATAAATGGATACAAGAAAACCAATGTCCTTAGATTGGTTTTCCATCTATAGAAAATATTTGGCCTAGGTTTCAAATTAGGAGCTAGTGTATACAACTAATAAAGAGGCTCTTGTCCTTCAACATGGTCATCATCTCTAACAAATAGCCACTCAATTTAGAGGTAGCATAACTTAGTCTAGATTAAAAGTTATGGGGATTTTGTCTTTATATGTATAAGACAAGTGAAGGATGGCATGGAAGTGAAAGATGAAGATAAGGTGATTAGAAAAGGTAGCTTGAGCATTAAAGACATTCCTCAACCTTTCCTTTTTTAGTAGATCATGACATCATCATCTTCAACAAGTTCTTATCTTGTAGTGTGTTTGTCAACCAATGACACAATTTGAATACTATTAGAGCTAATGGTGGTTAATTTTTTGAATAATTATTATTTCTAATTAACCCAAATGTGGGTGAGAATTCATGGAGGGTGGTTGGATCTCATTTATTGAATTTTGTTTTCTTGTCTCTTCTCTTTTTCTTCTTCCTTTTTTCATATATCTCTATTAGATTCCCATAAAAAATATATCCTCATTTGAAAAGGATAAACCCTATAAATTTTTTTAATAAAGACATTTTGAAGCAATACAGATCAATTTTACCTATCTCTTGCTTGAAAATTGTGTTTAGAAAGCTTGTGCATGATGGCCTTGTGAAGAAGTGTTCTTCCATGTCCATTGTTTTTATTTCTTGCCCATTTTTAGGTATTTTAAAGTTATTCTTAGGTTTTAACTTGAGCTCTTTCCACCATTAATAGATGCTTGGTGTGGATTTTGAAATTCCTCTTTGCTTCATGTATGGTTTAGTGAGCTTAGTTTATGAAACACTTATGCAAATTAACTAGTTGTGAGGTTGTGTGAGCAAGAATTATCTTATGCTGAATTAGTGTTTATTTCATGCTTATGTGGATCACTCCTATTTGGTGCATCACCTCCCTTAGCTCAAATTTCATTTTTATGTTATCCTCCTATCCCTTTTCCTTAGTCAACAGTAAATTTTAGCATGGGAAATAAGAGCTGAAGTGAAGAATCTAAGGAACTAGCCTCATAAAAATCCTAGAGGTTCAACCTCACTACAAGATACCCATATCCTAAGGTTATCCCAATGATTTTATCTAGGAGAGAGAGAGAGCTTGAGAAACTCTCCCACAAGGGTGAAATTCTATGCTACAATAGTAACCAAAAATCCAAAACTACTAAATGATTGAAAGACTCAATGAAAAACATTCATTAGGTAAGAAAAGTGATAAACTAAATCAAACCAAGGATGCATGCAAATGAAAATCTAACATCAATGCGAAAGTAGTAACAATTCTTGCTTAAAAAAAGATGGGAAAGAAACATAAATACAACATTGATGAGTGAGAATTAACAATCCAGACTAAATCATAAATGGAAAAAGTACATGAAAGAGAAAACATTGGTGATTGAAAATTAACAATCCAAACTCACTCAATAATGGAAAAGTATAAAAATATAGAAATAGATGCAATTGTCCAAAAAAAGGAATGATAATGAATGTTTTGTTAAATGAAACCAAGGTAATTATATAAATGTAAATAATGGTGTAAAATAAGATAATCCATAGTCACTTAGGCATATTGCTTTAATTCTAAAGATAGATAAAACTAAAACAAAGTAGTGCTAGCATGTTGTGAGAGGTAAAGAAGAGGGAATATATAAGTGGGGAAATAGATTTAGAATTTAAATTTCCTATCAAGGGGGAATGAAATGGGTGGTGGAGGAGATGTAGGAAAAATCAAGGTAGAGAAACTCTTTATCAAAGTCAAGACACTAAAATTAAGTTTGTCAAAACAAGAGGACTTTTTACATTAAGGACTCTAAATAGCTTCTCTTAAACACAAAAATATTGGGTTATAAAAATTAAATATGATTATCATCTAATGAAGACTATATGCATGAAAAGTAAAATAGACATACCTTCCCACAATGTGTTCCCTATGCCTCAAGACCCCGTAAAGAGCCATCGGTCTACTGTGAAGATTGAGTACTTGTGTGAGAAAATAGGTAGCATTATAGATAATTTTGATTCTTCTATCCCTATCTACTAGCCTACCACACTCCAATGGACTTCACTCTATTATAATGCCAACTGTGGAGTTTGAGCTTTGATTATGAATAGGATATGTGACATGAATCACATCTTTTGGTGTGATGTTGACTTTTTAATTTGATATTACCTTTTGTGAATGATTTGTATTTTAATGTTTTTAATGGATTTTTTAATTCCTCCTCCATACATATTTAGGTAACCAAACATGGGTGCTAAAGATGATTATCATTTGACAATTTTAAAATTTGTGGCTAATAAAGAGGACTTATAGAGCCTAGTGTCTAAGGGTCTTATTTATTCATGTTAAATAAAAGTGATATCTTGACTTCAACCTTGTTTTACCCAAAGTGGAATGAAAGGAAGGGAAATAAAGGGGAAATAGACAAGAAACAATTTCAATTACCTCAAATCACAAAAAAATATGATAATGTGAAAGGGATACAATGATAGGTAAGTATGATTCCTTATCATAAGGATGCATGCAAGTGTAGGGAAACATGCTAACATAGTTTGTTGTGCAAGTTTTATCGATAAAAGAAATAAAATCCAAGGTTGAGAATATGGAATCATAAACATTTATTAACATTATAAAAATAACACTTAGTTTGAAAAAAGGTTTGGAAGAATACATAGATTTTATGAGGAGAGCCTAGTCTTATCTATGGTCTTACACTGCAAATCATAAAATAAGAACCCAAGTAGGCGTAAAATGTGAAAAGTGATATTTGTAAGGAATGCCTGGTCATATCCATGGTCTTACACTACAACTCACAAAAGGAAGAAGAGAATGAAAAAGGGTTTTAAAATAATGAACTTATGATCAAAGAGAAAAATCATGAAAAATGGATGTAATAAAGAAAAATATATTCATGAGGAAAACCAGGTCTTATCCATGATATTTCAATGAAACTCATGAATTAAATGAAAATATAAACCAAAGGAATAAATGTGGAGACTAAGGTTTGAGTATAAAATAGATTGTTGAAAAGGTGAGATTGTTGGATAAGTCTTGCAAGAAGTGTTAGCAGGACAATATATAGAATTATGAAAAAAGGAGATATTTAAACAAAGTATTTCTTCAAAAATTATGTAGTGGTGGGTTCTTTGAAAACATGGCCTTTAATAGTTTGTTTATGATAATTAATAGGATCGATAATGTCTTTTAATAATTAAGGTCCCCACCATTTTTTGGCATATTTTCTTTCTTTGTCATGTGTGTAATCTAAATTGAGGTCTAATTCACCAACATTAAATGTGCATAATTTGACCTTTTTATTACATTGTTTAACAATGCAATCCTTATATTAGTGGTTATGTTGTAAATAATCCAAATGATGTTCATAAATAAATTCTAAATCATTAATACAATATCCACATAAGTATTCATCAGGAATTATACCATGAAAAGATATATGTAAAGATAGGAGTTTGAATTCTAATGGTAATACTAATTCAAAATCATATACTAATGAGAATGGTGTTGCCCTAATGGTAGTATATATACTAGTAAAATAAGCCCAGAGTGTAAGATTTTGATGAAGGTGACAATCAATACGAGTTTATTGAATAGTATTTTGTAATATTTTATTTATAATTTTATTAGTAGCCTCTGCTTGACCATTACATTGAGGATGGTAAGTTGTGGAAAATTTTTAATTCATCACATAATTATTTCATGTATTTGTTTTTAAAATTACCACCATTGTCAGAGATGATGGTATGGAGAACTCTAAAATGACAAATGATTTGGTTAAGGATACATTTTTAAATACTAATTCCCATGACATTGAAAAGAGGCATGGCTTCTACCCATTTGGTAAAATATTTAGCAGTAGTAATGATAAAGACATGGATATATTGTGACTGAGGTAATTTACTAATGAGGTCTAATATCCACATAGAGAATAGCCAAGGAGACTCTGTTGTTTTGATCCCAATTAGTGGTGGGTAGATTAGATCATCATGTAGTTGACAAGCATTACACTTCTTAGAAAAATTAATAGCATCATTTTATAAAGTAGGCCAAAAGTAACCCATACATACACATTTTTAGGTTGTATCATGTCCACTATAGTGACCACTACAAATGACCCCATGTGATTGTTCTAGGAGAGTAGGAACTTATTATTGTATTACACAACATAGTAGGGTTCATTCTATATTACAATAGTAAAGGGTATTATATGGAAACACATACTTGAAAGCTTGTTTATGTATTCAAGTATTTTAATGAGAATCCATGTTTGGAGGGTAGGTTTTATGTTCAATAAACTAGATTATGTTTATAAGGTATTTTTGGTTTAGGCTGGTTTAAATTAGGTTGATTGATCTTAGGTGACATGGTTATTTTTTTAGCATTTGATGTGGTTGAGTAGAATAAATACTCTTTAAATTTTAAGGGATGTTGACTTGAGTTATGGAAGCTGGGGGAAAATTATAAGTTATATCAATTGTATGATAGGCATGGTCAATTTGTGTTGTTGGAGGTGATGCTTGTATGTGTGTTGGTTCCACATGCCCTAATTCTAAGAGATGGGATGGGGAAGTGTTTTGAATAATGCAAAATATTGAATAGGTGTGATGGTTAGGTGTTGGGGTTTAATTGATATAAGAAACTACTCTCCTCATATTAGTTATGTTAACCACATTTTCATCATTAGTGTTAAGATCTATAATACTTTTAATGTTATTGGTAGTAGGGGTAGGTTGATCAATGTTGTCTTGATGATTAGGAATGGGATCCTTATAACTAGCTAAATGAGCATTGGCTTGGTTTAAAGATTGATTTTTAGTTTGAGTTTCATGAACTTTAAGTGCTATGTCATAAGCTTGTTGACATTTGCATATAATGGATTCTTGGTCAAAGTCAGGTCCAAGGAGAAAGTCTATAGAAATATTTCTTAATTAGTTACAAGTTTCATGAGAATGGCCCCAATTTTCATGAAACCAATAAAATTTATTTGGGTCATACAATGTTTTCATAGGATGTGTAGGTTCAAGATATCATGGTAAAGGTCTTGGAAGATGTTTTTGAATTTCTACTAATGACATAGGTTTGTGCACATTGGTATGATTTTTATAAGAAAATGTGGGATTATGATAATAATTATTATTAAGTGGAGGAACATGCTCCATGGTATTTTTCAAAACAATGGTTTGGATGGTGTGTATGGTGTCATAAGTATCTATAACACCATCATTAGTTTCATGGTGATTTTTAACTTTTACAAACATGAAAGTTCCCATTGTAGGTTGGGGAGGTTCAAATCGACGTATGAAGAAATCTTGGCATTTAGATTGGTTAAGAGGGTCTTCCATAAGTTCTTAGGGAAAGAGTCCTAACATGATATTATAAGTTAGGGTAAATATAATTAGTAAATAAGTGGAAAAGGTTCTTATCTACCATATTATGCTCAGTTTTATTAGACAAAGCTTTCCACATTTGATGAAAACTTGGGTGGTTTTGATTTCTAATTGTTTATAGTTGATGAAATGAGCTAAACTATTTTTAGGAATATCATTATTTTTAATTATTGAACCAATGAATTAAATAAGTCTTCTAAGCTATTAATGGAGTGGGTTTAAGCTAATTATACCAATCTAAAGCATCTTTTGAAAGCATTTTAGCTAAGAGTTTAGTGGTAGCAAAAGTATTAAGTTTAACCCAATCTTTGTAAATATTTAAAAATGTTTTTAAATGCAAGGTAGGATCTGTAGACCCGTTATAAGTGATAATGGGAGTGATACCTCCTATGTAAAAGTTGGTAATTTGAGGTACAAGAGGTTCATTTTTTAAATGTTTGATATTTTTATTGATAGGTGGGTGTTGTGGTATGGGGTTATCATTGAGCATTGGTTTTGGAGATGTAATAGGTGATTTTACATTTGCATCATTTGATTTGAATTATTAGTTTGAAATGTGTGCATTTGGTTAAGAGTTTGTAATAAAAGTTGGTTGGTTTGAACACTATTTTGGCTAGTATAAGCCATATTTGATGCATTAGTGTTGTGTGAGGTATTAAGAGATTGAGATGTAACATGAGTATGATATGATGTAGTGGCATGTGCCACATTAGTGGCATAAGAAGCACTAGTAGCATAAAAAACATTAGTAGTATGAGATGTACTAGGAACATAAAAAGCATTAGTAGCATGAGATGCACTAGTGGCATAAGAAGCATTAATAATATGAGATGCACTAGTAGCATGGGTATGCATATGGGTATTTTTAAGAACCCCACTAAAGGTTAAAATTGGCATGTTTGTGGAAATACTTTGCATGGAGGTAAAATAATACATAGATGATGATGTCATAATGTGATAAGGAGACATGATAAAGGGGAAAGGTGTAGACAAAGAAAAATGACTTGACCCAAATTATATGGAAAATTTAGGTGAAGATGAATCGGTTTATCTAAGGTTCCCATCATGATGTTATAAATGACTATAGGATATTTACCTCTCTGTTGAGTACTTTCATTGATGAAAAGGATCTTTTCATCCATGTAATTAGGCCTACATTCATCTTCTATCAAAAATAAAGGGGTGTCATGGAATAATAAGGAGTTCCATAGTTGGTAGTGTGGGTGGCAAAATGGACATTGCTTTGATCCATGTTAGGTGTGACAAAGTATATTTTAGGAAGTCTATTGGGATTAGAGAAACTCATCATGTTTTTTTAATTTTAATATGTATTACCATAAAATAAATAATCCATGATAAGGGAGGGAAGCTAAACACTTTATATAAACGAGGATAAATTGGTATGATACTCAGTTAAACTAGTCGACATTGGGCTACAAGAGACAAAATCAGATAGGTCAACTATGTTTTGTAGATGGTTAAATTAATAAAGTGTATAAAATACATAATTTAATAGGTCAACTATGTGTTTAAGGTAAACAAATAAGGTATCTTATAAGAGACTAGGTCAAACAAGATGACTGTGTCATGTATAAGGGTAAAAAGACTACCCTATGAGAGATTGGGTCAAATAGAATGACTATGTTATGAAGAAAAGGAAAATTGACTAGCCTATGAGAGAATTGGTCAAATAGAATGACTATGTTTTGTAGAAAAGGAAATCTGAGTAGCCTGTGAGAGATTAATTCGAATAGAATGAATGTGTTCTATAGAAAGTAAAACCATAAGAGACATAGTCGAGTGGGTTGACTATGTTTTGAGGGTAAAGACAAGTTTTGACAATTATTACTCTAGATAATCTAGTGTTAATTATTAGATAAATTGAAATAAACACACATGCAAATAGGTTAACCTAGTCAATCTAGTTACGACACATAATAAAAACCTTATACCAATGCTAGACAATACAAGTTTTGTAATACAACATATAATTGACAAAGAGCAAGCGACAATGCTAAAAATAGAAATTTTAATCTATGTGGTCATTCTTGAATGTTTTAAATTATAGATTTAAAAATAAATGTGATAGGGCATTTGGATTTATAAAAGAACTAGAAAGAGGTAAGCTAAGGTTGGTTTTAGGTTGTTAATGTTAAAAGGGATCTATATTGGTGATGGTATTGACTTGGTATTCGGGCCTACCCCCTCACTTCACAATCCCATAATGATAAGGGTGTTGGGTGTTTTGTTAATATATACCATCAACCATGTATTTATATTCAATCATAAAATTGAGTCACCTTCCCCCTTGGTGATTAAATCCAAGTAGGTAGACCTTGGGTAGAATTGTTTAATGTTTTTTAACATTTTGTGATTTGGTATTGTGTGAATAAAATAAAAAACAATGTGACTAAATCGATAAATTAAATTTTTTTAGATAGACTATGTGTGATACTCTAATAAAATAATCAACAAAATGAAAAATGAATTAATTAATAACAATGTTAATTAATTCCTTTTACTTGAAGAGTATTGGGTCTATTAGGTTGATTGAGTATGCAAATAGTACAAAATAAAATTGACTAGATCAATTTTATCTATTGAATAAAAGGCCTAATAAATGTAATCAAATAAGTCAACTGAGTATCCTAGATAAGAAGAAAATACAAAACTAAGTTGATTTAGTCAACTTAATTTACTGTAGGGTGACAATTTTATAAAATTGAAAACTATGAAAAATAGGATTGAAATTAAGGAAAAAATGACTAAGTTGGTGAGAATGAACCTAATGATTTAGTGATGCTAAATTATTGTTTTATACTATGTCATTCAGATGAATATTTTTAACCTAAAACAATATATTTTATTGATTTATTGAATCTAAAAACATGTATGTGAAAAATCAAACTAATTTAATCGGATTGATCCAAGAATTTATAATTTAAAATGACCTATATAAAGCCAAACATAGTTGATCAGATTGACTGTGTGTTAAACCTATGTATATAATGTTAGACTGAGTTGATAGATTCAATCTAATTATATCAAAATTAAATATATAATAAATGGAAATAAATGAAAACATGAAATAAAACCTGCAAGGGTTAGTTCATGTCAGGTTCACCAAAATACATACAAGGGATAGTAAAGTTGATCTATAAATCAATCTGAGATCCAAGAAGATAAGTCAAACTAGCCATTCTACTTCTTGATAAATTTAGATACTAGGGGTCATGACCAATATGGATATGCTATAATTAACTAAGATGTTTCTTACCATACAATATCACTAGAGAGGGTTCCAAAGCCTCTAATCAAGTAATACCAGAAAATAAACCTAGCTATATCCCATGGTTTGTAAAAAAATACAGTAAATCAAATCTAATAAGAGATAATAAACATGAAAAATAAACATGAAAAAAATAAATCTAATCAATTCAATGTATATGTAATCCTAAGCATGGAGAGATAAACACATTCATAAGCCAATACACATGTAAATCTATCTACTAATAAAAGATGAGTAAGAGTTAGAAATACTTACCTTAAAGATGAACCTGTCAAGCCTTAATCTCTCCCTTAGAAAATGGTGATTTGAAAATGTTTGTTGTGGTTTTTAAGGATAATAAAGATAAGTTATATCTAGGATACAATACTTCTCCTATGCACCCAAAATACTTTTCCCACAACACAATATTCTTCTCCAAAAGAAGTATGAAACTCTAAGCAATAACTCCTCAAGTAGAATGGAATATAAGTAGATAAATAAGCATAAATGAATGATTCTCTATATTATAAATGAGGTGAAGGATGTGTTTATATATCTAGATCTAACCTTGACCCATTCCAAAATTTTAGCTGACACAGTCAACCCAATCGACCTAGTTATTTATGAAATAGAGAAGTTAGGTCCCAAACTAAGTTGATTGGGCTGACATAGTCCTATAGCTTGCTCAATTACCAGAATAAGGTTGACCCATTAAAATATGTTTGTAGTATGATAAAAATATGTTTGGCATAGGTATGGGTGTTGGAAGCACAATGAATGAGAGGGGGGTGGTGAATCAGTCTTTAAAAATTTCAATAATTACATCCACTCATATATGAACTATAAAAGCAATATAGTGATCTAGTAATGCATTAAGAACCAAACACATGAGCATGAAATAAGATAACACCTCACATATGTGGGAAACCCTCATGGGGAATAATACCCACTAAATAATTCTTGGACAAACTATCCTATAATACAATGTATCAAATTTATTTTAGCACCAACCCAATATGAAACACCATCCCCAAATTTATCAAGCGCCCACTTGAATTTAGCAAGCACCTAATTTCTAGGAAGATACAACCCCCTATGAACAAGAACTAACTCAGTCAAAGGACACTTATTCAATCACCAACCTAAAATATAGATCAAACTCTCTCTTGATCAAGCATCCACTCAACCAAGGCCAATTTATGCAAGCACCAACCTACAAAGAAGCTTCAACTCCCTCTTTGACCAAGCACTAACTCAGCCAATCAAACTCCTTTCTTCCACTCAAAGATTTATCTACTATATACACTATAATACATAAAAAACACATCTCTGATGAAAATATTATATACTCTCAATAGGCAATGATCATTACATCTCTACTCCACTTGATCTCTCTCAAAACTGCCTTTAGGCTTCTTTGCTCAACTAGCCCTCTTCAAAAATGAATAGGTCATGTGTTCTTGATATTCATCTATAGAATACATGTATGATCATCATTAAATGATTATATTATATATATTTATGTTTTATAACATGTTTCCCAACCTCTTTAGGCTCACTTATTTATCAATTCATTCACACATACTTAACTTACACAAATAGGCCTAAAATTGCCTTGTATATATACCATTCCTTCTTCATATACCACTTACTTAGACACACACCCTTAACCTCTTAGATTTTCCAAATAATATGTCTTAAAACATATTAGTAACATGTTTCAATCATAATTTTGATCCATCTTGGTTATCCATAACTCAATTAGGCCTCATTTCACTTTTAGGTCTCATGGAGACCTAATAACATTATGTTTATCTAGTAACATGTGAACTTGATTCCTTTGAACATTTTTCACCTCTATAAACATCAAGATAATTTTTTTAAAAAAAAGTACTTATCCAACATTATATGAGATAAATAACACCTTTTAGATCCAACTCCTTCATAAAACCCCTCAATAGCACTTAGTCCTATTAGGCACGTGTATACTAAAATGTCCATCTTGCAAAAATGAAGCTTAAACACCCTTAAGCTATTAAAACATGATAAAAAAACTATATATACAAAATATAAATGACCTTATGTCATTAAAAAAATAATTATACACTTTCAATCAGAGATTAAGGCTTCAAGAACATCTCTGCAACTTACTCACTCAGAACTATCAATTTTCCTCAAAGACTAGTTATGGTGACTTTAAACTCCAAGAATTATGTAGACACTTTCAAAGACTCCTGATGCATTAAAAATATTATATGAAATATTTATAACATAATAAAACATAAAACTCATATGGTCTAATAGCATAATATTGGTCTTTCAGATCAATTTCATGACCTTATATCACAGTGTTTTATCTGAACCAAACAGATCATTCTGTGAACAACTCTTCACCATATTCATTGACCTTAATTTTTTTTCAAGCATATAAATGAATTAAAATTATTTAAAAGCATCTCCATGCACTTGGTTTCATAAATATAACATGAAAATACATTCCAATTCATCTTCTCACTACTACTTGGGTTTTACACTATTTACACCATTAGGCCTGTTAGTAATTAACTAACTTGGATGACCAATTTAACATACTTTAAGGGTGGAACCTATCTATAAAAATTTATGGGAATGTAGTATGAGTATCTATCTCTTCCTTCCATCCATTTTATTTTCTTAACCAATGCAAATTTTGATTGATACATCAAATTCTTCGCAAATAATCCTTTTCATATAGGGTTTTCTTACTCACCTGACAACTCAATACCACCTGAAGGTACTTGGGAGATTCCACTATAAGATACAATAGTTTATATAGTTATTTAAGACCATTTTGGGAATATTTGGACAAGATATTTCACATCGTGTCCTTATTAGGGTTTTAGGGAGGTTTAACATAGGTTTTGGCATTAAAGATTGTTCATAAAGAACTACACTTTAAATCTAAAACCAATGCTTAGAGATCTTATCTAGGACCTGTTGACCATTTTGCATAACTAGTTTTTGTTTTCCCTTTGGCTCTTTCATTTATCCCTTGCTCATTTTCTATATTTTGTCACTTGCTTTGTTGTTTGTCTTTTCCCTTCGACCTCTCCTATTTTGGGCTCTTCTCCCTTGTTCTTTGCCTTTCCCTTTTGTTTTTTCCTTCAGGATGTTGTTTTCCTTTGGGACTTTATTTTAGCCTTTCTCATTTTGTTTTTCCCTAAAGTTCCCTTTAAAAAATTTCCAAAGGGCCACTTCCCTTCAAAGTTCCCTTCAAAATTTTTTGAAGGCTCTTTCTTGCCTTGCTTTCCCCTAAGTGCCCTTTGGATTTTTTCCGAAGGGCACTTTTTGTCCAAGTGACCCTTCAAAAAATTTCAAAGTGCACTTTTTCATTTTAATGTCCCTTCAAAACTTTTTTGAAGTGAACTTCACCTTGTCCTTTCCTCTAAGTGGCCCTTTGAAAAAAGTTCCAAAGGTCACTTTTTACCTAAGTGTCCCCAAACTTTTGCCTTGGTCTTCCCCAAATGCCCCTTTAAATTTTATTTAAAGGGACATTTTGTCCAAGTGTCGTTACTCAGGTGTCCTTTGTAACTTTTTCTAAGGACACTTTCTTAGGTGTCCTTCAAAATTTTTCCAAAGGACACTTTCCCAAGTGTCCTTCGAGAAAGTTTTGAAGGACACCTAGGAAAGTGTCCTTTGAAAAAGTTACAAAGGACACCTAAGTAGCGACACTTCCTGAAGGAACCTAGTCATTGCCCAAAAAGTCGAAAGCAAAATTCCCAAAGGAATTTCTTTGGACAAATTATTTGAAAGAATTGCTTCAGGAAATTTTCCATGATGAAAGACCTGAAACAATAAGCCCAACCCAAATGGATTCTCATGACATGCCATAGAATGTCAATTTTAATGTAGCCAACTAACCATTGGGGTTCAAAGATATGATGTGCCATAGGATGTCAAATTCAGGGTCACTAACTAGCCATTGGGTTCACATTAGTGACGTGCTATAAGACATCAAATTTAATGTAAGGAACTATTTGTTGGGGTGAAACTTGGTGACATGCGACAAGACATCAAGTTCATGCCTAAAGTCTTCAAGCAAGAAGTGAAGTCACTTGGAAAACCCAAATGACTCTGTGGTGCAAATCAAGATTTGTCAAAGGCTTGACTTATAACTTTTATAAGGAGCCTTAAAGAACTTGAAGGAGCAAACAAGGAGTAAAAAGACTCAAAAAACCCAAAAGGGTCTTAAGCAAAGCAAAATTAGGTTTTCAAAAGATATTTTATAATAAAATTTTATAAGTAGAAGCAATCAAAAAACTCAAAAGAGCAAACAACCTTGATAGTGAAAATCAGGTTTCCCAACATGCTTAACTTATAGGTTTTATAAGTAAAGCCATTCAAAAAACCTGAATGGGTCTACAGAGAAAATAAAGATTTATCAAAGACTTCACTTATGAATTTTCATAAGTGATGAGCAATGGAAACCTAGAAGTACGCAAGTTAAATAAATCCCAAAGATTGAATGGATCTACTAGTGCAAGTCAGACTTTCAAGGCTATCTATCTTAGCAAAATTGGCCCAATGACATGGTTCATGATGAATGATCAAGCAAATCAGAAGCTACCACATGAATTGTTAGAGATAGATGGAGGATGATCCACAGGTATCCATGCTAAGAAAATCAATGACTCAAAACCATGATTCAAGTCATTTCTTAAGGACTGATCAAAAGGGAAGGAAAATCCAAACTGAATGAAAGCAACTTTTTTCATGCCATTATGAAAATTGACAAGCCAAGGAGGAGTGGTTGGACACTGAAAGAGATTTCTAACAGGTGGCTCCATTTATAATGACCTTTTTTGGTACCTTCCCCAAGTATCTCATTTATTTTAGTAGCCATTGGAAAGCATCTTTAGAGGGCAAGCAGAGGGCATTCGAGAGAGTGACAGGATCAAATAGAATTCCAAAATAAACATCTTTAATAGGGTCAATTGTAGCCAAGGATGGAGACCTCTAATAGAATTGATTTCCTTTCTTTGGTGCCAGAGCTCTCTCTTCTCTCCCTCTTTTACTATAAATAGGACCCTTGGGCTCTTGGTAAATCATCCAGAGATAGTATGGTGAAGCCCTACTATTTTATTTTGACATTTTATTGCCTTTGAGCAAAGAAACATTAGTCTATCCCTTTTTTAAGTTTTGGATATTTGCTTAGGTATGCAAGAGATACAAAGTGATAGCAAGTGATGTTTTATGCTTCTATCCTTTGTCCTTAATGCTTTTGAGCGAAGAGTTAATCCAATAGGTCATGTAGAGTGCATTTTATTTATATGAGACCTTACATGTAAAACCATTTTTTATAATATACAGGTTGTTATTTTAGTCATTTACCTTATTTAATCTCATTCAACTTTGTCTCTACATTGAAATACTTATGTTGGAATCTTCTAGAGCTTGAGGTATAAACTATATTCAACTATATTGTGCATAAGTATAGGGCATACATGTGGATGCCAATTCTTAGTGTATCACCATTTTAGACCAGGCTTTTCATTTATACAAACTTTTGACTCTTTTCATTCATACAAGCTAGTTCAACAGTTTTATTACATAAAAAAACTAATATAGGGAGCTAGCCCTTTCAACCTAGAGGTTCATTTCCACTTATAAGCACACCCACAGGCCTAAAAATGTCCCAACATTGCCCAAATATGGAGGAGGCCTAAACAACCCTCTTTTAGGGTATAAGATTTGGAGACAATAGTTCTGGTATGCCTGGTGGGACCAAGTTTTATTGCTAAGTCAAGGTGAATGATGGTCTTGACAAGCCTAAAGTAGTATAAATACCCCTAACCCAACATTTGGAAACTCAAAAAGGGTGTGAATCCTTGGTTCTAGACCAAGTTTTATACATTATCCTACATAGTCCTCAAGATTTTCTGACCAAGCCCCTTTAGCTAAAGCTCTTCTTGAAGAACAACACCCTAAACCACTCCTAGCCCTATTAAATCCTTGGAAAGGAGGTTTTGGGGAAGAAGATGAAGAGGTTGAATAAGTTCAAAGAGAGGAAGAAGTTGAATAAATAGAGGATCAAAGGGAAATAGGAGAAATGGGGGAAAGAGGAGAGATGGATAGATGTCAACCCTTCCCTAATTTTAATACCTAAAACCCAATATAGCTTCCTGCATATGGCCCCATCCCTTTGAATGCTACCAAAAATCTTCCTAGTTTCAATGGTGAGGGTCCTATTACCCCATCTGAATATATTAGAGACATCTCCAAATTCTATAATTTCTATAATGTTACTAGGGCCAACATAGCCATTAGGCTGATTGCTATGTCTTTAAAAGGAAAAGCACTGGACTGGTATAGAATGTTGGAAGGGGGTTGCATTAAAATTTGGGATGGATTTGGAGACTTATTGGTGACAAGATTTGAATATAAGAGTGATCATGCTTCCCTAATACATCAGTTTAATATAATAAGAATAGGTCTAAATGAATCCATGGGAGATTTCAATGAGAGATTTCAAAGAACATGGTATAGGCTACCACTAATCATGAGACCTCCTCCTAGATTTGTGTTCCCAACATACCTCAAAGGGATTGGTACTGATGTTGCTATTATGTTGTAGTCAATGGGAGGATTCAATATTTTAGGTGCATATGAGCTAGCAATTGAGGTTGAGAATAGCTTAATTTAGGCAAAAGACTTCTTCCAAGAGTTTTCATGCCTTTATTGTACCATAATTTAGTGGAAGCTCCAAGCATGTCACAAGTTCCCAATGCCAATGAGAAGCCAAGATCCTTTCCTAAGAAGGTGGATAATGTTGTGGATAAGGATGAAAAAATTAGATCATTAAGAGCTTAGCTCAAGCAAGCTCAATATTAGGTAAGTGCTCCTCCTAATGCACAATAATATCCTTAACAAGGATATAGAGATCCATCCCAATGCAATTATCAAGGGAGAGGAAAAAATCAACAAGGTTATAACAGGTAGCCAAATGCATATAATATAAATTCTACTCTTCCCGTAAAGGCTATTGCTCTAGTTCATACAAATCTAGTGCAAGGAGAAGATCATGTGGACCAATGGGGGCATCCTTAAGGTCAGTTTACACATGATGATTTAGGAACCAACTACGCTTTGACTAAATAAGAGGAAGATACTCCTTACATGACAAAAAAAGAAGCATGTCCCAACCAAAGGGATAGTCATGGAGAAGGCAACAACTCAAGTGTGTGAATGATGAATTTTCTAGTAAAAGATGATTTTGTGTTGACTCAAGGCATTTCAATTGCAGCCAATACAAGGGCCAAGAAGAAAGCATTGGGAGAAGGCCAGGAGCCACAAATAACTCCAAGTGATTCCTCTCCAAGGCCATAAAGTGTCAATCAAAGTGTTATACCTTCTACAAGCCATGTTCCTCAACAAAATTAGAATGTAAATGCAGCTACCAAGATTGCAACATAATAGGCTAAAACTCCTTCACTACCATCTAAAATACAAGAGAAAGTTAATGATCCATATCTAAATATTATGGACTCATTGAAGATCACTAAGACAAGCATATCCCTTTAGGAGGTTCTACATATGCCTGGTCAAAATGAGCTTTTGCAAGAGTAGTTAGCAAGCAAGCATGTGGCTCCTCAATCTTCAAAGCATCATAGTGTGGTTCTCATAAATTCTCCAAATCATCTTTTGGATCCTTCTACTAAAGATGAAAAGCCTCCACCCTTCTACCTCACAATCATTGTAGGAGATAAGTTGGTCCACAATTTTATTGTGGATAGTGGAGCAAGCACTACTGTTATGCCTAAAGTAGTGGTTGATAAGTTGGGTTTTAACTATGAGCCACATAGTAAAGGAATATTACAATTGGATGTAAATCTAACCAAGAAAATAGGATTGGTCAAAGGTCTGAAAGTGTTTTTACATGGCTTCCCAAGCTTCCTTATCTTGCAAGATATTGTGGTGGTGGACCTTCCAACACACTTTGCTATATTCTTATCAAGGGACTTTATAACCAAGATAAGAGGATACCTTTCTTTTGATTGATACTTTATAGCTTTCAAGAAAAGGTATGGAACCAAGGTAACCATAAAGACTTATCCCTTATCAAGGTTCCACATTGAGCCATACTTGGAAACAATGATAAATCAAAATTGTCTAATCAGCAAAGAGGAAGAAACAGTCATGGATGGTGAAACATCTTCTCCTATTGATGGTGTTTTTGACCTCTATCTTGAAAAGTTTAACACTAAAACACATGGCCTTGATCCTTACACTTTCATTGAAGAGACTGATTTGGGAGTTTACTACATGCATGAGGATAATGTCCTAATTCCTTCACTCACCAATAAAGATCATGAACTTGATGGGATGTGGGAAATGTTCTTTGATGGTTCAAGGAGAAAAGTAGGTGAAAGAGCTAGCATCATGTTGGTTTCTACATCAAATAATAATTACTACTCTTTTTATAGTTTCACTTTAGCTGTACTTGTAATGTGACAAAATATGAAGGCCTAGTTCATGGTCTCCAATGGGCAAAGAAGAGAGGAATCAAGAATTTAAAAGTTTATGGAGATAGTGAGCTGGTCATTCATCAAGTAAGAATTTAAGTTATATAAAGAACCCCTTGATCAAGTCATACAAGTATAGGGTATGGGATCCACTTAAATATTTTGATGCCTTCAACATCCATCCCATACCAAGAGACTTGAACAAGCATGCAGATAGATTGGCTGCAATAAGAGCACATTTTGACTCAGTTGTTAATGTTGAACAAGAGAAGGATCAATCCCATATCGAGATCATTGTGAGACCTTCCATTCTAGATAATGAAGTGTCATGGCAAGTGTTTGAAAGTGATGAACACATTACACACTTCTTTTTAAATGAGGCAGGTTTCTCTTCAAGAAATCAAAAGAGGTTACATGATCATTATGAAGAGCAAATTATACAACTAAAAACAAATAAAATACCCAAGGGGCTGATTACTTTGGAGAGTTTATTTAATGAGGATGATAAAAATAAGAATCAAATAATGAGCATGTCAATAAAAAAAGAGAACTACGAGAGAGTTCTGATTTTTAAGGCCAAACATTTGAAGATTGGTAAGGTTTGTTCTCAGTTGGAAAGGTAGGCTTTTATTGCATTATGTAAGGAGTTTCATGACATCTTTGATTTGGAGTATAAGGACTTGAAAGGATTTGATCCAATTCTAGCTCATCACACCATTGAGTTTGAGCATAGAGATAAACCAATAAGATAAAAGCAAAGGCCTATCAATCCCAAGGTAGAAGAACTCATGAAGAAAGAGCTGACCAAATTGATTGAGTCTAGGATTATCTTTCTATCAAGCACTCAACTTGGGTAGCAAAACTTGTTATGGTTTGAAAGAAGAATGAAAAAATTAGACTTTGTGTGGATTTTCATGATCTAAATAAAGTATCTCTCAAATATCATTATACACTCCCTTCCATGAAACAAATTCTACAAGTTATTTCAGGTTCTCAACATTTCTCACTTCTTGATGGTTATTCAGGTTATAATAAAATATTGGTAAATGAAGAGGATTAATTCAAGACAACCTTCACAACCAAGTGGGGGACCTTTGCCTAAAAGAAGATGACATTTGGTTTATCTAATGATGGAGCTACATTTCATATGGTAATGGACATGGCTTTCAAAGGTTTGATCAATAAGTTTTTGCTTGTTTACCTTGATGATATAACTATTTTTTCAAAGGATGTTGTTGATCATATAGGACATCTAAGGCAAGTATTTAAGAAGTGTAGAGAGTATGAAATATCCCTCAATCCAAATAAGTGCATCTTCACTATCCATGAAGGTAAGCTTTTGGGTCATGTTGTTTCAAAAGAAGGCTTATTTACTGACCCCAAAAGGATTGAAGCTATTCTAGGCTTTTCTTTGCCTAAACACAAGAAAGGGATGTGAAGTTTCTTAGAAAAAATCAACTTTTTAAGGAGGTTTATCCCAAAATTTACAACTGTGGTAAAGCCTATCATAGCCATGCTAAAAAAGAACCATGTTTTTACTTAGACAAAGGAAGGTAAAGGTAAATTTGAGGTAATCAAGCAAGTAATTGAAACATCTCCACTCTCTTAAATCTGATTTTTTTTAAAGATTTCATACTTTATACTTTTTCTAACCTTGACACAATCTCAACTATGCTTATGCAAAAGAATGATGAAGATGTTGAGTAGCCAATTGCTTTCTTCAACCAAGGCTTAGAGGACTATGAAGTGAGATATTTTTTTTCTTGAAAAGAAAGATTTAGCCATCATTAGAGGATTGAAAATTTTTAGGCATATGGTGTCCAAAAACATGATTCATGTCATGGTTTCCCATCCTAACACTAAGGAGTTTCTCCTAAGCAAGGATATTAATGAGAAGAGAGTTAGATGGATCAAGAAAGTGATGGAATATGACATCGACATCAAGGTAACTAGCTTGGTAAGAGGAAGAGGTTTGTGTGAGCACTTAGCATCCAAATTTCAAGATCCAAAAGAGCAAGCTTTGGTAAATCAAGTTTAAGACCAGCCAACTCATCAAATACAAAATCAAAGTTGGATACAAGACATCATTAGTTTTCTTCAAAATGGTAAGTGTCCAAATGGCTTGAACAAATCTCAAAGAAGGTATTTTAGGCTACAAGCTATTATTTATTGTCTTGTGGATGGCATTCTCTTTTAGAAGGATGTTAATAATGTGTTGCTAAGATGCATTAACAATGACAAATTTGATATGATGTTTGAAAAGTTACATAATGGTGTAGATGGTGGTCACTTCTCTCTTAAAACAATAGCTGACAAAATAATGAGAGATAGTTACTATTGGCCTAGTTTTTTTTAAAGACTATTATCATTGGGATAAGGTTTGTCCTCAATGTGCTTTCTTTGTTGAAAAAAAAAAGCTTGCTACTCTTCCATTGAATCACATCCAAGTGGACCAGTCTTTTATGCAATAGGGCCTTGAATTCATTGGCATGATCAATCCTCCATCAAGTGCTAGACACAAGTGGATATTGACTACTATAAACAACTTCACAAGATGGGTAGAGGTTGTTGCTTTGAAGGAAGCAAATGAAAATGCCATCTTGGAGTTCTATGATAGCATTGTAAAAAGGTTTAGAACTCCTCATGTCATCATCTTATATAATTCACTTGCTTTCATAAGTGCTAAAACTTTTGATTGGGTAACAAAGAGTGGTGTTTATTTGAGTACTTCATCCAACTACTACCCTCAAGGTAATGGATTGGCTGAATCTACCATTAAGAATCTCATCAAGATTATCAAGAGGACATTGGAAACAAATGAAAGAGCATGGCATAGTAAGTTGAAGATAACCTTATGGGTAGATAGGATCACTCCCAAGAAGTCAATTGGTAATTCTCCTTTTATATTTATTTATGGGAGAGAAGATAGGCTATCCATATCACATGAACTCCCTATCTTGGAGCTTTCACAACAACTAGAATTGCTTGAAAACACTCTTATAGAGGTCATATTGATAGAATTAATGTAGCTACAAGAGGCAAGAGATGATGCACACAAAGCTTTGAAACATCATAAAGTTCTCACAAAAAGTCCTTTGACAAAAGGACAAGGGCAAGTGTGTTTAAAGAAGGTGACTTAGTCTTCAAATGGGATGAAGATAGAGAAAAATAGGTAAGCATACAAAGTTTTATACTTTGTGGAGTGGTCCTTACATCATCAACAAGTGCAAGCAAATAAACTCCTTTCAGCTATCTAAGATGGATGGAGAAGAGCTACCTATTCTAGTGAATGGGATCCATTTGAAGTCTTATTTTTGACCCTTATTAGCCATGTCTTGTATATACCTTGTTTTGGTGTGTTTCCTTTGTTTGTGTTATTTTATCTAATTGCTTTGGAGCACAAGTATTTCTATTTCAAGTTTTTTCTTTCCTTTTGTTGGCTATTCATGTGTCTCTATAGCTTGTGTATTTGGCCATGGCTTGTTATTTTAACTCTTGTTTTCCTTGCATGACTCCATGCCCAATGAAAGGATTTAGGTGATTGGTCTTATGACATAGTGAGAATATTTCCCCTAAAAATAGATAGAATGTTGACCATTTTACATGACCAGTTTGTGTTTTCCCTTTAGCTCTTTCATTTCTCCCTTGCTCATTTTCTATGTTTGGTCACTTGCTTTGTTGTTTGTCTTTTCCCTTCGGCCTCTCCTGATTCAAGCTCTTCTCCCTTGTTCTTTGCCTTTCCTCTTTATTTTCTCCTTCAGGATGTTGTTTTCCTTTGGGAATTTGTCTTATCCTTTCTCATTTTATTTTTCCTTGAAGTTCCCTTTGGAAAAGTTCTGAAGGGCCACTTCCCTTCAAAGGGCCCTTCAGAATTTTATGAAGGCACTTTCTTGCCTTGCTTTCCCCCAAGTGCCCTTCAAATTTTTTTGAAGGGTAATTTTTGTCCAAGTGAATCTTCAAAAAAGTTTTGAAGGGAACTTTTTCATCTAAGTGTCCCTTTGAAACTTTTCTGAATGGCACTTTGCCTTGTCCTTTCCTCCAAATGACCCTTCAGAAAAAGTTTTGAAGGGCACTTTTGCCTTGGTATTTCTTGAATGCCCCTTCATATTTTATCTAAAGGGACATTTTGTCTAAGTTCCCTTTAATATTTTTATTGAAGGGTCACTTTTGACCATTTTCTCTAAGGTTACCCTTTGAGATTTTTATCAAAGGACCTTTTGTCAATAGCATGCCCTTTAGAAAATTTTGGAAGGGCCATTTGCTTTGAAAATTCCCTTCAAAATTTTATGAATGGACCTTGTGCCCCTACGTAGATGTACTTCAAATTATTTTTGAAGGACACTTTCCCAGGTGTCCTTCAAAATTTTTCTAAAGGATACTTTCCCAAGTGTCCTTCGGGAAAAGTTCCTGAAGGAACCTATGCCCAGAAAGCTAAAAGCAAAATTTTTGAAGGAATTCTTTCAAACAAATTGTCTAAAGGAATTAATTCAAGAAAATTTCCATGACCAAAAACCCAAAACAATAATCCTGACCCAAATGGATTCCAATGATGTGATGTAGAATGCCAATTTTGATGCAACCAACTAGTCATTGGGGTTTAAAGACATGACGTGCCACAGGATGTCAAATTCAAGGTAACCAACTATCCATTGGGTTCACATTGGTGACATGCCATAAGACACTAAATTTAATGTAAGGAACTAGCTATTGGGCTGAAACTTGGTGACATGCTGCAAGACATCGAGTTCATGCCTAGAGTCTTCATGAAAGAAGTGAAGTCATTTGAAAAACCTGAATGACTCTGCAGTGTAAATCAAGATTTGTCAAAGGATTGACTTATAAATTTTATAAGTAAGGAGCCTTAAAGAACCCAAAGGATCAAAAAAGGAGTAGAAGGACTCATAAAACTCAAAAGGGTCTTAAGTAAAGCAAAATTGGGTTTTCAAAAGAGCTTTGCTATTAAACTTTTATAAGTAGAAGCAATCAAAAAACCTGAAAGAGTAAGTAGCCTTAATAGTGAAAATTAGGTTTCCCAACATGCTTGACTTATGAGTTCTATAAGTAAAGCCATTCAAAAAGCCTGAATGGGTCTATAGTGAAAATCAAGATTTGTCAAAGACTTCACTTATGAAGTTTCATAAGTCATGAGCAATGGAAACCCTAAAGTAAGCAAGCTAAAGCAATCCTAGAGCTCAAATAGATTTGCAAGTGTAAGTTAGAATTTTAAGGCTACTTAGCTCAACAAGATTGGCCCAATGACATGGTTCATGATGAATGATCAAGTAAATTAGAAGCTACCACATGACTTGTCAGGGATAGATGGAGGATGATCCATAGTTATCCATGCCAAGCAAATCAATGACATAGAACCATAATCTAAGTCATTCTTTGAGGATTGATCAAAAGGGAAGGACAAAGCTAAACTAAATAAAAGCAACTTTTTTCATGCCATTATGCAAATTGATAAGACAAGGAGTGGTTAGGTATTGAAAGAGATTTATAACATGTGGCTCCATTGATAATGACCATTTTTGGCACCTTTCCCAAGTATCTCATTTTTATTGGTAGCCGTTGGGAAGCATCTTTAGGGGGAAAATAAAGGGTATTTGAGAGAGTGACATGCATAAAAAAGAATGCCAAAATAAGCATCTTTGGTAGGGTTAATTGTATCCAAGGATACTGACATCCAATAGAACCAATTTCTTTCATTTGGAACTAGATCTCTCTCTTCTCTCCCTCTTTTGCTATAAATGGGACCCTTGGGCTATTGTTAAATCATCCAAAGTTAATATAGTGAAGCCCTACTATTTTATTTTACCATTTTATTGTTTTTTAGCAAAGAAACATTAGTTTTTCCCATTTTTAAGTTATAGATGTTTTCTTGGGTATGCAAGAGATACAAAGTGAGATCAAGTGATTTTTTATCCTTTTATCCTTTGTCCTTCATGATTTTGAGCAAAGAGTCAATCCAACAGGTCATGTAGAGTGCATTTTATTTGTATGAGACCTTACATGTGTAAACCTTTACTAGAATATAAAGGTTGTTTTAGTCATTTACCTTGTTTAATCTCATTCAACTTTGTCTCTACATTGAAATACTTATGTTGGAATCTTCTAGAGCTTGAGGTATAGACTATATTCAACTGTATTATGCATAAGTATAGGGCATACATGTGGATACCAATTCTTGGTGTATCACCATTTTAGACTAGGATTTTCATTTATGCAAAATTTTGACTCTTTTCATTCATAAAATCTTTTTCAATAGTTTTATTGCACAAAAAATCTAATACAGGGGGCTAGCCCTTTCAACCTAGAGGTTAATTTGTACTTATAAGCACACCCACAGGCCTAAAAATGTCCCAATGTTGCCCAAATATTGAGGAGGATTGAATAAAACTCTTCTAAGGTACAAGATTTGGAGATAATAGGACCCTTCCCCATCTCTCCTTAATAGCTTAGGTTCCCATGCAGAGGTTATACATGCTAATGAAGATTTGAAACTGCCTCTCAATTCTTAAGACCTCATTATGTGAACTAAAGAAAGCCTATAACCATGGGCTTAAACTTTATGAACATACTTAAAACAACATATCATACCTCTATCCATGCTCACATATTCAAATTTTCCTTGAAACCTAATCTTCATCCCTCATTAGGCCAAGTAGGGTCTAGGAGTGATCTAGGTGTAGACTTGATCTGAAGGTCCTACCCCTATAGGCTCACCTTGAGACTCTCATAGATGCTTCTACACCATATTATCATGCTCACACAACCTTTAAAACCTCTAAAATTCTTGATATCACTCACCTAATCATGTCACCAATTCATACCTTCACCATCCCATGACTAGGCTCAAGCTTCCAATGCACTCGACATCTTGACCTATTCCTTCCATGTCATGACCTCAAAAAAACATCAAAAAAGTATATAAAAGTCATCATAACATACTCATATCACTACACCATTCTATTTTTGATGATAACAATCTTCCACAACCTCATATAGACCTAAAACCACATGACCAAGCTTCATATGACTAGACATCTATCTTCCATGTACCTAAACACCTTTGACACCTTGACCTGTACCTTTATGCAACCATAAGATATTAGCTTCCTTCAAATTATATATTTCCTTAAAATTCATCTTTTCACATGGGTTACCTTGAAACTCTTCATATAATGACTATGCCACACCATGCACATACATTCATATGCACATACCTCTTCATATCATGACATTAATGAATTATACATACCTCTTCATACACTATGATTTCTATACAAATATTAGTTGTCTTTAAACATCTTCCATGACCTATACCTTCCATGCTCACATCATGCATGACAATTATCATCAATGCAACACTTTTATGTACCTTGACATATCACATACTACCATTTATCCTTAATGACCTTTGACATCAACCTTGATAGTACAATCTTGACATGACACATATTGACATCAATTACCATTATGCCTTTACATGATGCACCCTTTTGAAAAATGACAAAAACATGCCAACAAACTCCCCCTTTGTCATTGATGGTAAACATGCTACAAAAAGGAAGTCACTTCAAAATGGCACTTTTTCCATCTACTCATTCTCCCACTTTTGACATTAATGACAAAGGGTCTTCTAAAAAGTATCATCTGATCCTTGAACTTGAATTTCAATTAATAACATAGAGAAATTCTAACAAAAACTCACCTTAGGCTCATACCAATTGTTGTAGATAACTTCTAGAACATTTGAACTGTACCTCAAGAAACCATGCTTCTTATCACTATCTTGACACTTGACAACATAGAGCTACAAATTTCCCCTTAATTCCATACTCTCCTCTTGAGTCACAAGATGGAATCCACTCTCAAAAACATCTCTAAATAATCTAATTCTCCCCAATTTTAACTTTCTCCTTTTTTGAGCTCTCTCCCATTCTTTAAAACCAGGATCATAGAGTTTATCAAGCATCATACAAGCATGTTCCCCATAACTTCAGTCTAATCTTATTCAAATGAATTTAGATACATAGGAAGACTCACCTTATCCTTTATATGATTGATATAGATCAAACTCTTGATCACTAACTAGGTCATCCCATTTGTTCTTGAAGCTAATGATCATCTGATTAGCTCCCCCTTAATCCTCATAGCTTATGCATACCATATGAGTCATCAGGACTCATAAACTATTTTCAACAACCTTCAATAATATTGATACCAATACTAATTCTCAACACTAATCAAGCTATCAATTATTATAAACACAAAATAATTTTTTTCTTACCTCTCATATATCAATCAATTATACAAGATTTTATCATGCTTCTAGCTCTTACAACATAGATGACCTAGAATACTCTCAAGATGAATCCTTCTTTGCTGCAACATCATACTTATACTAATAGAAGAGTGTCTTCATGAAGATTTATGGAGTCACCCATTTCCATAGGGATATTAAAACTCCATGAACTCAAGAGATTCCTAGATCTCCAAACCACTCTGCTTAGTTATCTTATAATCAAGAGACTAATAGTTCCTCCTTAGAATCCACTTAGGTTTTACTGAAGCATTTGACTTATCCACCTTGTCATCCTTATTATTTTATTTTACTATCTTGTCAATACATGTAGATAAAAAATGTTCTTGAAATTCCTTCACTTTTGATCCTTGCTTTATCTTAGCAAATAATCCATTTTGGATTTTATGCTCAATATGACCATTTTTGACGTTCTTTGGCTTCTATAACAATGTTTGACCCTTATCATGCACTCTAGGAACTCTATATACCTTGTAAAGTATTGATGGCCTTATAAATCTATTAGGACAAAATAATTCAATGTGTCCCATATTATGACAATAGTAGAAAACAATAATTCTATACTTACCTCCCGACTGATGACTTCTTCTCCTATATTCCCATTATATCTCATTCCTTGAGACTGCTCAATTGACAACCACTTGCTCTATGACCAAAGTTATGATAAGTAAAACAATAACCATTGAAATACTTGGAATACCTCATTATATTAGGCTACCTGATTGGTCTCTTCATGTTGACTTTCATGTTGGTATTCTTGACTTGTTGATGATCACTATGAATCTCAAATTTGAGATTTTATACATAGGTATTTGAGTTCTAACTCTTATTTTAATTATTTTGTATTCTTTGAACCCAAGACCTATTTTTTCATTTAGATACCTTTAACTACTCAAAATATCACCAATAAATTCAATACTCTTATTAAATCTCTTATGTGTTTTCAAATTGTCTGATGCTTGATCCAATTTTACCTTCAAAGACTCTATTTCTATTCTAAAAGTGATGCATTCTTTGTCCTTGGTTTTAAGAATTGCAGTGAAAAATTTAATGAGTTTCTAGTTGTTTGATGATCTCCTCATGTTCATTGGTGTTGATTCTTAGTCTCTTAGTCTATCTTCAAAGAGATTGATTTTATCCTCATAACTCTTAACCAATGATCTTAGTTTCTGATTCTTCCTTCTTTGAAACTTTAACTCCTCTAGATCACTCACCAATTCCACCTCAAGGTTCACTTCACTCTCTTCTTCATCTAATTCTTCATCATCAATATGACCTTTCCCTTTTTAGCAACTCTCATTATCTATTTCTATATCTATGAATAAGGTTTTATTGTTATCATGATTATTACAATCATCATCATCATTAGATGTACTAGTGTCACTTAGATCATATGAGATTTTATCTTCATTGGTATAGAAACTTATCTTTTTCTTGAATGACCCTTTCTTGTCTTCATACTTTTTGAAACACTTTTTTATCTTGTCAAGATTATAGGTATTCTTATCATCACCAAGATTTTCATCATGTTCTTCATCATTCTTATTCTTATCCTTGTTAAGACATTTAGATTCAAAGTGACCAATCTTACCATAGATAAAGCATTTGAATGTCAACTTTACCTTATACTTACATAAACCTTTCCTTATTTTTTTGACAAACATGGCTTCTATCTTGTCATTATCAATGTATACATCAACATCATCATTTTCCTTCTTACCTTATGACTTTTTCTCAGCTTTGAATGTAGCTTCCTTTTTGGAAGGCCTTCCATCACTTATTCTCATTTCACAAGTAGTCAAGATGCCATGAAGCTCATCCATCTATATTAGGTTAAGGTATTTGATCTCCTCCATAGAAAACACCTTTGAATCAAGCTTAGATATTAGAAATTTGGATACCTTTTATACCTCTATTGATTATTCCAACTTCTTTCCTAGGTCTCTAATGACATTTACCACTTCATCTACTCTCAACAGATAAGATGTAATATTTTCATCCTCCTTTATTCTCAGGATTTCAAATTACCATTGGTGAGTTTATAACTTTTGAAAAATTAACTTTAGTGTCTCCTTCATATATGGTCTACAAATTTTCCCAAATCCCTTTAGTTGTACCACAATCCATGAACTTAACAAATTCTACTTTTGACAGACCACATAAGATGACATTCATTGCCTTAAAGTTGTTCTCACTTGCCTTCTTACCTGTTGCATCAGTTGGTGGTGTAGAGAGTGGATTAAATCAATCAACAACATATTGCCATATGTTTTAACCCAAGGACATTATATAGGTCTTCATTATAATGTTCCAAAATGCATAGTTAGTCACATTAAAGAGAGGAACCTTATTGGTTAAGAAACCTCCTTGTGCTTGTTGACTAGAAATGCTTGTGCTTCAAGGATCTCCTTTAAGATGTTAGGCCTATTTCAAAGAAAAAATATTTGATACCAATTATTTTAAGAATAATGACTAAGAGGGGAGGATGAATCAATATTTAAAAACTTTCAACAATTACATCCACTCATATATGAACTATGAAAGCAACACAATGATCTAACAATACATTAAGAACCAATCATATAAACATGAAACAAGATAACACATCACATATGTGGGAAACCCTCATGGGGAATAAAACCCACTAAAAAAAATATTGTATAAACTATATTATAAGATAATGTATCAAATTTAGTTGATCACCAACCTAACATGGAGCACTAACCCCGAATTTATCAAGCATCCACTTGACTTTAGCAAGCACCTATTTGCTAGGAGGCTACAACCCCCTATGACCAAACACCAAGTCATTCAAAGGAAAATTATACAATCACAAAACTAAAAGGTATATCCAACTCTATCTTTATCAATAAACCACTCAACCAAAGTCAATTATTCAAGCACCAAACTATAAGGAAGCTTCAACTCCCTCTTTGACCAAGCACCAACTTAGCTAATCAACCTTATTTATTCTACTTAGCTCTCTTTCTAATCTATCAAATATCATACATAATAAACACATATTTTATTAAAATATAATATCCTCTCAATATGAAATTATCACTCCTTCAACTCTACTCCACTTTATCTCTCTCAAAACTCCCTTTAGGCTTCTTCGCTCAACTAACCCTCTTCATGACTAAATAGGTCATGTGTTCTTGATATTCATATATAGAATACCTATATGATAATTATTAAATGATTGTTTTATCTCTCCTAATTTTTTACAACATGTTACCTGACATAATTAGTCTCATTGATTTATCAATTCATTCGTACACACTTAGCTTACATAAATATGCCTAAAACTACCTTATTATATACCATTCCTTCTTCATATACCATTTAGTCAGCCACACACCATTAAAATATTATGTAATACATATATTAGGTCTTATTAAATATTTTTATCATGGTTTAATCATAATTTGTATCCATCTTGGTCAGTCATAACTCAATTAGGCCTCATTTCACCTTTAGGTCTCATGGAGACCTAATAACATTAGGTCTGTCTAGTAATGTGTGAACTTGATTCCTTGGAAAAAATTTCACCTCCATAAATGTAAATATAATTTAAAACATAAATAAATATTCATTATCCAAAATTATAGAAGATCCATAACACCTTTTAGATCCAATTCCTTCAAAAAACCCAATAGTATAAAGTCCTATTAGGCTTATGTATACCAAAAAGTCTATATTGCAAAAATGAAGCTTAAACACCCTTAATATATTGAAACATATAAAAAAATTATATATAAATAATATAAATTACCATAGGTTCATTTAAAAATTCATTATAAACTTTCACTCAGAACTTAAGGCTTCAAGAACATCTCTTCAACTTAATCACTCAAAATTGTCAATTTTCCTCAAAGACTAGTCATGGTGACTTTGAACTCCAACACCTATGTAGACACTTTCAAATAATCCTGATAAATTAAAAATATTATATTAAATATTCATAACATCCTCAAAAATAAAAATCATATGGTCTAATATCAAAATATTAGTCTTTTAGACCAATCTCATGACCTTATATCACATTGCCTTATCTAAACTAGACAAGTCATTTTGTGAACAACTTTTCACCATATTTTGTAACCTCCATTTTTAAAAAAAATAATATACATGAATTAAAATCATTTAAAAACATATCCATGCACTTGGTTTCATCATTCTATCATGAAAACACATTCTAATTCATCTTCTCACTGCTACCTAGGTTTTACACTATTTACACCATTAGGCTTGTTAGTGACTAGATAACTTGGATGACCATTTTAGCATAATTAAATTGTGTAACATGTCAAAAAAAATTAATGTTAATATATTATGTGTCTCTATCTACTTATTCCATCCATTTTATTTTCTTGACTAATGCAACTTTTAATTGCTACAACAAATTCTTCACAAACAAGCCCTTTCCTATGAAGTATTCTTATTCATCTGGAAACTCAATACCACCTAGAGGTACCTAGGATAGTCCAATACAATATAAAATCTATTATCTAGTCATTTGATACCATTATTAGCCGATTTTAATAAGGTCTTTCACATCAGGTCCTTATTAGGGATTTAGGGAGGTTTAACATAAGTTTTGGTGTTAACGATTGTTCATAAAGGAATGCTCCTTACATAAAAAAAACTTGGAGATATTATCTAATACCATTCCCCATCTCTCCTTAATATATTAAATTCCAATGCATAGGTTACACATGCCAATGAATGTCTAAAAGTGCCTTTCAGGTCTTGAATCCTCATTTTGAGAACTCAAGAAGGCCTAAAATAGTGTTTATTGAAATTCAATTCAAACCATAGACTCAAAATTTGTGAAAATTCTTAAAAAAACATATAATACCTATTTACATGCTCACATATGCAAAATTTCCTTGAAAACTAATCCTCGTGCCTCATTAGTGCAAGTAGGGTCTAAGAGTGGTTTAGGTGCAAAATTGATATGAAGATCCTACCCCTATAGGATCACCCTAAGAATTTCATGGATTATTATACACATTATTATCATTCTCACACAATATTTAAAACCTATCACATGCCTGAGATCACTCACCTCATCATGTAACTAATTCATACTTTCACCATACCATGACTAGGATCAAGCTTCCAATGCACTTAACACCTTGACCTATTCCTTCCATGTCATGAACTCAATAAAAAATAAAAAAAGAAGATATAATTCATCATAATATACTCATATCACTTTTCCATTATATTTTTGATGGCAACAATCTTCCACAACCTCATACAGAACTAAAACCACATGACCAAGCTTTATATTACTATACATCTCTCTTCCATTCACTTGAACACCTTTGATACATTGACCTATACCTTCATGCAACCATAAGACATTAGTTTCCTTAAAATTACCTCTTTCCTTCAAATCCTCTCTTTCTTTTAAATGCATCCTGTCACATGGATTACCTTGAAACTCTTCATACCACACTATGCATATGCATTATCTACACATACCTCTTCATACCATGAAATTCATGGATTGAAAAAACCTCTTCATACACTATGATTCCTATGTATACATTATTTTTCTTCAAACATCTTTCATGACATATACTTTCCGTGATCACATCACTCATGACAATTCTCATCAATGCAACACTCTTATGTATTTGACATATCACATACTACCATATGTCCTTAGGTACCTTTGACATCAAAAATGAAATTAAAATCTTGAAATGATACATATTAACATCAATTACCATTATTCCTTTGCATGATGCACCCTTTTAACATCAATGACAATAACATGCCAACAAGAGGCTATGTGATATGGTGAATTGCTTGAATGAGCATTTAAAAGAGGTGTCAAAGATTAGGGAAATATGTTGGAGGGATTTATGTTTTTTGTAAGTGGTGGTATAGGAAACAAAAATCTTTTGAAACACCAATGGTTTTCCCACCCCTTCCTTGATGTACCCTTTAAGGTATGCACTCAGAGAGATTAAGACTTGATAGGTTCCTACAAGAGAGAAAGCATAAGTTATTTATAAATTTTAAAAATATTGTGTATAAAATTGGTAATTACATGTGACATATACCTATTATGATTTAGAAACATTTTATTACTTTCAATGATAGTGAAATTAAGGATGATGACTATGATCTTAATTCTTTATTCATATGAGCATACCTTGATAAACACCCCATACATAGTGCTATGATTGATAATAGTGAAAATGAAAATATTTTAAAAAAGACATTAATTACACATTTTGGTTATACTCATAATGATTTTGATCCTTCTAACAGACTAGTTAGAGCATTAGATGAGACCACCCATAACTTTCTTTGTGAGATTGACCTACTGTTATAGGTTGGTCTCACGTATGTTGTTACTACTTTCTTAGTTATCCCTTCCACAAGCATATTTGATATGTTATTAGGAATACCTTAGATACACACTCTTTGACTAGTACCTTATATAGTGCATGGTTGTGTAAAATATATTCATGTTAATTCAGTAATTATAGTTTATAGAATTCCATATGAACAACCTCTTGAACGAAAGAAATTTATACCCAAAAAACAAGTTATCAAGCCTACTAAGGCTCATTCACTACAAAAGGGTAAGTAATAGGAAATCCTCTTTATTTTGGCCAAAATGACCCCTTTTTTTTCAAAATGGGTTAGCCCTCTAAAAGAAATCTCATGAGCCAGAGCTTTAGGGTCCTTTCTTTTGTCTTGTCAACAATACTTGCTTAAATCAATGGAATATACATCACTATGATTTCCCCAAGTAGTAGTATGCCTATTTTATTTTTAGTATTAAGGAGTGTTTATTCATTTTATGAATCATGGAACTAAATTTATAGCTCATATTTTGACAAATCACCCATAATCTCATTCCATTCCCAAAGCAATACAATTGTCACTATTCATAATAAATCAAAATATTTGTAACTGACAAGTAAGTTTTAACATCTAATGTTTATTTTCATTTTATTAGTATTTTTTTGAATTTAAAAAAACCTAAGAGATAAAAATTGAATGGGAAGTGGATTTTTTTTTTAATATCAGAGTAGCCAATCCCTTAAATCTATTAAAGATGCCAGATCTCAAGAGAGCCTGACCGAATGAGAAGGTGCCACATTGTCATGTGTTAGAGTGACTAGTCCCCCAAACCTATTAGAGATGTTATATCTTGAGATATCCCAACCTAATAAAAATGAAACACATCATTTAATATCAAAGTGACTAATCCCCCAGACCTATTAGTGATGTCACAGCTTGAGAGAGCCTGACCAAATGAGAAGGTTATATATTGCCATGTGTTAGACCATCCAATTCCCCAATACTTTTAGAGATGTTAGAGCCTAAGAGAGCCTATCTAAATGAGAAGGTACCATGTCAATATGTGTTAGAGTGGTTAGTCCCATAGACCTATTAGATATGTCATATTATGGGAGAACTTGATTGAATAAGAAGGTACCACATTTCCATGTATTAGAATTACTAGTCCCCCAAACTTGTTAGATATGTTAGAGCATGAGAGAACCTAATGAAATGAGAAGGTAACAAATCACCATGTGTAAGAATTTCCAGTTCCCAAAACATTTTAGATATTTTAGAGCTTGGGAGAGATTGAATGAATGAGAAGGCATCATATCACCATGGTCAGAGTGGACAATCCCCTAGACCTTTTAGATATGTTAGAGCTTGGGAGAGTCCAATCAAATGAGAAGGTGCCACATCACCATGTGTTAGAGTGGTTAGTCCCCCAGACCTTTTTTTAAGATGTGTTATAAGGTATGCATAGAGTTGTCATTTATTTCATGAAAGTGTCATTGATGTCATTTTGTGGTTGTATTTGTCGTTCTTAAGGTTAAGTTCATGAGACATGTACTTGAGAGACCTAATGAGAAGGCATAGGCTTGGTATCATGTTGAAGAGATAAGTCTAAGGATTTTGAGAAGAATATTGTAAATGTGTGAGCATGGTATGAGGTTTTATTACATGAGTATGAGGTGATAATAATAGTACAATAGGTTTCAAGGTGCATTCAAGGTCTAAGTGTGACTAATAGTTTAAGGCCTAATGTGTAAAGAGACCTAGTGTGGCCTAATGAGGGTTAAAGTTAAATTTACAAGGTGAAAAAGACCATGAGACAATTTTCAAAGGTGTGATATGTTGTGTCAAGTATGTTTACCAAGTATGAGGTAAAAGTTTGAAGGACAAGGCATGAAATGTGGTTTTGAGTTTTTTTGTGTACACATAATGATACATTACAGACCCAGAAGGATTTTATTATGATTTTTGGCATGTGAAACCTTTGCATGAGATCCTAAAAATTTAATGTAATTTTTAGAAGGATCCTAACTTAAGTTTTCAATCGTTATTTTATATATTAAGGGCCCAATCTTTATGAATGACCATTAAGACTGAAATGTGGTCTTAACCCTCTTTAAAACCCTAACTATGACCTGCTATGGAATATATTATTTGAAATGGATAAGAATTATTTTTATGACCTATTTTGGTGATTATAAAATGTATAAGACTATCCTAGGTACCTTTAAGTGGCATTGGTGTGTCATAAGATTGAGTGGAAGATACATGAAACCCCTTATTTATTGGTTTTTTGATATAGCATATAGGGTTGACCAAGTCAAAGCATGAAAATTATTGGAGGATGATGTGTGAGAATTTTATTTTGTGTCAATTTAAGTTTATTAGTATGTTATAGAATTCAAATATTCTAAATTTTTCATGAAATTTGGCCTATAGTTGAGGAAGATAATGAGAAAAATAAGCAAAAGTGGGAATGAGATTAGGGATGTGTTTTGGTGGATAGGGATGGATCTAATTGAATAGGGTTTTATTCAATATATGTAACACACATCCAATTTGAATATAATATTTTGAGATTTTTATATACATTCATAAAGTTTCTCTCAAAGTGACTTGTCTAACACAGTGAGGTCTGTGTAGGGTGAAGACATGAGATTGGTCTGTAAAGATAAATATTGATATTTGAACCTATAATGTATTTTTTTAAGTTAATATAAGGTTTTTCATAATAATATAAACCCATTTTAATTTAATTAAAGTTAATCTATAGGTGTTCTAAGTCATTATTTCCATGACTGTGTTTTGGAGCATTCAGGCAGTTTCTTGTATGTTAGTAAGATTGATGTTCCTGACACATTATGCCCAGAGTTGATGAATAAAATAAACATTAAGTTGTTATATAGTTATCATTAATTAATTTTAATTTATTTTTATTAATTATAAAATCAAATAAATGTGTGAAAATTCAAAGGTTCTTGACTGAGTTTTGAAGCCTATTTGTAGTTTTGAGTGAGCATATGAAAGTTGTCAGTTTGAGGTCTTTTGATCTAAATGGTGAAGTATAAAGAACATAATGATTAAAATTAGGTCATGGAGGTTATATAAATTTGAATTTTTGATATGGTTATGTGTAAACTTTGATTAGATGCTTCAAATATTTAAAATAGACTTTCTGGTAGTGACAAGGCTTAATTGTAAGTAGGCATAATGGTGTGGTTCAAGGAGTGAAATGAGATAAATGGTGTTGGGGAAATAATTTGAGATTATTATGGGTATAATTTAATTGTGTTTTAATTTTTTAATTCATTTTTAAATCTTAAAATGTTCCAAGGTGGCCAAAGTGAAACGTCTGCTTTGAGAAGACCTAATTGCATTAGGTCTCTATTAGGCCTAATGATGGTTTTGGTCCTTATAAGTGATGATTGACCTATGTAATGGTTATTTAAATTATGAAACATGTTTTTTTATATATAAAAATGGTTATAAAATTATGGATATGTTTGTGTCCAACCAAGATATGTGAGATCAAGACTCATGTATAAGAAGAAGGTCTAATAGGCTTAATTTGACTAGTTAGAATATTAAGGAAATGATTGAATGAAATAGGAGTTTAAAAAATAGGTAGAGGGATTTAAGACCATATTATGATTTTGATGAATATTTCATGAATTTATAATAGTAATTCTATAGATGATTAATAAGGTCATTTGACCTAATTCTGCCAAGAAGAGGGTTAGTTGAGCGAAGAGGCCTAATAGGTTATTTGAGAGAGATAGAAGAGTGTGAAGAGAAAAATAAGGTAATAATCATAATTTGAGTGATAAAAATGTGTATAAAGGTGATTAAATATTCCATGTGATTGATTTGGTGTTGAGTTACCTAGGGGGTTGGTGCATCCTTGTAAATTGGTACTTGCTAAAGGTCTAGTTGAGTTGGTGCTCCTTATGGGTTGGTGCCTCACTAAATCTTGATTCATTAATTATATGACTATAATAAAAGATATACATTAGTGTTTTTTATACCCCATGATGGTTTCCCATATATCTCTTGTGTTCTTGTGTTATGTTTCTGCTTCATGCTCATATGAATGGTTGATTATGCATTACTATATCTCTATATTAGTTTGAATGATTAATGAATGATAAGTGTAATTGAAATAAAAGTATGTAAACTAACTCAACCCCCCCATTTTAATTGTTTTGATTCCAATAATTGGCATTAGATCAAGGTTCCTTATGCATACCTAATAGTATAAGGGAGATCTTTGGAGTATAGATATGGATTATGATAATGATAGTGTTAATTATGATTGCAATGAAGATCTATCCATAATCATTGAAAAAACTTATAAATGTTTAAAAAAAGAGAAGAATCATATGGAAGAATTCACCCAGCTTAGAATGAAATTAAAGTCTTTAAAGGCATAAGTAGAGCAAGATGCAATCAAGATAAAGACATATCTAAAATTTGAAGAGAGTACTAGAAAGTTTAACAATATGTTGAATAGTCAAATATCCTATCATGATAAGATAGGTCTTGGCTTCAAAAAGGACCAAAAGAGCTCAAGGAGAGCTGGTTTTCAAAATTCAATGATATATCAAGGAGTGATAATGTTTTTAGAATAAATACCTATGCAGAAGTAGTCAAGCTTAAAGTCAATCATCAACAGTCCAAGAAGGGTTTTGTTCCATAAAATAATATCGAAGGAAATAGTGTATCATCCAATGATCATCAAAATACAAATGAGGTTAGATAGTCAAAGTATGTGGATTATTTTAATGGTTATTTTTTCTTTTGTGGTCAATTTGGACATATAGATGTTGACTGTAGATGGAGAAGTATAATCATGTGTTATAACTACAACAAAATAGGACACACTACAAGAGATTGTAAGATGAGACTTATGAGGAAGACCAATCAAGTTAATAAGATATTTAGTCATGATACTAAATAATGAATCCATAAAATAGACCCTGTGGGTATGATGAAGGAGAAACATAAATCTAGAGGAGAAGAATCTATGATAGCTCAAATTACCTTTCATACTTATAATGAAGATTTGAATGGTACATAGACAATGGATGCTAAAGTCACATGATAGGATATAAGAGAAAATTCATCACTTTGAAGAAAAATTCCATAGGAATAATAAGGTTTGAAGATAACACATCTGCTAATATAGTTGGAAAAGGTGCCTTGAGCTTGGACAATGGGAAAACCAAGATAGAAAATGTATTGTATGTAGATGGATTGAAACACAACTTGTTTAGTATAAGTCAAATGTGCACCCAAGGATATAACCTAAATTATCATGATAAAATATGTGAGATTAGAAGAGTAAAATTAGGGAGGTTAATTTCCAAATCCAAGAGAACTAAGAATAATCCATATGTATTGAATGAGATCACAAAGGAGAAGTGCTTTATGAGCAAGGTAGATGAAAGTTGGATATGGCATAAGAGGTTAGGTCATTTGAAATTTGACAATATGGTCAAGATCAACTCCAAGGGATCTATGAAGAACATGCCTAAAATATCCAAACTTGTAGATGCTCTTTACAAGGCATGTCAATATGGTAAGAAAACTAGGAGGAGATCCAAGTCTAAATAATACTCTATTACTAAACCTTTATAACTAATTTACACTAATATATGTTGTCTTATAAGGATTTAAAGCATTCAGGGTGATAAATACTTCATGTTGTGTATATATGACTTCACAAGAATGACTTGGGTAGCATTCTTGAAAGAGAAGTCAAAATCTCTAGGTAATTTCAAAAATTTCTTGTCTTTGGTTGAAAATGAGATGAATGTGAAGATCATGTGTCTTAGGTCTGACAAAGGAGGAGAGTTTTGGTCAAATGAGTTTTAAGAGGTAAATGGAATAAGAAGATAGTTATCAATTGCTAGAATACCTCAATTGAATTGGGTGGTTGAAAGAAAGAACATAACTATTCAAGAAATGGCAAGGACCATGTTGAATGAGTTAAATTTGTCTGATGGGTACTAGAGAGAAGCTATGGGTACTATAGTTTACACTTTAAATATAAGATAGATTAGGATCAATGGTGATAAGACTTTATATGAATTGTGGAATGGTAGAAATGATAGTGTTGAACATTTCAAAGTGTTTGGAAGTAAGTGTTATATCAAGAGAGATGAGGAGGACTTAGGCTAGCTTGAATCAAAGTTTGATGAAGGTATTTTCTTGGGATATTCATTAGTTAGTGATGCTTATAGATTCTATAATAAGAGGTTAAAAAATATAGTAGAGAGAAAAAATGTGAATATTGATGAGACAAATAAATCATATTCTCAGTCAAAGAATGATGAAGGAGAAATAGAGATAGATGAGGATAAATTATAAATTGAGGAGAGAAAGGACTCAAAAGGTCCCTCTAGGCAGATTTAAAAGGATCATCTTGAATCTTAGATCATTGGTAATAAAATTTTAGACATATAAATAAGAAAGATAATGGTGAGTAATGTTAATCAAGAATATATTACCTTACTATCTAAATTTGAACCAAAAAACTATGTAGAAACAAGTGAAGATAGGTTTTGGATAGATGCCATGAATGAGGAGTTAAATCAAATTGAGAATAATGAGACTTTGGCATTAGTACCTATGCCTAAAGACAAAAATGTAATTGGTAAAAAATGGGTGTTCAGAAATAAGTTAAATGAGAATGGAGAAGTTACAAGAAAAAATGATAGACTAGTATGTAAGGGATATGCTCAATTAGGAGTGGACTTTGAGGAAACCTTATTCCAGTAGTAAGGTTAAATGCTATTAGGATTTTTATTTCCTATGAAAGTTTCATAGGGTTTAAGATATATTAGATGGATGTCAAGTTAACTTTCCTAAATTATAAATTGGATGAGGAAGTGTACATTGAGCAACCTGAAGGTTTTCTATTAACTGATAATGAGGACTATGTCTACAAGTTGAAGAAGGCTCTCTATGGTCTAAAACAAGCCCCTCAAGCTTCGTATACTAGACTAGACAAGTATATTTTGGACTAAGGTTTAAAAAGAGGAGTGTAGATAGTAACTTATATATTAAAAATAAAAATGACCGTCAATTAATATTGGTGGTCTATGTGTATGATATCATCTTTGGTGGAAATAGTGAGAACATGACCAAGGGCTTTACAGAGGTGATGAAGTCAAAATTTGAAATGTCTATGATTGGAGAACTATCCTTTTTAATTGGACTTCAAATCAATCAATATAAAAAAGATATGTTCATTTCATAGGACAAGTATATAAAATAAATTTTAAATAAGTTTGAAATTGAAGATTCTAAGGTTGTCAGTGCACTTATGGTTACATGATGTAAGCTAAGCAAGGAGGATGAATCTTCAAGAGTCAATCAGACAAAACATAGATCAATGACTGTGAGTATGTTGTATACTACTACTTCTAGACCTAACATCATGTAAGTAGTAGGTCTTATGGGAATATTTCAAGAAAATCCTAAGGAAATTCATCTACAAGTAGTCAAGAGGATATTTAGGTATCTCAAGGGAACTGAGTATGGATTATGGTACCTAAGGAGTAAGAAGTTTGATCTAGTATCCTATACAAATGTAGATTGGGTTAGGAGTCTAGATGATAGAAAGAGCACTAGTGGAGGATTATTATTCTTAGGTGAGTGTCTAGTCTCATGGATAATCAAGAATAAATCATTAGTGGATTTATCTACTTGTGAGGCTAAGTATATTGTAACAACTTTATATTACACTCAGGTGTTGTGGATGAGACAAACCTTAAAAGACTACAAAGTGGTGTTTGATGGTCCTAACCCTATTTTTTATGACAATAGTAGTTTCATAAATGTTTCAAATAATCCTATCATTCATTAAAATACCAATCACATTCCTATTAAGTATAATTTCTTAAGAGAATAGGTAAGTGAACAAAGTATTAAGCTTGAATTTGTGTTTACCAAGGATTAGATTATAGATATATTGAATAAACCTATTCTAAAGGCCACTTTTAAACATTTGAGATAGGTATTAGGTGTGATTATTTCTCCTAGTATTCACTAAAAAATTCAAGTACTTAAGGGTAACTAATAATTATATGTTTCAACTCTAAGAGTAGGAAATAAGTGCACAAGCCATGAGATCAAAAGGGGAGTCATATTAGTTTGTCAAGAAGAAGATGTCTGAGGTATGCAATGAGATAGGGGGAGGTTGTTGATATGATATTTTATTCCTATTTATTTAGTTTTGTTATAGGTAGTTCTTTGTCATTAATGCCAAAGGGGGAGATGTATCCCAATAAGAAAATCTTATTTAAATGATTGCCATCAATGAGTGATTACCATCAATGAAAAAGGGGGAGATTGTTGATAATGTTTTCTAAGGTATGTATGGAGTTATAATTTATGTGATTAAAGTGTCATTTATTTAATTCTATGATTGTCTTTTTTGTTCTTAAGTTTGAGTTCATGAGTTATGTACTTGAGAGACCTAGTGAGAAGGCATAGGCTTGGTAGCATGTTGAGGTGAGAAGTTTGAGGCTTATATAAGAATATTGTTAGTTTTTTACCATGGTATGAGGTTTTATGACATTATTATGAGGTTTTTAGAATATTAAAATAGGTTTCAAGGTATGTTCAAGGTCTAAGTATGACTAGCAGTTCAAGGCCTAATGTGCAAAGAGATCTGGTGTGGCCTAACGAGGTGTCAAATTTAGTTTCCAAGGTGATAGATCTCATGATATAATTATAATAGGTGTGAGAGGTTTTTTAAATTATTTTTACCAATTCTAAGGTCAAATTATGAAGGAAAAATCATGAAATTTGGTTTTGAGGTTTTTTGTGTACACATAATGAGGTATTATAGACCCGAGAAGGATTTTCTTATGAATTTTGGCATGTAAACCATTTTAATGAGATCATAATAATTTAATATAAGTTTGGTAAGGATCATAAATTAAGTTTCCAAGCATTATTTTTTTAATTAAGGGCCCAAGCTTTATGAATGATCATTAAGACTATAAAGTGGTCTTAACCCTCTCTAAAACCCTAACTATGACTCGATATGGAAGATATTATTGGAAATGTAATAGAATTGTTTTTATGAAATATTTAGGTTATTTTAAAATGTATATTATGATAAAAATTACCTTCATGTGGCATTGTTCTATCAGAAGAGTGAGTGGAAGCTATAGGAAACCCATTGTTTCTTAAAATTTTGATGTAGCAGATAGGATTGACCAGGTCAAAGCATGAAAATGATTGGAAAATGATGTGTAATACCTTTATTTTATTTAAATTTAATTTTTTGAGTAGATTTTAGACTTAAAATATGATAAATCACTCATTGTAGTTGGCCTATCACTAAAAAGGCCTAATGAGGAAGATAGTGAGAAAAATAGGCAAAAGTGGGAATGAGATTAGGGATTTTTTGTGGTTGATTAGGGATGGATCCAATTTCATGGGGTTTTTATTAAATAAATTAAAAACATATCCCATTTGAATCAAATATTTTTATATGATTATATACAATCAAAAAGTTTCTCTCAAAGTGACATGTGTAACACAGTGAGGTCTATGTAGGGTGAAGACATGAGATTGGTCTACAAGACCAATATTGATATTTGAGCCTATAATATATTTTTTTTAAGTTAATATAAGTATTTTTTTAGATAATATAAAACCATTTTAATTTAATTAAAGTTAATCTTCAAGTGTTCTAAGTCATTATTTCCATGATTGTGTTATGGAGCATTCGGGCAATTTTTTGTATATTCGTAAGATTGATGTTCTTGAGTCATTATGCCCAATTTTTAAGAATATATTACATTTTAAGTTGTTATATAGGTATAATATGTTAATTTTAATTTACTTTTCTTCATGATAAACTATTATGAAGGTGTGAAAAGTCAAAGGTTCTTGACTAGGTTTTAAAGCTTGTTTGCAGTTCTGAGTGAGCATATGAAAGTGGTCAATTTGAAGTCGTTTGCTCTGAATGGTCAAGTATGAAATACATATTTATGAAAATAATGTAATTTATTTTATATAAATGTGAATATTCTATATTTTTATTTGGTAAAGTTGATTATATGCTTCAAATATTCAAAATAGACTTTCTGGTAGTGAGAAGGCCTAATTACATTAGGTCTCTATTAGGCCTAATGGTGGTTTTGGTCCTTATGAGTGGTGATAAACATATGTAGTGTTTGTTTCACTTGTGAAACATGTTTTTGATATATTAAAATTGTTATTAAATTATTTATATGTTTTTTCTAACCAAGGTATGTGAGATCAAGATTCATGTATAAGAAGGTATAAGAGGCCTGATTTGACTAGTTAGAATATTAAGGAAATGAACAAATGAAATATGAGTTTGGAAACTAGGGAGAGGGTTTTAAAACCATAATATAGGTGTGATTAATATGTAATTAAGCTATAATATTAATTATATATATTAAAATCAAAGTCATTTGACCGAATTCTGCCAAGACGAGGGCTAGTTGAGTTAAGAGGCCTAATAGGCTATTTGAAAGAGATAGAAGAGTGTGAAGAGAAAAAGAAGGTAATAATAATAATTTGAGTGATAAAAAAGTTTAAAAAGGTGAGCAAAGGTTCTAGGTGGCTGATTTTGTGTTGATTTAGTTAAGGGGTTGGTGCCTCCTTGTAAGTTGGTACTTGTTAAAGGCCTAGTTGAGTTCATGCTTGACTAGTGAGGGTTTGGTGCTCCTTGTGGGGTTGGTGCCTCACTAAATATTGATTAATTTATTATAGGAATATATTAAAAGATATATATTAGTAGTTTTTATCACCCATGAGAGTTTCCCACATAGCTCTTATGTTTTTGTGTTATGTTCCTGCTTCATGCTCATATGAATGGTTGATTATGCATTACTATATATTTATATTAGTTTGAATGATTAATGAATGATAAATGGAATTAAAAGAAAAGTTTTTAAAATAATTCACCCCCCCTCTTAGTTTTTTTTATTACAATACCTATTATATATGTTATAGCCTGAGAGAGCCTGGATGAATGAAAAGGTGCCACATCACCATGTGTTAGAGTGGCCATTCCTCCAGACCTGTTAGAGAGGTTAGATCCTAGGAGAGCCTAGCTAAATGAGAAGGAAAATATTCACAAAAAAATAGATGAACTAGTATCCACCTAAGGCCCTGATAAGGTTATGATAGGGTACAGATGAGACTAAGCAATTAATCAAGATGTGCCATGTATCCCTAGTTGACGCATCACCCTTCCTAAGGGAATGACTTAGAGTACAAAGCTGAGCCTAGATATTGACCATTATTATGAATACCAATGTTTATATGCCACATGTTAAAAATTATGATTTTATTGAGAATCCTCTAAGAGATATGACCGTGTGCTTATCATGCATTGGCTATTAATAAAATGGGAAAATGCGCCTGATTAGATAGTTTTAAAACATCCCATTACCATTACTATATCTAGCTAGTAGTAAGGGATCATGGGATCCAAATTTAATTATAGATTATAAAATGAACAAATAAAATCAAGCCACTAAGTCAAATTTGAATTCACAACAAGTGAGCTGCTAAATTCCATTAATAAAGGGAGATGTATACAAGCATTTATAAAATCCTAAGATAATCTCAGTAATGGTTACCATTGATGACTTTGAAGAAATATATAACTCTTTACTTTAAAATGTCCATAGATAACCCCTATATTCCATACCTTATACACTCAAAGTGTCCCAATTACCCCTCCATCCTACTACAATGGTTGCATCATCCTCAAACCTAAAGGTTGAACCTAAGTACCAAGACACCACATTCCTAGTTAGCTTGACTAAGTTAAAGAAATAAAATGATTTATTTAAAGTGGTTGAGAAAGTCCCTAGGGATTCAAGATTAAATGATGACTAATAGGCAAATTTTAAGGATGCCCTTAGAGCCTATAAGGAGTGTAGACTCCACAGATTCATGGCCAAACTAGAGGCATTCCCCTACACTAAATTATTTAGTGGCATCCTTCACAATGCCATTCACATGCAAGATAGGTTCAATGATTGGGTATGTTTACCCAACTCTTGGCACCAGAATATTGATATCTCTAGGAATTCCTTTAGGCATACAAGTCCCTCTTAGTCTACACTTTCTCCTACAATGTAGGGGTGATAATAGTTTGAATAGGGACCTACAAGATATATGATGTCCTACACGATGGGATGATAACCCAAATTATAAATGATTTAATAAGGAGTATTTTAATGTATACATAGTTCACACCTTTTTAGAGGAAGTTTGGATGGGCATGATCTTACTCAACCAACTATTCAAGGGCCAAGACTATTATAACATCAACAAGCTATAGGTGCCTCTCCTACACATGATCCTTACATGCTCAAAGGTCCCAAACATGAGAGGATTGATTAAATTCAAGTTTTTTAATACCATCTTAGATACCTAAGCCTAGGGTAATTTCTACATGATGAGCTACCTATTATATGTAGTCTATGGGATTCTCTCTTTCAAGCCTTCAAATTTTCTTTTATGGGTTCCTGAGGGATCAATAGTCCACATAGTATTTTACAAACTATATGGTCACTAGTTCCACCATCACATCTAAGACATATACGACTAATATAAATAAGGATTTGATGCCCTATCTCTTAAAGGCAATCAAGGATTCCATTATAGCCATTAGAGAATACTAGATTTATAAGGGTGACATTATGATCTAGATTATGGGTTTCCTCAAAGACCCCCTCCACCTATCATATTATGTTCCATTCCACCTACCAGAAGAGGATATTTATTATCAACTATGGAAGGCATATTTAGGTTCTACATACAGTGTCAATAGAAGGCATGTTTATAACTACCAATCATAATAAGGTAATACATCTACAAGACCTTCCATTTAATTCATAAGATGGTAGCTAGGAGAGACTCATTCACCCTTGTAATGTGAGACATCTAGAAATGGGACCCTGAAGGGTTAATCCAAGATCATATGGTATGATAGTCAACCCACATCAACATCAACTATATTCATCAATCTAAAGATGATGAGGAGCTTTATCTAAATGTCATTGATGACTAGGAGGTGCTATCCTTGATCACCACCAAGAATAAGAAGAAGGTATCTCTTCTATCTCCTACTTAGTTCATGGAGGACCTAACTCCAATAGCTCCACCCATCTCTTAGAAGATCCCATAAGGAATTCTACCATATTATCTTCCTTGAAATCCAAGTATATCTCTAATTATGATAGCATCTCCTACACCTTGTGCCATAGCTCATCCTCTAGTAGGTCTAGTATCTAAGTCACAATAGATCTAGTCTTAAACTACTCAATACTAGGTAGACTAAGCATAACCCACTTAACCACCAGCACTTTAGCTCTAGGCTACATAAACCTTGAGGTTTTATGTGTGTAACAACCTAATAATGATCTTAGAGTGAATCCCCAACATTAACCCATCTAGGTTCCCCTTCTCACACCTCCATCTCCTCCTATTTCCCTTCCACCTCTCACTTTTGTTGCTTTCTAACTCCTAGTTCTAGAACCCACCAGTTATGCTCTACCTCCACAAATACCTCAAGTGGTGCCTCTTATTTTTCCTATTACATCCCATCCTTTATTCACCCAAGTATATTTGGCCTTGATCTTCCTAAGCATCCTTTCCTCTTCATTCCCTTTTGCTCTTTCCATCTCATAATCTAGAATCCTCTTGGTGCTTCCCTTGGGTGTGCCTTTAATATTAGGCCCAATTATAACATTTGAGATCATATCACTTGTATTAGGGACCCTCTTAGAATACTCTTGGTGCTTCCCTTGGGTGTGCCTTTAATATTAGGCCCAATTATAACATTTGAGATCATATCACTTGTATTAGGGACCCTCTCAATTCCTAATCCAATAATTATGACACTCCCCTTAATAGCTCTGAGTCCTCCACCATCATCCCCTATATAACTATCATCCTGGTCAAAACATCTACTATAACATCCAGAGCTAACTTGGGTAAGAGGATAAATAAGAATCATAAGGAAACTCACACTTTAGCCCTAGACTAAAATCCTTCTACTCTAATTTAACCCCATATGCATGCCTCAACAACTCTTCCACCCCCAGCTATAACATCATTATGCCTACCTCCTTGGCCCCCTCTTTCCATTACCTATGGCACCACATGACTCATCTTCAACCATCCCATATATTCCCTACTCTTTAATGACCTATTTCTAGGGGTAATTCTACCTCAGGTGATCTTAACTCAAAAATAATGATGGGCATAAATGTTCCCTTGGGCTTCCCCTTTTATTCTCCCCCCTTTTACCCCTATACCCCCTTTACCTCCACTACTTTCCTAGTTCACTCCTTCTACTTCCTCCATCTCCCATACACCTCATCCTCCACCCTTCACTACCATCATAACCACCACTTCTATACCTCCTACAAACTAAGGAATGGTCCTAAGGTCACAAGTGATAGAGATGATTATCCAGATTGACCTAAACATGAAATAGAGTTTTGATCGAGCCTTCAAAAGTATTAAGAGAACACTCACATCATGGTTAATCTAGGAGGGAAACTTGATGGTATGGCAGACCCATCAAGATCTATTCTTCCTCACCAAGGTGAGAACTCCCACTAGGGAAGAATGAATGGTCAAGGATCTACTATTTGTTCTATGAGAACCCATGATATGTCTAATAAGATTCTAAAGGACATGTATAACCAAGTCCAAATTTTAAAAGCATAAGTAAAGAACATATTTATACTCTAGCTAATTGGGTAGGTTAGGGATGCCCTCCTACTACTTTTATCAATCCTTAGGAAAGTAGTGGAGACTCTAACTGAGACCAACATATGTATCCAATGGATGCAATCCTACATGGAGAGGATTTTATAGATAAATGGGAAGTATTGGAAGATGCAAGTGGTGGTCAACAAAATAATGTTCCTAAAGCTTAAACTTATATCAAACTTAGACTTGGGGTTATACCAAAAATATGTTGAGAAAATGAGAGTTTTTATAGAGGAATGGTTGGCCTTGGATCATGATACAATAGGACCTTTGGAAGAGGGAAAGAAAAATATATTAAATTACTTTAAATAGTTTGATATCTCTATGTGATTCCACTCGGATGGAACCTTACTCAAATAAGGGGAATTTAGATTCCCCCTGGGTCAATTCAACTAGGTTATGAGGGAGAAAATGGATAAAGAAAACTAGGAAGGCACACAAGTAGCGCTAGATATGTTAACACAATCTACGAGGAGCATCAACTAGGTTTCTAGAGTGCAAGCATCAATGGAATCACCTTTCCAAGTCTCCCAGACATTGATAGCTTAGGCTAAAGAATTCTTTAGGGAGCCTCCAATGAACCTTGCCAAGTTAGACAAGGAATTTGACCTTATGGAAGCTATGTTGGAAGTTATGAGTGCTTGGTAAAAGTAGTTAGGAGTCAAACCTTCATAGCTACCTCCTCATGTCAATTGAGTGGTCCCTTATATATATGTTATAAGTTTGTAGGGATTATCTTGTTTCAAATTTTTAAATATGATTATAACTATAATGAGTGATTATCATGGTTTAGGATGGTATCCTCATGCTATTTTGAGGTGATCCCCATACTTATATATTTAAGGAATAGTCATATTGTATTAGAGGGTTTATAAGGAATTACTTGAAAGTGTTTTTAAATTATATCCAAAATTTCACCTACTTTTCCTTCATCACTCTAGATTGTAAAATTAACCTAGATCAATTATTGTAACAATATTTAATCTTTTAATGAATACAATCTCTATTTTTTACAATAGGGTATGTTATATGTTTCAATTTTATTTCATCTTCATGTTAGAATGATTATCAATGCTAGGTTAATTGGATCAACACTTTGATACTTTATATATGCCATGGATATGATGTGTTTAGCTATTATAATCAATGTGTAAGTTCTTTCATTTCCCCTATGGTAGTGCTGATAATTTATGTGTTAATCTATAAATTATCATATGGTGTTTATGTGTATTTTATAATAAAATCCTAGTACTCATCTTTAGTGAGAGTTCATATTGAAGGCATACTCTTAGTTCCCTTAGACTCTTCCCATTGTATGTTTTTAGAGGTATAACATTAGTAAAACTTAGTCTACAATGGTATAACTATGGTAGAGTCAATTGGTTCAATGACCAATGCATTGAGTTCATTTTAGACTTGAAGGCTCCCCTTTTATGACTTATACTTACCTCTCTTTTGTGTTTTTTTTTGGTCATTGAAATACCCTTTCCCCTTGTTTTTATAAATAATAAGCATAATACTCAAATTCTCATAATAATGTTTGACCTATATGTAAGACGTTAGATTGAAATTTTAGTGGTGATAATCCATCTCTTGAAGACTATTCATGTAAACTTCATTTGTGAATTCAAATACCTGAAACCATGCCATGGGATGATACTAGATCAATCCTAAAATAAAGGACAAATTTTTTTAGTTGTCCCCACCTTACCCCTTTTAAGTAAGGCCCAATCTCATGGGTGTTTCATGAGAAGGATCAGATTAGAGTGAACAATAAATGGTGTTATAAGGAGGTCCTATCACAATACTTTATTTTTTATTGATTTGTTTTATGAGTGTGTTAATATTGGTTTATTAGTAATAACATGATAATTACTATTTGATTGTGAAGCATCCTAGAGACTAGTCCATCTGTTACTAGGGTTAAGTCTCACTAAGGTCAATTGGTAATTTCCCCTTGCTTTTCCATAGAATTCCTAGGTCCAACCAGCCTAGACCTACCATGATTCCTATCACTTCATTCTCACAACTATACCAAATTTGTAACCCAGCATGTCTTGGTTAACCATATCTACCATCAACATCTTAGGAGTCATCCATAGAGAAACACATAACATCCTACAAGATTGACATGAGACTTCTAAATTTAGAACACGAGGATGTGGAATGTAGGCTTTTCCATTTTACCTTAATGAACTCTTTGTATGATTGGTTCCTCAAACTTCCCAAAGACTCTACCTGAGTTGGGATCATTTTATTTCTACTTTCCTTGCCCAATTTTGGCAAGTTGATATACCCCATTGTCCTATTCAATTAGTTTTCTTACATTAATAGGGATCATAATGATCCCATTAAGAACTTTAATGTTAGGTTTAAGAAGATGTATATCTAGGTAATTGTGCTTTACCAACCCAACCCTTAAATAGCACTTGAAATGTATAAGAATGCACTAGACCCTTAGATAGCCATGTTCCCAAGGAAAGATGCAACAATAAAAAACATATCCTCAGCTTATGTAGGGGCCATCAAAGTGAATAGGCAACTAAACCCCCAAGGTCACATAATGAATCTCACTCTCATTATGATACCACAAATGCTTGCATTATACTTCTTTCCTAACATTAATCAAAATGCACCTATGCTTTAACTACTCCCTATAATGCATCAAATCCTAATGGATCATCCCACTTAAAATAAAAAATTGAGTTTCCTAAACCCATGAATCCAAGAACTAATTCCCCAAACTCAACATCAGATGATGTTATTTGTAAATAGCAATACCCAAACCACACCTCAAGAGTCCACTAAGACTTAATTAGATGTTATTCAATGGATGGTACAAAAATCTTAGCAATGACTTCCTAGGGTCATAAAGTTAATTAATTATAATGCATAAAGTTATAATAAAAAATTCACATATCAAAGACCAAACAAGAACTATAATGTTCTCACAACCCCCCAGAACCTTCACCCAATAGGTTTCTTGAGATCAATATCTTTGAGATAGGCTTGCCTAATTGGTTTTAAGTACATAATAAGATAACACATGGGGAACTATACTACACATAGTTTGGTTTTACTTTTGAGATATTAGAGAAAGAGATGAAATAATATGAGGTAGTCCCCAATCATCCTGAATCCTCTAACTCAGGTAAAGCCCCTAGTACTGCTATGGTTTTATAAACCATGGACCTCCCTAGTTCAAAAGAAAATGATCCAAAGGAGGTTATTATTGAGATGAAATAATTTTAATAGTTCTAAATGAAAAACTATGCCCTTAGGAATAAGCAACAACAACAAATCTTTATTACCTCAACACCCCCTAATAATGGTGCAACCCCACCATACCAAAATGCTCAAAATGATTTCCCACCTCCAAGACCTCAATAACCTAAGGCACCTATAGAAACCCCATCAATCCAAAGTAAAGGAGGTTATGACATAGTCAAGGATATGAAAAATATCAAGGCTAACATTACCCTTCATGAATTTTCTCAAATCACAAAGTAATGAGATCTCCTACTAAAATTTTTGACTCAAAATTCAACCCCATAGGCCTAGCCAAAACTAAGAGAAGCACACACCAATGCACTCATTCAAAATAATAATATGGATGTGCCCCTTTCATTTTAACAATCCAATTTTTTGGAAATAATCTACATAACTGATTAGTAGATTTAGGAGCCTCAACCAATGTGATGCCAATAGGCATATGTGAGAAACTCATTATAGCCCCCATAAAGTTAGTCAAGGTAGTGGTCTATCTAGACAAGTTAGAAGTGAAAGTGATAGGTGAGTTACTAAACATCCACATCTAGTTTGAATCTAAGCCTAGTATTCAACACTTCATATACATCCAAGTGGTGTATATCCTTAAAGCCTATGACATGCTCCTCAATAGAGGTTGGTCTAAATCCCTAAATGGGTATATGTCCATAGATTTATCCCACATGTGGTTACCATAGAGAAGAGTATCCAACCAAATAAGGGTGGATAGAGAACCACACATGAAATATATAATAACCAAATATAATGCCATTAATGATAAGGTAAACCTAGTTTCGTTAGACCCAAGCATCTACATGATAAGCATAAATCCTCTTAAAAACCAAACTAGTCATGACCTAGGTCTACTTGGCCTATGGTCTCTTTATATAGATGGATCTTGCTCTAAACAGGGTATTGGAGCCAGTGTTCTAGTTATAGACCCTTTAGGGAGAAAATATCTAGCCTCATCTATGTTTTAGTTTCCTTACATGAATAACTTGGTAGATTATGAAGCTCTAATCCTAGGATTATAATTTGTATTAAGACACAAAGAAAATAAACTAAAATTATTCAACAAATCTGAATTGGTGGTCAACCAAATCAAGACTAAGTTTCAATGTAAACTATCATACCTCATAAGGTATAACCATAGGGCTTGAGATGTAATCAAAATTTTTAATGCATTTAATATCATCCCTATTCCCTAGGAGGAAAACCAAGTAATAGACTCACTAGCATTAGCGGTAGAAAACCTAACCCCTTTGGATGATATGGAGTTGTAAGAGTTCTCTATGGAACTCATCCCATGTCCTTTTATTTTAGACAATGTGACAAACTTCTAGGTCTTTGAGGATGACCAAAAAATCATCCAGTTCCTCAAAAATGAGGGGATATTCAAGGTCTAAATCATAGATGAAAAATATAGAGACTGTATACATCCAATTCCTAGCACTAGTTATTTTGAAATTATCAATCTTATTTGAATCACAATCAAATGCCTAATTTAGTCCAAAATCACTTAAGCGCACTAAATGGTTAGATCTTGTCGTATACAAGTGATAATTTAGGATAATGTATCCCTAAATGGGACAATGAATTTTATGTGATTCCTAAGTTTTCTCAAATTATTTCAAGAAAAAATGATGATTTCACATTTTGGTGGTTTAGATCACTCTTTTCTTGTAATTTGTATGCACATGTCATGTGCATGTGTTATTTTGTGTCAGCAACATACTAAATGGGATAATAGTCAATATGCAACTAACATCTCCTTTTAATTCCTCCCAAGTCAAATTATGACCCAATAATATGAATTTCTAACCATTTTGATTAATTATGCACCAATTTCTAAAGAATTGCACTAAATTTAATTAATCTTACTTAGGCAAATTAAACCAAACTATGAGCTTAAGTAAGAATTCGATGGAGCAAATTGAATATTTATTTATTAGAAATTGATTATAAATATCTACATCACCTAATGACATAATCAATGGGGCGGCATCCATAAGCCATAAATACAAAAAATATTATGTTTATGGGCACCCATGCCTCATTAATGCCTCTTCCCCCAAATATTTATGAGGATATTTATAGATTTATTATGCAATATTAGATTAATTCATGGCCACACATCTCAATATTGAGATGGATGGTCATGGTTGATCCTGACTTATTTGAAAAATATATAAATAGAAGAGCATAGATCATCATTTCTAAGCTTAAACTATGTAAACTTATAATGCATGATTCTCTCCATAGCTCATTTGTGTAGTTTTATTAATGATTTATTTGTAATAGGATAACTTCAATTTATAGGCATATTAATGATTCATATCATGAGCCTAGGTTATGCATGGTGATCTTGAGATGATGGAGGAGTTTAGAATCCATTATTGATAAAGAAAATAACACTAAATCAAGGGGAAAAACATGCTTGGAGATGCTTATGGATGGGCAAATGCTCTTGGAAAGGTAATATGCATATGTGCTTTCTTTCAATTGATTCTTATTGTCATTTACACACCCTGTTGAATAAGTTAGCCTAGATTATTAGTTATTTATGCATTCTTTTGTGTTTTTCATGACTAATAATTGAATTAATCCTATTTATAATCCAAAATTACAAATATAGCCCTAAGAATGAGTTGGATAAGGATGGGATATTAAATATTCATGTGAATATTAAAGGGGATGATTTCACTAGAAATATCATTTGATTCATTAGACCCCATCATCTATGCAAAAAACCCAAGTTCAAGGATTGAATGTACCAAATAATTAATATCAGTCATATAAAGAATCCCCATATAGTTAATATGGGTCTTAATTAGATGAACCATGAATTAGATTAGCTATGAAGGTTACTGCTGATATATAAGGACATGATTGCTTAGGCCTATGGAGACCTTAAGGTCTTTGACCTGAGAGTAATCACTCATATTATCCCTTTAAAACCTAGCTAAAAACCCTTCAGGCAAGGCAAATTTTAGTGAACCCAATCCTAAAACCCTAGATCCACTAGGAAGTCTATAATTTTCTATGTGGATAATTTTCCTAGTTCACCACTCCACTTGGGTGGCTAACTTGGTCCCAATGAATAATAAGAATGGATAAATTTACCTATGCATGGACTTCTAGAACATGAACCAGGTCTCAAATAAAGATAACTACCCATTTCCCTCCTTAGATGAGGTGATATAAATGGTGAGTTGGTCACAAATGATGTCCTTCTTGGTTGGATTCTCGGTATACAACCAGGTCTTGTTTAACCCTAGATACAAAAATAAGACCACTTTCACCACCAAGTGGGGCACAATATCTTATAAATGGATGCCTTTTGGGTTGATCAATGTTGGTACCACTTTATAAATAGAAATGGAATTTGATTTTAGGGCTTGATAGGTATATGTGTACTAATATATATAGATGACCTAACTATGTTTTCAAAATATAGGTCAAATCATGTGGACAACTTGGAAAGGGTATTTTAAAGATGCAAAAGGTGTGAAATTTCATTAAACCCAAAGAAGAGTGTGTTTAATCTCACCAAAGGTAAGATTATTAGTCACATTGTCATAAAATTAGGTATTTTTATCAACCCTGAAAGGATGAATGCAATTTCTAAACTACCTTTACTAATAGCAAGAAGGAACTAAAATCATTCTTTAAGAAAATCAACTTTGTGCATAAATTTATTTTTGGAATTTTTGAAATAGTGAAGTCCTTGAATGAAATGTTGAAATAAGATGCTAAAGTGTAATGGCAAGCAAAATCAAAGAAATATTTCCAGGATATCAAAGCTACAATTATGCAATCCATAGTCCACATTAGCCTAAACTATATGTAAGACTTATATGTCTATCCCTTTGCCTCAGAGAACACCATTATCACTTGCCTCACCCAAAGGTTAAAAGGATAAGAACACCTCATGGATTTTATGATCACTAATCTACCCTAGACAAACATGCCTACACCCTGGTCAAAGTAGTGAATAAATTTAGGCATTAAATCCTTTGATAAGTACACATCATTATTTTGGACCTAGTTATAAAAAAAATGTTAGGTAGAATGAGTTGGGTGAAAGAAGAGGTTGATGGGTGAAAAAATTACAAATGTATGACTTAGAAATCAAGCCAACCAAACTGGTTAGAGGACAAGGCCTTAGTTAATAATAGAGATAAACTTGAGGATTATAGTGCACTAGGTGGACTAATAGAAGGTATTACTATCAGATTGGTATACCCTGGTCATACACTTTTTACTCTATGGAAATACACTCCTAGGGCTCAACCATACATAGAGAAGATCCCTTTAGTTTAAGGCCACATAATATATGCTAAATAAGGGAGTTTTCTTTAGAAGAAACCATGAGGGAGTGTACCTTCGATGTGTATCACAAGAAAAGGCTAAAGAGATCATGATAAGTTTCCATGAAAGACTAGGATCCAACCATCTATCTACAGATATCATGCCCCATAAAGTTCTTTAGGTAGGTTACTACTAGCCCACATTATTTAAATATGTTCGCACCCATGTCCATTTCTACCGCCAATGCTAGACCTTTGATAAGATAGAACCACATGCATCAATGCTAATGCAACCTATTATGTAATCCACACCATTTACACAATGGAGAATGGATTTCATATGGGTCATCAACCCCAATTCATCAACCAAACATAAGTTCATTCTCATGGGTATAGACTACTACACTACATGATATGATGTAGTTGAAATTAAAAGAAACACCACTACCAAAGTCATCAAATTCCTTGAGAATACCATAACCACCCTTTTTGGGGTCCCAATTTATTTAGTATGTGATAATGGCCCCACCTTTCAATCTATAAAATTCAAAAAATGGGCTTATGATAATGATATCATGTTAAAGATATCATCTAATCACTACCTACAAGGGAATGAATTGGTGGAGTCTCATAATAAGAACTTGATCGATGCCATAAATAAATCATCTAGAGAAAAACCCCAAGAATGGTACTCATTACTAAAGTTTTCCCTATGGGAAGACCACACTAGGTATAAAGAAGCCCTCAAAATCTCTCATTTCCTTCTAGTTTATGAATTGGATCCAATAATACCAGTCATACTCAAGTTGTTGACTTATAAGTTCATGCAATAATTCATGGGTCTAGATGACAAGGTGAATTCTAGACTCCTTAACCTAATTCAGTTATAGGAAGCCCATGATGAAGCTCTATTGAGTTTTAACAAGCATCAAGATACATTCAAAAGGTGGTTTGACAAGAGGGAAAATATCAAGGCCTTCAGAATCTATGACATAGTTCTAATGTGGGACAAGGTCCATGAAAATAAAGGCCAACATTCAAAATTTGATCCCCTCTAAATTGGTCCATACCAAATAACCAAAATTTTTGGCTAGAATGTTTTTTGTCTCAAATATATTTAGGGATATGAGCTACCACTCCCAATAAATGGGTAGTTATTAATTCACTATTTCTTGGTTATTCCCTCCAATGTAATTTTTTAGTATCCTGAGCATAGGTGGTAATGTATATATTAGATAGATTTTCTTTCATTATGTGTTTGTTTTCATTGTGTGGTTATTTTTGCTAGGTGTTTTATTTTATTTTATGTTCTACCCCTCTTGCTCCCTCTTTGTTTTGGGATGTTCTTCTAATGTTCAACCCTTGTTATTAACTATTATAGGTGATAGCCAAAGCCTAAAAGTATTGATGAGAACTAGGAGGACCCAAGTTAAAACCTTCACTTTAAGTGATTCTAGGATAGTAATGGGAGATTTTCACATCCTAGATCTGAGAGGCCAATGGTTCTAATATAAATATGTGGATTTTAGAACATCCTATACCCCAATAGATCCACCAAGTTGTACTTAAAATAACATCTAAAGAAGATACTAGATTATTCGAATTGATCAAAGACTAGCAGGCTATTCAAAACTTCCTCATTATCCATTCACCCTTGGCTTGGTACTAAACCATCAATGGAAAAGACTAATAAATTATGATATTTTTGTGGTAATCTTGAAATATAATAAATAAATAATGTGGAATCTAAATTTTGAGTCTACCTCAAAAGGGCTATATAGGTAATCTCCATTGTAGGCTTTTTGGCCTAGTTAAAAGTGGATCAAGGCCATGAATGAGACTAGAGGCATCTCTATTAGGGTTATGGATGTTCATCTGGTAGAAGATCAATGCCCCAACCATTTCCCTCCCAATCCATCAAGATAACAAGACCCCAGATGAAGCTTAAAAACTAGTCCATCTTCTTACTCAAATAAAATCTAGGTGTGAAATGGAAAATGAAAATACTTATTACACACATTGGTGGCCATATAAAAGGTGAAAGCTTAGTGTGATACTTGACATTGCCAAAATTTAGTGCATTATATTTTATATTATCAATAAATATCCCCTTATAATCGCTATGTTGAGTAAAGAAAAATAATAAACTAGTCAGGTTCTAAGTGTTTGTCATCACTTTCCTATAGAAGTTGCCATTTATTATGGCCAACATGCCCCCTTTTTGTTTTAAATGGGAGACCCCTCTAAAAAAATATCATGAACTAGAGATTCAAGGTCCTTTTTCTTATTCTTATCCTTGGAATATACATCACTTTAATTTCCCCAAGCAACAATACACCTCTTTTATTTTTAGGATTAAGGAGTGTTTGTTCTTTTTATGAATCATGGAACTAACATTGCAATTTAGATTTCACCAAAATCACTTAGAATCTCATTCCATTCCTAAAGAAATAAAATCATCATTATTCATGGAAAATCAAAATTTCCATAACTGACAAGTAATTTTTAACATCTCATGTTCCTCTTCATTTTCTTAATTAGTCTTTTTTTGTGAATTTTGCAAAGCCTAAGAAATCCCAACCAAATGGGAAGGCACCACATTATCAAATATTAGAGTGGATACTCCTTTATACCTATCAGAGAAATTAGATCCTAGGAGAGATTGACAAAATGAGGTGTCATGTTTTCATGTGTCAAAGTGATCAATCCCTAGACGTATCATATATATTAGAGCCTAGGAGAGACCAATTGAATGAGAAGGTGCCACATCATTAAATATCAAAGCATCCAATCCCATAGACTTTTTAGATATGTTATATCTTAAAAAAACCTAACTAAATGAGAAGGAACCATGTTTCCATGTGTCAAAAATGGCCAATCCCCCTAGACTTGTTAGATATGTTAGATGTTAGGAGAGTCCAACAAAATGAGAAGGCACCACATCACCATGTGTCAGAGATGTTAGAGCCTAGGAGAGATTGAATGAATGAGAAGGTGTAACATCACCATGTGCCAAATCATCTAGTCCCTCAAACTTATCACATATGTTAGATCCTAGGATAGCTTGGTCAAATGAGAAGGCACCATGTCACCATGTGTCAAAACAACTAGTGCCCTAAACCTATTAAAGATGTTAGAGCCCAAGAGAGCCTAGACAAATGAGAAGACACCACATCACCATATTTTAGAGTAGCTAGTTATTCAAACCTATCAAAGATGTCAGATCTTAGGATATATTGAATGAATGATAAGGTGCCATGTCACTATGTGTCAGAGTATCCAATCCCCCAAACCTATCATAAATGTCAAAGCTTGAGAGATCCCAATCAAATAAGAAGGAATAATGCCAACATGTGTTAGAGAATCTAGTCCCTAGACCTATTAGATATGTCAAATCCTAAGGGATCCCAAATGAATGATAAGGTGACACATCTCCTAATATGTAGATGAACTAGCAGCCACCTAAGGCCATGGGAAGGTCAATATAGAGTATAAATGAGATCAGAGAGCCAATTAGGATGTGCCATGTGTCCAAAGGTGACACATCACACTTCCTAAAGGGATTACATGGAGTATGAAGTTAGGCCTATGTGTTGACTATAATTAGGAAGACAAATATGTAGATGACATGTGTCATAAAATAGGAGTAAATTGAGAAACCTCTAATAGACGTGAACATCTGCCTTCTATGTGTTGGGTATTAACAAAATGGGAATCTAGGCCCAATTAGATGATTTTAAGACATCCCATCACCATTTTTATATTTGACTAGTGGTGGAGGATCATGGTCTCCAAATTAAATTCTAGATGTATAAATAAAGAGATAAAATCCAACCACCAACTTAAATTTAAATTCATATCAAGTGAGTCACTAAATTATATTAATATGGGGGGATGTATGCATGCACTTATAAAAGCCTAAGAAAAGCTTATTATTGTCTAATATTTCTACCTTAGAATAAATCTCTAACTCCTTGATTTTAAATTTCCATAGAGCACCCCTCTATTCCCTACCTTTTGCACTCAAAAATTCCTAATTGCCCCTCCATCTTGCTACAATGGCTACATCATCCTCAAACCTAAAGGTTGAACCCAAGTACAGGGACACCACATTCTCAATTGACTTAAATAAGTTCAAGAACTAAAATGATTTATTTAAAGTGGTTGAGCAAGTCCTCAAGGATTCAATCTCAAATGATGACTAGTAGATAGAGTATGAGGATGCCCTTAGATCCAACAAGAAGTGTGGACTCCACAAATCTATAGCCAAATCAAAGGCATTCCCATACACTGACTTATTGAGTGACATCCTTTATAATGTCATCCACATGAAAGATGGGGTCAATGACTGGATATGCTCACCCAAATCTTAGCACTAAATTGTTGATATCTTTGGGAATGCCTTTAAGGTGTATCACTCCCTTTTCGGCTATACTTTCTCCTAGAATGAAACAATGGTAATGGTCTAGCTGGGGACCTACTAAATATATGATGCCATCCATGTCTAGGCTAAGAACCTAGATTATAAATGGATTATTAATGATTATATAAATCCATACATAGTATGTACCTTCGAAGAGGAAGTTTGGGTGGGTATGATCTTGATCAACTAGTTGTTCAGGGGCCAAGGCTACAAGTATGTCAATGAGTTGTGGATGCCTCTCTTGCACATGATCCTTACATGTTCAAAGGTCCCAGACATGGGAGGATTTATTAAATTTAAGTTGGTTAATGTCATCATAGATTCTTGAGCTAAGTTTAATTTATACATGATGAGCTACCTATTAGATGTGGTTTGTGGGATGCTCTCTTTTAAATATTTGGCTTTTCTTGCATGGGTTCTCATGGGTTCAATGGTCTAGTAGTCTTTTAAAAACTATATGGTCACTAATTATACCATCACATCTAGGACATATGCAATAGTTTCTACCTGATGGTCTACCAAGACATCAATGAGGCTCAGATACCCTAGATCTCAAAGGTAATCAAGGATTCCATGACAATCATCAAAGACTACTAGCTTTACAAGGATGACACTATGATTTAGATTTTGGGTTTACTCAAAGACCCCCTCCACCTATCATATTACATTTCATAATACCTATCAAAATATGAGATTACCTATTAGCTAGTGTAAGGCATCTTTAAGTTCTACATATAGCATCAACAAAAGTCATGCATGTAGATCCTAATCACAATAATGAACCATGTCTACAAGACCTTCCATTCAATTCAAAATATGGTAGCCAAACAAGACTCATTCACCCCTTAAAAGTGAAATATATGGGAATGAGACCCTAAATGGGTAATTCGAGCTCATTTGGCACAATACTCAACCTACCTCAACATCAAATATGATCATTAGGACAAAGATAATGATGATCTCTATCTAAATGCCATTAATGACCAAGAAGTGTTATCCCAAATCATGATCAAGAATAATAATGGAAAGAAGGCTAAAAAAATCCCCTAATGCCTCCTCTAGCTCCTTTTTGGTCTATAGAGGACCCAACTCCATCATCTATGACCATCTCTTAGAGGATCTTACAAGGCATTTTACCACCTTCTCCTCTTCGAGCTCTATGTCTAATTCCACTTTTGCTAGTAGCTCTTACTCCTCATTCTCAACTCCTACTCTACCTCATCCATTCACTCCTTAGACCCCACCTCTACCTCCACCTCCTTTAATAACTCTAATAGATAGGCTCAAATAGAGCTAGTGCCTAACTAATTGATGCTAGGCAACCTAGGCATAACCCACTCATCCACTAGCACCTCAATCCCAAGTCATATAGAACCTAAGGTTTGATTTGGTTGGCATCCTAAGAATGAGCCCAATATGAGGCTCTCAATAGGCACCCATCCAAGTTCCCACTCTCAAATCTCCATCTCCTCTTGTTCCCCTTTCACTTCTCACTAATACCACTTTCCAACTCCCAATTACAATACCCACTAGTTCTACTCTGCCCCCATAAATCCCTCAATTGGTGCCTTATCTTTTACATATCACACCCCATTTATCATTCTCCTAAGTACCTTTGGCCTTAGTCCTCTTGAACACCTTTTCCTCTTCAATCCCTTCTACTCCCTCTATCTCATAACTTAGAAGCCTCTAGATGTTTCCCTTAAGTGTGCCTTTAACATCAAGTATGACTATGACTTTTGAGAGCATACCACTTAAATAAGGGACCCTCTTGGTGCTTATTTTAGTCATTTTTATGTTCCCATCAACAAATATAAGTCCTCTACTATCCACCCTTGTAGATTTTATCATCTTGGTTGGACCATCTACTAAATCATCTAGAGCCAACTTGGGTAAGAGGACAAATAAGAAGTAGAAGGAAAATCACACTCTAGCCCCAACCCAAAGGCCTTCTAATTTGATTCAATCCCCTCTATAGGCATCAATAGATCATACAGCCAAATATCCATAATATCTCAACACCTAACTCTTCATCCCCTTCTTTCCATTACCCAGGGCACCATGGGACTCGCCTTCAACTAGACCATCTCTTCTTTGATCTTTAATGACCTATTCCTAGGGTAAATTATACCTCAAGTAAACCTAACTCAGGAATAGTGTTAGGTGTAAATGTTCCCTTGGGCATCCCCTTTTGTTCTCCCCCCTTTCATTCCCATACCCCCTCCACCTCCACTAATTTCTTCATTGACTCCTTCCACATCCTCCATATCCCCTCCACCTCATCCTCTACCCTTCACTACCATTTCATCCAGCCCTCCTACACCTTACATAACTCAAGAAATGATCCCAAGGTTATAAGAATCAAAGATGAATGTCTAGGGTGACCCAAATGTGAAGTGGAGTTTAGACTAATCCTCTAAAAGAATGAAGATAACACTCATGTAAAGGTTCATCCAAGAGGGAAACCTAGTGGTATGGTAGACCCATCAGGATATATTCTTAATCACCAAGGTGAGGACTCCTATTAGATAAGAAAGGATGGTTGAGTACCAACTATTCATTCTCTAAGATACCTATGATATGTCTGAGAAGCTCCTTGAGGACATGTAGAGCCAAGTCCAAATTTTAAAATCTCAAGTAAATAACACATTTCTAGTTAGGCTAATTAGGATGGCTAAAGATGCCCTCTTACTACTTTTCTCAGTCATTTAGAAAGTAGTGGAGACTTTGGCTAAAACTAATGTACTAATCTAGTAGATGTAGGCCTACATAGAAGGGATTGAAAATATCCATGGAAAGTGTCATAATTTATAAGTGGCAACCAACAAAGGAATGTTTCTAGAGATTAAACATATGTTGACCTCAAATGTAGGTTTATACCAAACATATGTCAAGAACATGAGAGCTAGTACAGAGGAATAGTTGGCCTTGGCTTACACTATAATAGGACCCTTAGGAGAGGGAAAGAAGAAGATATTGACCTGATTCAAAGAGGTCAATATCTTTGTGCTATTCCACCTGGATGGCACTTTTATCAACCAAGGAGAACTTATATTCCACCGAGGTCAATTCAACTAGATTATGAAGGAGAAAATGTCTAAGGAAAACCAAAAAGGGGCTCAAGTAGTGTTAGATCTATCAACATAGTATAAAACAAACATCAACCAAGTCTCTGAATCTAAAGAATCAATGGAATCACCCTTCCAAGTCTCTTAGAGACCAATATTTTAGGTTGAGGTAATATTTAGGGAGCCTCAATTGAACCTTACCAAACTAGACATGGAGTTTGACCTCATGACATCTATATTAGAATCTAGGAGTTCCCAGTCAAAATAGTCAAGAGTCAAACCTTCTCATCCAACTCCTCATGTCAATTAAGTGATCTCCCATATATTTGTTTCAAGTTTATAGGGATTATCTTGTTTCAAATTTTGAAATATGGTTATAATTTTAATGAGTGGCCATCATGGCCTAGAATGGGATCCTCATGCTATTTGGAGGTGAGCCTTATCCTTATCTATTTAAATATTAGTCATATTGTATTATATGGTCAACCATAATTCTCTCAAAAGTGTTATCAAATTATAGCTAAGATTTCACCTACTTTCCTTCATCACTCTAGACTATAAAATTGGCCCAAATCAATTATTGTTACAACATTTACTCTTTTAATGAATACAATATCTTTTTTTTTCAATAGGGTATATTTTATGTTTCAAGTTTCTTTCATCTTCATGTTAGAATGATTATCAATGCTAGGTTAATTGGATCAACACTTTATTGTTTTATGTATGTCATGGTTATGATGTGCTTAGCTATTATAATCAATGTGTGATTTCTTTTGTTTCCCCTTTAGTATTGTTGATAATTTGTGTTAATCTACAAATTCTCATATGGTGTTTATGTGTATTTTACAATAAACTCCTAGTAATCATCATTAGTGAGAGTTCATATTGAATGCATACTGTCAATTCTCTTAGACTCTTCCCACTATATGTTCTTGGATGTAGAGATTTCATGAAAATTAGTCTACAATGGTATAACTGTGGTAAAGTCACTTGGTTCAATGACCAATGCATGGAGTTCATTTTAGACCTAAAGGTTTCTCTTTTATGCCTTATCCTTCCCTCTCTTTTGTGTTTATTCTTTGTCATTGATATACCCTTTCCCATTGTGTTTAGAAATAATAATCTTAATACTCAAATTATCATAAAAATCTTTGCCCTATGTGTAAGATGTTAGATTAAACTTTTGGTGGTGATAGTGCATATCTTGGAGACTATTCACACAGACTCCATTTGTGAAGTTAAATAACCATAGTTGTGCCCTCGGCTAGTCCTAGATTAGTAATAAAATGGAAGATGAAATTTTGTAGTTGTCCCAAATTTCCCTTTTTAAATAAGTCCTAATCTCATGGGCATTTCATGAAAATGAGTTGATTGGAGCAAACAATACCCTTTATTAGGCAGCCAGTACTTGAGAGAAAATTACACTAGAGACATACAATGGATTCCATGGAATCCCAATATTCTACTACACAACATGTTTAGATGTCTAGATCACCTCAAAATATCCATATTATTTTTATATGAAATAAACCATAAATCACTCAAAGATGGGTTCTAGGAACCCCTACTCTTGTTACTCCTATTATGATTACATGACCACATAGTCTTATTATACATACAACAAGCACCATTGATACCATAATGACAAATATTATCCTATACATAATCCTCAGTAGCGTAATCTAGGTATTACACTAAATTCACAATGGGGAGGTATCTATGACCATCCATTTAATGACATCATAGGATTATCTTTCCTCTTCAAATATTCCAAAAATACCAAAAAAATATTAACATATAAAATTACAAAAACTCTTTCGATTCTTACATATTATATTATCTCCTTGGCATCTATGTGTTAGTTTTATATTTTTGGACATCATACTCAGTTACTCCTAAATACACATATGTGTCACACTACTACTTGAGTGTGATACAATCATACATAGATACATGATTTAGATGTTGGGCTTTCCCTCTACTTGTGTCATATGGACATTAGGGGCATCCAATTCTTTGATCTTGATGCACGTAGGTTATATGGTTTGATGATCACTCTACATTATCATGTTTGAGCTTACATATGTACTTACACATGCCTATTATTCATGATTATATCTTAAACATGGTATTTGATATGTTATCCACTTGACATACTTTTACTAACACATTTAATCCATGTGCCACTATGACATGTTTATACTAGTTGGTTATGCTTTATTTATATACTTCCTTGAGTGTCTTACCTTGCTATTATATGCCTTGTTCAAGCATTTGAATATGTTCCTTTGCTTGTGGCCCTAATGCCTATGTATACTTTCATTAACATTTTCATATGTCATTGTTTATTATATAGAAATTTAAATATGTCATTATTGCATTTATGAAAATTTGACTAAGTCATGTCCCTTTAGTTATGTGGCATTTGAACACACCCTTATTCACAATCTCCTTGGACCATTGTCTCTTGACTTGATTTTATTAGTGTAGGTTTTTATTTTTCCCTATTATTTAATTAGGGAAATTATATATTTGTGCATACATGGAGTTTTCCTACGTTCATGGGATAGGCTAGCTTATGTGGAGAGGTGTGTCATAGATATGTCATAGGTGTCATACGAATGTCATAATTAACTCCTTTGACTGGCTATTCCAGGTATGGGAGTTACTTCTCTATCCTTAGCACCCTGTCACCACCTTTCATGGAGGAGTTACAGTCTATTCTTGGGGTGCCTTGACCACCTTTTGTGGAGGAGTTACTTACGTGCACTCCTATATGTATTATTCACTTTGGCCATCTTATGTTAATGTAATATTGGGTTTTCTCCTATTTTTCCAGTGTAATTTATCTCCTTGTATAATTTCAAATTGCTTTAGCATCTATGTGATGTGCACTAGCTTCATCTTGTGTGATCACATCTCCATTACATTCGCATTATCCAAATTCTATCAACAACTCCAATATGGTATCAGATCCACCCTGGTAATCGTGTGTCTTGTTATGCTATTAGTTTATTATGAAATTCTTACTTTGTTTTCTTAGTAATTTTTTTTGTTTAACTCGGTTGCATTTGAGAGTTTTGGTAGATTTTCTTGAAAACTCATGCAAATCTATATGGAAATCTGTTAAAAAAAATTACTTCTGTTGCATTTCATTCAGATCTACCCTTTAGATATCTGCATTGAAATTTTTCGAGACATCTTGTATAGATCTGTTGTGGCATTGTGAACTCCAGCAAGGCAATTTGTGGAAAAATCAATGCTTGGCATCACTTTCTGACATAATGCATTGAGTTTGCTGCTCTTTTTTATTTTCAATCTACATAATATAAAGGAGCATTGGATTAATGTAGGTAGACTCAGGTTTGCTACATATTTTCTCCAACTAGAATTGCTAGCCATTGGATTCTGAGAGAACTAAGATCTGTGAGCTACACTTGGTGTTGGATCTGCTCATTTGAGTAGCTCACCATCCTTTTTCTGCACTTGGCATCCTTTTCCTGCACTTGGCATCTTTTTCCTACATTTGCTTTGTCTCTTCTTTGTTGTGTTGAAACTTGCTATTGTGTGTTGAGATCTGTGAGGTCTGCAAATTCAGTGTCTCTGCTTTTTTTTGGCCAGCAAATTTAAAACTGCTTTATTTTGAAAATGGCACTTTTTTTCCTTGTTTGGCGTCCCATGTGGGCCCTTAAACACTTGGCCATCCATTAAATCATCTTTTACTTTGTTTTTTCAATTAAAATTGACTTGTCAAAAAAAAATTAGTCAATTTGACTGAGTATTAAGTGTTTTAGACAATTTGATAATTTGGGGGTTTAAATTTAAACTTGTATCTTCGCCTGTCGAAGATGAAGGGTGAGGCCCAAGTTGGTAGGAGGCCAATTCCCCCTTAAAAAGACCTCCTTTGGATTCCTCACTCTATGCTGAGTCCAATGAGTGGTTGGAATGTCACTTTCTCTCTCAAAATAGGCATTTTTTTAATGTTTTAGTGTTTTTTTTTCAAAAACACTAGTTTACGAGAAATTGAATCTTTAATATCTTGCAAACGGTAGCTTAGATTCAAGTGCCATTTTTTTCAAAATGTGTTTGTATTTCAATTATCCACAGTGTAGGCTTGTTATTTGTTAAAAACACACTAATTTATAAAGTACTTAAAATTTGGGTCTCTCGAGATGCATTTTTAGCTGAGTTCGACGTCTTGTTTGCTTAAAGTCTTGCATTGATTGCTCTAAGATGCATTCTTAGATGGGCCCAATGTATTTTAAGCATGCACTTTCATATTTTGGGGGGGTCAACATTTTATGGGGGTGTGATTGCTTTTCAACACCTGCAATCTTTGCTTTCATTCTCCTTTCTGCATAATTTCACAACTTGCAATCAACACAACTTCACCTAAATTCAGCTTAAAATGGATTATTTTCAACTTAAACCCCTAACACCCTTAAAATATCATGAATGGAAGGTTAAAATGTCAATCATTCTTAGAAGCAAAGGGTTGTATAGGATCACCATGGGTACTGAAATAGAACCCAGTACCAATGCTAAAAAGGTCAAGTGGTGCACGCATAGTGATGAAGCCTATGGATTACTGAGCTTTTTCATGTCTCTAAAACTTCTCTTCCATTTATAAACCTCCAAGACTCCCAAAGACATATGGGACACCCTAGAAACCTTATTTGAGAAGCTTGATGAGATGAGAGGTCCTGAGCTCGAAAATGAACTCATAAGTCTAAGTCCTAACAACTTTGACACCCTACAGGACTTCTTCACTAAGTTTAAGGCCCTTAAATTGTAATTGAAAGAATGCGAGATAGAGAAGAAAGATTATCAACTCATCTTTTCTATTCTCACAAAGTTAGGTCCAAGCTATTCAGTCTTTGTCTCCACTTTCCATGCCACAAAAAGTGCCCTTGGCACTACATGGAAAATGCCTTCTTTGGATTCATTCATTGCCAACTTGACTAGGGAGCAAGATAAACTAATTCAAATAGGCACAATGAAGTCTACTCAACCCCAAGCTTTGATATCTAGAAATGGTAAGGATAATACTTCAACAAAGGAGAAGAAGAAAAAGAACAAGGACTAGGAGAAGAAGAAAGAAAACAACAATCCTGCCAAAAACAACACTGAGTCTTCCTCTTCCAATGCTAAACCTAAGAAGGAGAAGGTTAAGTATGACTATTGTAAAAAGAGAGGGCATGATGAACACAAATTCATGAAGAAACAAATAGATCACCTAACTCATCTTCTAGCAAAGCACAACATAGGTGTTCCTGAGTCCATCAAGCAGAATTCATCTACCCAAAATTCTACTAAGGCAAAAGGCAAGGGTAAGGAGAAAGAAAAGGGCAAGCACCTTGTAGCAACTGTAGCTTCTACAACATCATGGGTCATTGATTTGGGTGCTTCTCACCACATGGGCTCTTCTCTAGTTGAGTTTTCATCTTTAGAGCCTTGTAGCATGACTTTAATTAGTTTGGGTGATGACACATCAATTTTTGTTGCAGGGAGAGGGTTAGTTGAAATGGAAGGAGGAACATTCAATAATGTTCTAAGTGTTCCTTCTCTTTCAACAAATCTCCTATCAGTATACCAAATCACTCACATTGGTCGGGGCATGAGAGTTGAGTTTTCACTAGATTTAGTGGCTATCAGGGAGTTGCATAGTGATACTACAGTGGCAGTGGGTAGGGCAGATCACCAAGCAAGGTTATACACCTTCTCACATTTTGCACCTGATTCTTCTCCAATAGCATTGCTGACTCATTCAGATGGAGTTATCAAATTGTGGCATGAGCGGTTTGGCCACCTTAACTACCGCTACCCTGAGCAACTTTGCAAACATGACATGGTCATTGGCTTGCCTCGTGTCTAATTCTCAAAAAGACTTTGTGAGGGGTGCTCCCTTGGGAAGCATACCAAAGCAAAATTTGACAAAGGCAAAGCTTGGAGGGATTCAAAACCTTTAGAGTTAGTCCACAGTGATGTATCAGGACCCTTTCCCAAAACATCTTTCACAAGGGCCAAGTACATCCTCACTTTCATTGATGATTTCTCTAGGTACACTTAGATATATTTTCTCAAACAAAAGTTTGAAGTATTTGAAAATTTTCTAGACTTCAAGGCTCTTTTTGAGAAATAGAGTGAGAAATCCATCAAGGTTCTTCGAACTGATAATAGAGGGGAGTATGTCAGCAACAGATTTGAGCAACTTTGCACCACAGAGGGGATTGATTTGCAGTGCATAGTCACTTATAGTCCTTCATAGAATGGGGTTGAAAAACACAAAAATAGGTTCTTAAAAGAGATGGGTAGCTGCATGATTCACTCCAAATCCTTAACACCATAGTACTGGGTCAAAGCCATCAATTGTGCTTGCTACATTCAAAATAGGGTTCCTCACAAAGATTTAAAAGGGATAACACCCTTTGAAGCTTGGCATAAAAGGAAACCTGATGTTGAGCACCTTAGTGTTTTTAGATCCCCAGCCATGGCCCGCATACTGAAGAAGAAACACAAAGCTATGGAATGTCAGTCCAAGACTTGCATCTTTATAGGATATCTGAATGGTATTAAGGGGTATCACCTTCTAGATCTGACCACTCATGAGTTGTTCATTGAGATAAGTGTCCACTTTCAAGAGACTCCTAGAGACTCAACACTTGGCACTTCTTCTCCCTCATCGTATCTACTTCTTCATGATGATTCCTCATCAGATTTAGATCAGCCACAGTAGGTTCTTGAGCTAGAGACATCTTCTTATTCTTTGAGTTCAGATAGCAAGGATAGTGATGTAGAGTCATCCACCTCTAGTCAGTTAGAGGATGAGGAGTTAGCACCTGACTCACCCACTTCTGGGCCACTTTGGGCCAGACAGACACTTGAGAGTGCTGACACTTGGGCAGGAGATCTCGTAGATGACAGATGTACTAGGGGGAATTTTTAGAGAGATCCACATGCCTTTTTTGCCTTAGTTTTGGATCCATAGACTTTTTGACAGGCATCGGGAGTACATGAGTGGGATAGTGCTATGGAAGAAGAATATTCTTTCTTAATCAAAAATCACACTTGGGACTTGACTTCACTTCCTAAGGGAAGGAAGATGGTTTGATGTAGGTGGATATATTAGACCAAGTTTGCAGTAGATGGGTCAGTTAATAAATACAAGGCACGACTAGTCACCAAGGGTTTCTCACAGGTGGTAGGCATTGACTACTCAGAGACCTTTGCACCCATTGTAAAGATGACTTCTATCTGACTCACCTTGGCTATTACTACAACACATGGTTGGGATGTGCACCAAATGGATGTGAAGAGTGCCTTTCTTCATGGAGACTTAGAGGAGGAGATCTACATGGAGCAGCCATTAGGATTTTTTTAGGATTCTTCCTTAGTATGTAGACTTAAGAAATATATCTATGGCCCCAAATAGGCCCCTCAGGCTTGGTATGCCAAGATGGATTCCTTCCTTCTCACAATGGGTTTCACTAGGTGCCATTTTGACCCCAATGTCTACTTCTTGTGGTAGAATGACTCGCTCTTGATTTTGGTTCTTTATGTTGATGACCTTTTGATCACCGAGAGTTCTTCATCGGCTATTATAGTGGTGAAGGTATCTCTCTAGGATAGATTTGACATGACAGACTGGGGTTTGTTGCACTACTTCCTTGGCATTGAGATCTCATAGTTAGATTTAGGGATTTCTCTTACACATCCTAAGTATGCTCTTGACTTATTGGCTCAATTTCACATGGCTGATTGCAAGCCATCTCTGACTCCCTTTCTATTAGGAGTCAAGCTTGAGGCTGACTGTTCTTCACCATTGGTTGATGCCACTCAGTATTGACAACTTATTGGTAGTCTCATCTACTTGACTCACACTAGGCTTGACATATCATATATAGTGGGACTTGTCTCCAGATTTATGCAAGAACCTCATGAGCTGCATTGAAAAGTAGCTAAAAGGATCTTGCATTACATACAGGGTTCACATAGATATGGGATTCATTACAGATTTGGCATAGAGGTTGACTTGGTTGGATATATAGATTTAGACTGGGTTGGTGATTCACAGACTCACAAGTCCACTTTTAGTTATAGTTTCTCTCTAGGTTCTAGTCCTATCAGTTGGTCTAGCAAGAAGTAGAATGCTATTGCTATATCATCCATAGAGGCAGAGTATAGGGGAGCTGTTAATGTAGCTACTGAGGCTATTTGGATTCATGGGATACTTTCTGAGTTTGGCATTTCTATTAGATAGCCCACCATCATTTATTGTGACAACTAGAGTACCATTCAAATTTGTAGGAATCTAGTTTATCACCAGTGAACCAAGCACATAGATATTCACATGCATTTCATTCAGGAGCTTATTCATAGTCAGGTCATTGACTTGATATTTTGCCAGTCTTCAGAGCAGGTTGCAGACATCTTCACCAAACCTTTCACTGAGATCAAGTTCATTCATCTATGAGCTCTTCTTGGGGTGCAGTCCACATCTGCAATAACATCATCTTCGAGGGGGGTGGGCTCTAGCCTCTTCATTTCTTTTATGTCTCTTTTGGGAGGGAGTATTTTCTTATGAGTTTTCTCCTTTTCTCTATCTTATGGGAGATTGCATTTGTACATGGGTACCTCATCAGGCCTAGTTGCCGGGACCCATTATATATTTCCACACTGCCCACCTAAGCTATGCTTATGGGGGGTATTAGTGTAGGTTTTTATTTTTCCCTATTATTTAATTAGGGAAATTATATATTTATGCATACATGGAGTTTTCCTACATTCCTAAGATAGGCTAACTTATGTGGAGATGTGTGTCATAGATATGCCATAAGTGTCATAAGAATGTCATAAGTAACTCCTTTGACCAACTATTCTGGGCATGGGAGTTACTTCTCTATTCTTAGCACCCTGTCACCACCTTTCATGGAGGAGTTACAGTCTATTCTTGGGGTGCCTTGACCACCTTTTGTGGAGGAGTTACTTACGTGCTCTCCTATATGTATTCTTCACTTTGGCCATCTTATGTTAATGGAAAATTGGGTTTTCTCCTATTTTTCTTATGTAATTTATCTCCTTGTATAATTTCAAATTGCTTTAGCATCTATGTGATGTGCACTAGCTTCATCTCATGTGATCACGTCTCCATTGCATTCACATTATCCAGATCCTGGCAACAACTCCGATAGATTTTGAGTGATCTTGTGTGTTTGATTATTTTTTTATTGAGCTTGTACTATTACTATCTAGATATTTTCATGATATTTATCATGCATCTTAGACTTACATGTGATCATATTAGTTCTATGCACTTTAATGATACATTTACCTATATATTTTCTTTATATATGTTAAATGGTTACATTCATATATTATACAGTTGTCTTATCCTTTTGAGGTAAGGTAACTACCAGCTATTATCTTTCCCTCACCTCAAATGGGGGCATATTAGTGGGGTCATGAAATTGAGATATGTTTTCCACAATTGAAATAATCTCTAGATTAAATTGGGGGTATGCTTTAGAAGCATGTTCCCCATATTAGCTCACTATGTGGTACTTCTATCAGTTTCCAAATTATAGTGGGGGCATGTTTTAGAAGAATTCTCTCCATACTCATTTAGTATGTGGTAATTATATCATTTTTCAGATTCAGTTGGGGCATGTCTTATGGGTATGGCTTCCACATATTCATAATTCTTAGATTTAGTGGGGACATGAAGGGAATTTTTGAAGAACATTCTTCATTGACAAATAAAAGTGCGTAAATAAATAAATCACAAAGAAAAGTTACCTCAGGGTGTAAATCATAAATGAGATAAGAATTTTAAAGTGGAAAATTGAATATATCATTGAAAAAACCATGTGATATTATAAGAAGGATTGTCACCCAAATCTCTAAAAGTACAAGATAAAAGTAATAGAAAAATAAGAAGAGAGAGATATGAGTTTATAGTGAGAAAATGAGGAGATAAAAGGCTCTTTTATAGAGCTAGAGGAAAATAATGGAAGTTACAAGAAACCCCATGATTACCTTATAAGCTTCTATGTGTGCCATTTGTGGCCTATGTCTCTTAGAAAGTGAGTAGAGGTGTGTGATAAGTGGGGGAAAGGGTTACTTATGCAATTAACTCCCAAATATCAAAAGGGAATAAAGAGGTGATTGACACCTCATGGAATCTATATTTATGTGAATTTATAATTCACATAAATAAAAATTCCATAGACACAAAAAGGAACTTAGGATAAAATAAATTATCCTAAATAAATAGTAATCCTAAAACTTCCCCTCAAACTTTATTTAGGGTTTTATAAATAAAAAAAAAGGGATGAAACATAGTTAACTCCCCCCTTGATAAGAACTTCCTTCAATCCTAACATATTACAAAAGAGTACAAACTTTTCTTTACATAATGGCTTAGTGAAAATATGAGCTATTTATTTTTGAGTAAGATAGAAAGAGGGAAGAATTGGATTGTCTTTAAGAAGTTCATATTGAAAGTGATGTTAAATTTCAATGTGTTGCATGGAAAATCAATTTTTTTAAAAAGTAATGGCACTTTGATTATAACCAAAAATTGAAGAAGTCAAAGATTGAGGGTGGCCCAAATCTGCAAGAAGTCTTCTAAGCCAAATAGCTTCTTTGGCAACATGATTGAAGGATTTATACTCATATTCCATGGAAGATGAGGATACAATAGTTTGATTTTTATTATTTTATAAAATTGTGCTATAACCCAAATGAAAATAGTAATAACTTGTAGATCTACGATTATTAGGATCACCAACCTAATCAAAATTTGAATAACTTGCTAAATAAAAATTAATATTTAAGGTATACTCGATGCCAAAATTTAGAGTACATTTAATATAATGAATAATTATTTGAAAAACTTTAAAATGAGTAGCTTGAGGTTTAAACATAAACCAAGAAATCAATCCAATAAAAAAATCAATAGCAATATGAGTTTGAGCAAGATATTTCAAACTACCAACTAATTATCTATAGAGAGTTAGATCAGCAGTTTCATTTTCCATGTCATTAATTAATTTAACACCAAGTTAACAAGGGTAGAAATAGTTTTATAATCTAACATATTAAACTTAGATAATAAGTCATATGCATATTTAGATTGAGAAATAGAAATTATATCTTTTTCTTTCCAAACTTGAATACCTAAAAAATAATGTAAGAGAACCAAATCAGTCATTTCAAATATATTATTCAAAACATTTTTAAAGAAGAATAAACCATTGAACTATTAATACTATTTATGATTAAGTCATCAACATAAAAAATAATGCACTATGTTATTTGAAGTGTTTTTGACAAAAAAATTAGGATCATGAGAACTATGTGTAAAGCCTTGAGCTATAAAAAAATGATAGATTTTAGATTACCATTCTCTAGGAGATTTTTCTAAACCATAAATATATTTTTTTAACTTACAAAAAAGATGTTCATTACCTTTCTTATATAAACAAAGGGTTGAGACATGTAAATTTTTCATACAAGTCACCATTAAAGAAATCACTCTTAACATTCATTTGATAAATAAGCCAATGCATGTGAGTAGCCAAAGCTAAAAAAAAATATAATAGAGGGAATCTTAGCAATAGGTGAAAAAGTTTCATTATATTAAATTCTTTGAATTTGATAAAAACCTCTAGCAACTAATCTATCTTTATATTTTTCAATTTGATTATTAGAATTAAACTTAGTTTTAAACAACCATTTACAACTTACCAAATGATGTCCTTTACGGAGAGGGACTAAGTCCCAAGTGTTATTATAAATTAGAAAGTTGTATTCATCATGCATATAGTTTTCCAAATGAAGGTGACCTTAATCTTGTTTTAGTGTTTTAGGATCATTATTGTTCATAAATTTATACATCAAAACATAATTATAAAATTGTTGCCTAGTTCTATAGGTATCATTAAGATCTAAATTAATTCCAAAATCTTGTATACTAGTCTTGGCCCACTTAGTCTTATCTTTAGGTGGAGAAAGACTAGAATAAGGGGAAGGAACTTTAGGAACAACATCATTATGCAGTAAATCATTATGATCATTACTTGATTCAAAAATAAAAGAAGCAAAAATTATATCAAGAGAATCTAATTATAAGAATAATTAAGTACACCATTTTCAACAATTCTAACATATATTTTAATCTTTATTTTGTTATTTTGAGTATCATACATCCTAAAATATTTATATGATTCATCATAATCAAAAAATATAAAAGTGGTTTCTTTAAAATCTAACTTATTATATTTTTCTATTGAAATATGAACAAATGCATCACAACCAAAACACATAAATATTGTAAATTAGGTTTTCTACCACTCTAAGTCTCTTCAAGGGTAATATTTAAAACAAATTTAGTGGTTTTAATATTTATTAGATAGACAAAAAAATACATAACTTCAACCAAAAATTTATCATGCATATTTTTAGGATGCAACATACACCTAGCCATTTCAGTGATAGTCTTATATTTACATTTAGCAACACCATTTTGCTTATGTTTGTAAGAAACCATTTTATCATGTTTAATACCATGTTGCTTTTAGTATGAAAAAAAAAAATATTAACATATTCAGTTCTATTTTTAGTTTTTAATATGCATAAAGAACAATGAGTGTTTTTGAACAAAGGCATGGAACTCAATAAAAGTGTCTAAAATTTGATCTTTAGTTTTCAAGAAGTAAATCCAAAATCACCTAGTAAAATCATCAATAAAACTTAAATCATACTTTGTACCATTAATATAAGGAGTTTTCATAGGGCTTAAGAGATCACTATGAACTAAATGAAAATTTTCATTAACATGTCAAAATCGACTCTTAGGAAAAATTTCTCTATGAATTTTACTAGCCATACAGCCATTATAAACATAATCAGTGGGAGGAATTTTAGGAAAACCTTTCACCATATTAAATATATTCATAAGTTTGATAATTTGGTAATTAATATGTCATAGTCTTTCATGCCACAATTTAGCATCAATAGAAGCAAGCAAAATATGAGAAAATAAAGAAGAGAATCCAATAAATTTAAACAAATTATCATTGTCTCAAAATGCAATATCAACTAATTAAAAATCTTACTCGGTAGATTTAATATAAAAGTGTCATTAAAGAATTCTACTTTATATTCTTGTTTTTATAATTGAATAATATAAATAATTCAATTTTAAATCGAGAACAAGAAAGACATTATGTGACTCACCATTAGGGATTTTAATGGTTCATATGGCTTTAACATTGCAAGAAACATGATTTTTAAGACTTAAATGATTGCTAGATATATCTAGTTCCAAATAAGTAAATATATTTGCATTAGATATCATATGTTGAGTAGCACCAGAATCAATAATCCATTCAATAGGAGAAGCACAAGTAAAAAAAACTCTAGAAATATATTTATGTTTAGATTGAGTCTTAGTATTGCTAATGCTAGCTTTGTCTTTGATCTTAAGATTTTCATTTTTTATTTCACAAATCTTCTTAAAGAAGTGATCTTCATCATGAGTATTTTTGTCACAATAATTACCCTCTAATTTTTTCTTAGGTTTTGATTTATATTTTTTATCTTTTTTTTGTCATTTGTATTATTGGATTTAGTATATTCTTTTCTATTCTGGTGTTTATATTTAGAAACAAAATCATGTTCATTAGTCTTAAGACTATCAAATTAAATTAACTTTTATTCTTCTTGACATAACAAAGTATAAAATAACTCAAACATTATCTGAGCAGATAAAGTATAAAAAGCTAGTTGTGAATAAATATTAGTAATAAACTATTGAAAAAGTCAAGGCAATTTTTTTTATGATAATATGAATTAAATTCAAATCTAAAAGTTTAACACCTAAACTAGTGAGTTGAGAATACAAAGAGTGAACTTTACTCAAAAAATCATCCATAGATTTGAAGTCATTATACTTTAAATCAAACAATTAATTTTGAATTTGAATTTTTTGAGATTCATTCACAATATCATAAATAGATTTAAGATTATACCATGTATTAGATGTAAAAATACAACCATAAATATGCACAAGTAATTCAAGGGTCATGGAAATGATAATCAATCCTAAGGCTTCATCATTTTTTGCCTACTATTTCTCTTGAGCTTCAATAGTTGTAGTCTTTAAATCAAGTTTGGGGTCCTTTTTCCATTTACTATGCACACCAAGTGTTTAAAAGTAAATATGTATTGCATATGTGATTTATATAAATCCTAATTGGTGGATGTGAGTTTGAATTCAAGAAAAAATTAAGTCATTATGCCACAAAAGGTCACCCAATACCCAAAAAGTGAATAGGCAAGAAAATATCACTAAAAAATGAAGGAGATGTGGAGGAGGGACATTAGATCCAAAAAAATGAGACGTGGCTAAAGTGAAAAAAAATAATATTAAGGAATAAATAAGAACCATAAGTTATAAAAAGTAGCATTAAAAAGATGTCTATAAAAGTCTTCCAAGTTATAAGAGAAAAGATAATAACAACTAAATTAGAATATTTTTGTTATGATTAAACTTAAGCAAATTTTTTTTTAAAAAAATTAAAAGAGTAGGTCCACTTCAAAATATCAAATTATTATATTTGGATGGATTTAAAAAAATTGCATTGATCAAACAATAAAGTGGAATTTAGAATTAAAAGCCAATAAATACCAATAATAAAACTATAAATTCTCTCTTATTTTGTTATTATTGGAAAAAAATTAATTTAATTTATTATTTTTGAGATGTGATAATGAAATGCATAAATAAGATCACTTGTATTTTTTTGTTTTGATTAAAAAAACTCAAGGCAATGATCAAGTCGTATGGCCCTTTTTTTTAAATAAATCTTCTTTTGTTTTGATTTTTATTGATAAAAAAGAGGTGATCCAAAGTAAAAGACCATTAATATTTTTGTTTTTTTGTTTTTGAATATATAAAGTGGGGTGATGGAGATTTGAGAATAATTTATAAAAAAACAAGTGTAAAGGCAGAGACATTTAAAAAAAATTGTAATGCATTTGAGAGAAATTCACCTAACACAAAGGACAACAAAGGAGAACTAAGACCTATATCAAGAGGTTGTACAATTGGGAGATGTAGCTGGAGGAGAAAAGTGACAGGGGGTAAATCACAATGCCAGGGGAAGATAAGACACCATAACATAGAAATGCAATGCCTGTTAGGTTAGGAAAAGAAACAAATAAGACCAAAGGAAGGTTAAGTCACCATGATAGGAAAAGATGTACAAATGGAAAATGAAGAGAAAGAGAGAAAAACATAGCTAATAAAATAGGCACCATATAAATTATATGGGACAAGTGTCTTACTATCCATAATGAGTAGCTTGGGATAAAGTTGTAGGAAGAATAAAAAGCTCAGATTTGAGAACAAAGTAAATCTGATAGATAAATATTGTGATAATACAAATTCAAAAATTTTGTTTTTAAAGCTGAAATATAAATATTATTTTCCTGGCTAGAGAAAAAAATACATAGAATGGAAAAAATATAAATCTACTATTTGTGAAGGAGAATAAAATTCTTAGAAATTCAATTATGAGCTGAAATAGATATTTTATTTTATAGAAAGATAAAAATAAAAATAAGAAGCTTAGAAATTAAACATATATCATCAGGTCATCCCAATGATGGTGAGATGAGTGCTACAAGTGGGAGGTGTCAGGGTCAAATCTCCAAACTAGCCACCTCTATAACATCATTATTACACAAGAATCTATGGGTCAGGCACCAAAATGGTAAACTGAAGGGTTATAGCCCTTAAATGGTGACAGGTGCATGGCTAGGTAGGGTGTTCCCCTAAAATTTATTTCTACAATTTTTAGCCTGATGGGATAGCCCAATGGTTGGGTGACTATTGCTACAAGTGGGAGGTCTCAAGGTTAATCCTAGGTTAGCCACCTCTATAGTCTTAAGTCATGATTTGTTGATATCCCCATCTAATCAAGTACCATAATGGTTAGCTAGAGGTGTATGGAAACATAATTGTGTAAGTCCCACCCTGGACATATTCTTAGGATTTAGTACTATGTGTGAACCCTTTATATATATATTCTTTGAAAGAGTAGAAAATAAGATGCTCAGAATTAAAACAATATAAATCTTAGTTAAATATTTCTACAATAAGTTAAAGAATAAGATAAATAACATAAATACTAAGAAAAAAAAATAGAACAAGAATTAAACTTTGCATTCTTTTTTTTCACTTACATTAGCTTAAAAAAATAAAAAACCTACCTTGAAGGCCTTTTAAACCAAGATGAAATTTGAAAAGTGTTCTTTGGGAACAACCTACAACAATCGGTTAGAGAGTAAAAAAAACTCAAGCAAAAAAATGAAAGGGAAATAGTTTTGAATGGAGAAAAAGGGTAGATCCCTTGAAAAAAAAATCTAAAAAATCTATCAAAAATTATACAAACTTTTAAGAAAAATGTCAAAAAGATGAACTTAACTCTAATACCTTGAAGGGATTATCTCAAGAACATTCATCAATGAAAAATGAAAGTGCGAAAATAAATAAATCACAAAGTAAAGTTACCTCTCAAGTTGAAAACCACAAATGAGACAAGAATTTTAAAGTGAGAAATCTAACATATCAGAGAGCAACCCACACGATCTTATAAGAAAGATTATCACCAAAATATTCATAAGTACAAGATAGAAGTAAGAACACAATGAGAAGAAGAAAGAGCTATGAGTTTCTAGTGAGGAAAAGAGGAGAGGAAAACATATTTTATAGAGATAGAGGAAAAGAATGGGATTCAAAAGGAATCCCATGATTACCTTACAAGCCTCCTTTGTGTGTGCCACTTGTGGCCTAGTCCCTTAGAAAGTGAAGATAGGTGTGTGCCAAGTGAGGGAAAGGGTTACTTGTGTAAGAAACTCCCAAATCCTAAAGGGGAAAAAAGAGGTGAGTGACACTTAATGGAATCTAGATTTATATAAATTTATAATTCACATAAATAAAAATTCCACAAACACAAAAAGGAAACTTAGGATAAAATAAATTATCTTAAATAAATTGTAATTCTAATTGGACATGTTTTGAAATCATGTTCTCCATACCTATTCAACATTCAACATCTCCATTTTATAGTGAGGGCATATTTTGGAAACATGTCCTCTACATTGGTATTTATATCAGTGTTTAGATTTCTCCTTATATATTGGGGGCATGCTTTGGAAGCATGTCCTTCACATTTACACAATTATCTGAATTGACCAAAGCACATACTTATATGATTCATCTCCATAGTTATGAAATAATTATATACATTGGTACTATTTTTATACACAATTTAGCATGAGAAATATATAAAGTTAATATTCTATGCAAAATTTGCCTAATATTACAAACTTGAAATCAATTTCATATTCTAAAACTCTTTTATGGATTGTTACCATATCACAGACTTTTTTGTATTGATATCGTACAAAATTTTATTAAGACAATTTACTGCAGTAGTTGGTTCACATTTTGGTATGGTTGAGGTGATCAAATCATTTAATATTTCTAAGTTTTTAAGATAGACTTGACAATCTACCCTGACTAGGTTATAAGTATGATTGAGTTGCCTGATTGAGCTAATCTCCACTACTAGGTGGAAACTCACTTTTGCTCTAAAATTTAGGGGCATGTGCCTTCTAATCTCTCTATCTCTCTCTATATATCTTTGTATATATGCGCTTTAAAGATTTACCTATATCTATCCTAATCTCAATTTTAGAGCCTTATAATGATATATCTTTCTCAAAACAAATGTCAATAGGCAAGGTGATTACATCGACACATATTTGTACTCATAAGCCTTACTCTTTTAATTTCAATCTATTTCAAGTAATTTCAACCCATATTATATACATTGATTTTATAATGTAACATGATGTTGGTTGTAGATCAATCACCAGTAAAGTACTCAAGTTGGGCACACATAAAGATAAGGTGTGCATACACACCTAGGTACACATTCATTTCCTTTAAACTAGCAATTTTATTAATATATTAAAGGGAGGGAAATGTAGATGATATTTTATGATTATATAATACCTTGGTCTTGTACACTTATCAAACTCATACCTTGGTTTTTTCTCAGTTCCTTACCTTTCTTTCTTTTGCAAGTCTCACATATACTCTATATTTATGTTCCTTGGCCTATATATCATAGTCCAACTAGTCTTATATTGATGACCTAGGCCTTATATCTTGCCTAGAATCCTTAAAATGTACTTATCTTCTATCTCTACAAGTTTAAAACATTTGACTAGTCTCTTGCTCTATGGACACTAACATCTAGAATAAATAGTAATGTCGATGTTATTATCCTATATGGACACAAGTGTGTGGTGCCCCAAAGTCATCTAATTTGCAAATAAAATTTATCTTAAAAATCAACCTAAGTGATTTAATATTAGTTATTAATCTAAAAAAATTGATATAAATATAAGATCAACCCTCATTCATACCTCACCTAGCATTTAGATAAAAGAACATTCAAAGAGAATTAAATTGAAAAAATATTTCATATTTATTCTTATTTCCATACTAGTCATAGGGACTACACATCTATAGATATGAAGTACTAGAGGATTAACCCAACATATTGATTTTCCAAGTTACAAGCTAAGTCATTATTTTACTTGCTTTTCACATATAATATGATTCACACACAAGACAACATGTAGGGGAGAACTACATTAGTATCAGTCCCTCTTCAAAGTATTGGCTATGTATAAAATGTCCTTTGAAAATGAGGTCATTGGGATTAGCCTTATATTATGTTCCCTCTGACGCATTTTTTCAAAGGTCACATTAAAGATGAAAAGATAGGATTTTGAAATTTTACGAGTGATTATCCATGACCCAAATCTGAATTCATCAAAATGAAGGTGAAACAAAACCAAAAAGCATCTAGGTGGTCACATCTTATTTTAACATATATTTTATACATGACACTAGTGTTTAACCCAAATTATAGTGTTGATGCCTCTAAGTGTACCATAGGTGCTCTCAGTGTTTAGGGAACACTTCTCATTTTAGAATCCTAAGAATTTAGAGCATGAGTTATAGGTATTTGGCAATTGTGGTGCCTATAGTAAAATAGCAGAAAAGCAAGGTAAACTATTACACAATATTTATATGATTTGGTGGTTGGGATCCACCTTAATCCAAGAATTTTGTGAATTATGGTGAATCTTAATCAAAGTTCTAAACTATGCTAATATACATGAATATTTGACAATGAGATCTAAGTGAATATTTGACAATGGCATCTAAGCTACAATGAGTTATTAAAAAAGGGGGATGAAAAAGAAGGGTAAGGCAAAAGGGAAGCTTATGTGAGTGCTAATATTTATCTCAAACATTATGATAAAGTTTTAGTTGACTAAACATGCATTTAAACTAGTATGTAATGCAAAATAGCTAATGCTCAATTTTCATTACAACCAAGTGACCTTCTAAGGATAAGTTGAAAATAGAATTAAGAACCAAGTATGCTTTAATGTTTTGCTACTAAACCTAGATAGTCAATGTACATATTTGATTCAGAACAAATTAAGGTGAAGCAACTTATGATCTTTTCAATTAATCTAGTGTAGCACAAATTAACAACCCTATAACAAGAATGCAATTTAGAATTTAAAGAAACCATTCAAATTTGAGATCTAGATAAGAAATTGAGAGAAAAATTAGTAAACCTTAACATAACCATATAGAAAAAAAAATTCAAAATTCCTTAGCTATTTAATTGTTCCAAGTATACAATTATTTGCTAAAAAATATCTCTCTTTAAAAAATGGTAACCCTGCCTATTTATAGAAAGCATAGGTAGTATACCAGTCAGTTTTTAAGATACATATGTGTAAAATAAGGATAGTTGTCCTTGTATGAAAATTATAAAATACATATGACCTTCTACACTAGACTAACCTAAAAGTGTATATGCAAACAAACTAGTATATACTTATAAAATAGAATATTATATTCTTACAAATGTGTGCAAAATTATAATCTATAGAATCTTCTATCAAGCTAGTTGTGGGCCCTCTGGTTGTCTTTGTTGGAGGAGGTTTTTGGCCTTAGTGTATTGCTTTCTAATTAGTTCCAAATCTATTGTAGGCTTAATCAAACATCTACCCTCTTGGTTTGCCATTTTATTGAATTATTGATCATTCCTTACCATGGCCTCCTTGATACTTCTAGCCTCTACAATTTACTCTCCCAAATTGAATATGATATCCATGATCTTATGGTTCTCACTACTATATTGACCCCAGCTCTTTCCCTTTATTTCCTGAATGGTGGCAGTGGCTCTCTATTTGAACTCTTCATCATCTATTAACCCAATGATAGTGGGTTGTGAAGGATCTTTTAGCATGGTTCCTAGGAGTTTCTCAATCTTGTTCATCAAAGTCTCATCTTCCATCACATGCTCACTAAAATTATTTTACCATGTGTTTAAATCTTGGACTTTATCTACAATAATTCTTAGGACTGTACTCAAATATTCTAGGCTAATAGTTCTGAAGCTTGGGATCTATCTTTTTACCTACATGTCAATGAGCTCAGCTATTTGATCTTTTGAAGCTTGCCACTAGATGACCAAGGCTTTGGCTGATTCAACTTGTTGTATCAAGCCACTCTACCTAAGTTTCATGGACTTCAAGGCTTCAAACATGTCAAATAATGATTCACCCAACATTTGTATCATCTTGTCAGGTATAGAAAGGATGGCTTGGGTTTCAAGGTCCTACTTCTCCTTCCTCAAATTGGTAATCTATTTTTTAAATCCACTAATTCCTACCATTGCTTATGTTGATTGATCCCTAACTAGGCTCTCCACATCCTCTTGATGAATGAGATGCTCTCCCAATTCATGTTCTCCCACTGGAGTTAGGCCTATAAATGGTTCCACCTTTTGAAAGGTGAACTCCTTTGTACCCACCAAAACATTCCTTGTGGTAATATTTTATAGACTTAAAGTATTTGGATTGAAATGTACTATAGTTGTGGGCTCAATGAGATTGGTTGTCTCTATAATTTCTAACTTTGTGCCATTAGACTCCCTCAAAATATCCATTTTCTTGTCACCATGACCCTTTACTTCCACTAGTCTTCTTTCTTCTTGTTCCTTCATCATTTCAAGAATCCATCGTTAAAGGTCTTCATGCACATTAATACTAATATTTTGTGTCAATGCCCATGAATTGGCCATGGAGGGAATATTTTGGAGTTTCCCATATATGAACCAATCTAGAATGACTGGCCCATGTATGGGGAACTCATCACTAAACAAATTTATATCCTGGGTTGGATGGATAAATGGAAGTTTTGGCTTCTTGGATCTAGTAGGGATAAGGGCTAAATCTATTTTCCTCTTGCTCTAAGTTATAGTTATAACTAAGACCAACTCAGGTTCTTTCCCTTTATCTTTCTCAATCCCCTCCATTTGTTCATAAGCCTCTACAACTTGTCCCACTTGGGTGTTAGGATCCTCATGTGTTTCCTCTCTATCTGAGCCATAGGCTTCTTCAAGAACTTTGAAAATAGACTCAACTATTTCATATGGCTCAAGAGCTACCATGTCTACATGTTCCACTAGAGATGGTGGTTTTTGTGGAGGTCCTGAAGGTGAGGCTACTTCACCTGATCTATCTTCTAATTATTTCTTAACATGATCTTGAGGTTATGGTAATTCGACTTGAGGAGGTGGTTGAGGTGTTTTGGAGGTGGAGGGAAGCAAATGATACTAGAGTGGGTACATTTTCTAAATGTATTCTCTTGGTTTTTTCTCATGTGTTAGCCTATGTTTCAATTTGGCATTACATTATTTAAGCCTACCCAGTACTTCCTCAAAACTATTGGCCTTGGTGTGTACATGATCATAAACTCTAAGCTGGTGTTCATACACTATCTTAAGCAATTTCTTGTCTCTAAAATGGCCCCTCATTGTCCCCTTGGGATCCCACATCATTAATTCATCCATTTGGAAGACAAAAACTTCTCTCTATCTAGACATGATGTCTACTTGCTTCCAATCTAATAATGTGGTTCTTCTAATTATCAGGGGAAATGGGTAGAGGAGGCCCTTTTTCTTTTCTTTGCATACCCCATCAATTCCATTGATGAGTTGGAAAGTGATTTCTTATTTGGCTAGCTTTTTTGGCACATATACATACAACCTATATAGTGGGGACAAGGTTCCCACAATTCTAATTATGATGCAATCAGGATGATACCAAATATCCCTTATCATTTCCACATGCCTCTTAATCAAGGGGTGCACTCTAGACATAGAGGATCCATTTATATCCTCAACCAAAGTGGGATAGATGAATTACATATGGTTCCTATATTTAAAAATATGCAACTTCAAGTAATGGTGGGAAATGGTTGTTCTACCCCTAGGGGGATAGTTCTTGATGTGGGGGAATTTGGTAAAAGCTAAAAAAGCATCAAACAAATAAGACATCATAAAGAATTGTTTTTTGGTCTTCCTCTTAATGGCTACAAATTGATGACTCAGGTGGATGCTAATCATGTCTCCAATAAGAGGGGTGAGTTATTGATCTATCTAAAAGTACCCATAGGAAACCCAGGTGGGATTGACATAAGTGGTTATGGTAGCCCCAAAAATCCTATTCAACAAGGTCATGACAACCCTAATTCCTTACCTAAACTGAACAATTAGAATTTTCCCTTGAAAAACTTTGAATACATGGTTTCCCTGGTTGAGCCAAGGTCTTAGGATGGTGTCAAGGTCATTTTGATGGTCCAATTCTTTATTAAGGGTAAATCAACATGGGATCATGGAAGTTTTTAGTAACCCTAAAAGGCTATAGGGGCAATGTAAGCAATACTTTTAGATGTTCCATCATGCACAATCTAGTCATCATCTACTCTATAATCAATAATAAATAGAATAAGCACATAGATACAATGAAGTACCTTAGGTTTAGTGACTACACGATGAAGGATAACCAATTTCATATCAACTAAGTCTTGGTATTTGGTGTTGACTACCTCAATTCTCCTCTCATTTTGAGTGAGGGGTTGCATCTCTTCTATGGCAAAGAATATCTCAGACCAATTCTTGCACCCATTATTTAATTCCATGATGTCCAACTCTATGTCCTTAAAAACCCTACCCAAGTGGTCTATGGACAAGTAAAGCTCTATCTCTTCCCTCCATTATTTTCTTCCTAATTCCATTGCTTCTCAACTTTTCAAAATGTTGAACACCTACACTATATAAGTCTCAGGATTGTCCTTCTCACACTTAGAATTATTTTACAAGTTCAACTATGACTCAATCATTAATAATCTTCCTATTTTATGCCAGTCTTTAGGTTCTTTGAGATTTTTAATGGCTAAGGTGATTTAGACCTAGGTTCATTCGTGCCTTTGATTCAATTAAGACTTATGTATTTATACCTTTGCTTTTCCAAATGGACAAAATCTAAGTTTTATCATATTTTTCTTATGTGGATCCTACGTGACATCCATTTGGCATCATTTCATAGCATTTTTCATAATCATCTCAAGGATAACTAGCTATTAGCCTTTGAATTTTTCTTTTGGTTTCACTCTATTGGATCAAGATCCAAGGATCAAACACCAGCCATTGATCATAATCCTAGGTTTGTTCCCTCATTAGTCATCATAAGTATCAAGCCCCATGATTATGCCACCTGACATATTATCACATCACCGATCTCTAATTTCCAAGTTATTTCCACATGTTGAGCTCTTAGGCTCCCTAAGTCTTATTCAAAGATCTCACATCGTTGGATCATGTTGGTAAAATTAAGTGAGAGTCAGAGGATTTTATAAGGTGTATGAGGTTTAAGTTAGTCTTGAAGGTCAAATAAAACTTAGGTTAAATTCCTAAAAATTAAGCTTAGCTAAAATATTAGTGTGAAACCCATTAAAAACATTAAAAACATGCTCCCTTTGTCTAGGCAAAAATGTTGGATTATGCTAAATTTGATGGTTTTGCTAATGTCATAGACATCCTCACAGTCATCAAATGATGTGAGTGAGAGTGTCAATTTTAAATTCATGAAGTTCTTATGGTTTAATGTGAGGGTACCACATAACATCCTCTTGGAGCTTCCTAATATCTTAGATTTAACATGCCCCATCAGATCTTGAGAAGTGAGGACCATTGGATGAAGATTTGAGTAGTAGCATGTCATTGGCTATATTTAATAAGTGAGACCCTCTACCAATAAATCTTAGTCTAAATGATATCCACTTGACATCATTATAGAACTTTGACCTTTCAATGTTCACCTCACACCATTGGATCAAATCCCATGATGAATTGAGGATCGCTAGATCTAGGTTCTTCTCACACTGTTGGATTAGATCCCATGATGAAGTGAGGATCATTGGATCCTAAAAGATGTACGAGGTTTAAGTTAGGACCCAAATTTAATAAATAACTAGGCTAAGTTTTAATTATAAGGTCCTATTTACATTAATAAATATAAAGGGCAACTTATTATTAAGACTTAGGTTAAACCTTAATTTTAAAAGGGGTTCAACTAGGAAATAAAAATGGGGACCTCATGAAACTACTTTAAACAAAGTTAGAATAAATAAGGATGTTTATGAGGAAAACATAAGGACTCAAGTCTAATTTTATATTAAGGTTTGGTTGATTTTAATAAGCATGACCAAGATTTAATATAAAATTATAATTAAATGATTTAAGAGTTGAATGTTCCTACCAATTTATTCCTGCTAAATTTCAATTCAAATCAAAGGGTTTTTTAAACTTAGGGTTCTACTGAAGGGGGTCTAGGATTATATTTTGTAGACCAAAAAGTAAGTAGAAGCATGGTGGATTCCTTGCCTAGTAAAAACCAATGGTTTCTCTAGGGAACTTGTATTTCTCATAAAATAAGGCAAACCATTAGCAGTACTACGCACATCAAACGTAATTACACACATAATATGCTATCCTCTCAGATTGGATGATCTTCAAATTCTAAAAAAACCTACAAGAACAACAAGGTTTTTAATGACAAGGTTCTAAGACATCTCAAGGGCCCTAATTTTCAAAAATTGGGGGATGTTGGCCTCAAAAAATGGTGACTAATAAGGGAAACATAGCCATATGTTAGAACCTAGAGGCTCTAGTTCAGCAAATAACTAGGTCACTTATTATATTGGGCCCTCAACATCATCATGATCTATTCATGGTTGAAACAAGTTTTGCACTTGTAAGATTAGGTTTAATTTATAGGATATATTCATGCTATGTGTATGCTTTGATTCCACTTCCTATTTTCCATGGGATTCAAGGAATAACTTTAAGGTTTCATGTCTTTGATCATTTACATTAGTTTATAAGACATGGTCATTCATGAAGGATCATGCTTTTGGTTCAGGGGAGGCTAGGCATCCATAGACCTGACAGAGATGGATTTGGCTCTACTTAAGGCCTTGTTCCACTACCATCTAGGCATCCATAGCCCTGGTGGAGATTACCCAAATCAAATATGCTTTAAATATTTAAATTTTATACTAAATTCTTATTTTTGTATTTTCTGACATATATTTTAATGCTTTTAGCAAGGTTGGGAACCAGGATATCTAGGTTGTAAGGATTCTAGTCAAGTGATTATTTTTTAGCTGATCACCTATGGTTACAACCATTATCCTAGGCAAGGATGTCTTGTTAAGTGAAAACATGATTCTATCCTAATAAGTTAAGCTTTCATCTCAAAAGTACAACTCTTCTTAAAACCATACTTATGTCAAGGCGATGCTTAGGTTAGAATAGAATGAGGGGAATTTTCATTTTTATTCACCAGTTTCTCCATGTTATATCACTAAGTTCATATTCCAAGTCTATGGTCATCATATATATGAGGTCTACATCCCATTCCTGAAGGTAGGCATGATATTTTGAGCACTAAACTGTCTAGAAGGACTTACTAGAGAAAAAGGAACAAGGCAAAATTAGACAACAAAAGCATAAAAAAATCAAATGAATATGTACAAATAGAAATAATAAAAAGGAAAGTAAGGAAGGAAAAAAACAAATAAATATGTTTAAATAGAACTAAAAAGGAAAGAAACTAACTAGCTTATCTATTCTAACCTTAACCAATGTTATAGATTTTATTCCATGGATACACCTAGTGGAGTTGTATTAAAGTAATGCTTGAGATATTTCCCATTGTGGGCAACATGAATTCTGGTCCTTGGAGGTATTTTAGATTGAAGGTGTTGTTTCCAAGTTTTTTAGCAATTTGAAATGGGCCAATCCATAGAAGTGTGAATTTTCCATGCTTACCCCTGGGTTCAAATGCTTTGTCCCTAAAGAGGACTAGGTATCCTTGTTTGAATACCTTCAATTTTGACCTCTTATCAAACCATATTTTTATCATGGATTGATTTTTGCTAAAGTTAACAAAGGCTTCCTCCCTTGCATCTTCCATCTAAATGATATCTAGCAACCTAGAATTTGTGAGTTCCTGACTTTCTTCCATGTAATCTTACATAAATCTGAATGTGAGCAATTTAAGGGTGATAGGAAAGATAGTCTATTGGCCATACACCAATAAGAATGGTGATGCCTTTAAGGCCTACTTGATTATAATTATATCTACCCATTGAGCATATTTGAGGAGTTTGTGCTAAGTCCTAGGCTTGTCTTCAATAGATTTTTTTATTGCCTTGATTAGGTTCTCATTAGTAGATTCAGAGACACCATTTCCTTAGGGGTAATGCTTTGAATCAAATGTTATAGAAATGCCATTGTCATAAGCCCATTCAGTCATTTATATGGACACAAATGCAGATCCATTATCACAAAATAAGGAGACTAAGGTTCTAAATTTGGTATAAATGTTTTCTTCTAAGAAGTTGGTCACTTATTATGTCCTACAGTGTTTGGTGGATATAGCTTCAATCCACCTTGTGCAATAATATATGGTAGTCAAGACATATTTGTGTCCCTCAAAAGAATTGGGGTTAATCACTCCTATGAAATCTAACCCCCATTATGCAAAGGGTTTGTCAACCATCATTGTTTGCAAAGGCATGGTTTCCTTTGGCTCTTTATTATAAAAGATTTGACATGAATGACATTCTTTTGCATGCCTATGAGCATCCTTAAACATGGTGGGCCAATAATAACCAACCCTAAGGATTTTGTGGGTTGTTGTTCTTCTTGATGGATGTCCACTACCTAGTTTCTCATGGAAAGTAATCATAATTTGAGAAGCCTCCTCCTTGGATACACAACTTAGATAGATTCCTTCAAATTTATTTTTATATAATACTCTATTTTGATTAAATAGTGAGAAACTTTGAGTCTTAGGGATCTTTTTTTCTCTCTTATGAGTCATGTAGGATAAGTATCATTAATAAAAAAAATAATTAAAGAGTCATACCACTTATTGGGTTTGGAAGTCATGATGTCTAACCTACATGGCATGTAGTTTGGGATTGGTGTTGGCAATCATCTGGACTAGACCTTGGCACCTTACCAATTTGGCTATTTTAATTTCTATGCCATACTCTTGTAGGATTCACATCCATTTACCTATATGTTCACCCAATTCATTTTGACTCATCATGATTTTCATAGCAGGGTCTGGCAAGATAACATGTACTTTATTTATAAGGATGTAATGTCTAAAATTTTTCACTACTTTTACTAGTGCATATGCCTGTTTTTCAATTAGGGAATAGTTCAGTTCAAAATTTTTGAAATTGGTACTCATGAAGGCTATTGAGTGGTCATTCCCATCAATTTTATAAGTTAGGACTGCAACCATTATGTGATCAGAAGCAAATGAGTATAAGTAGAAGTCCTTCAAAATGTCTAGACTTATCAACATTAGGGCTTGACCAATTGCTTCTTTGATACTATTGAATGCTTTCTTGGACTCATCATTCCAAGTTATTTTGGTAAATTTCTTGATCATGTCATTCAATGGTTTAACAATTTCATCAAACCTTAAGATGAACTTCCTCACAAATTTTATCTTGCCAAAAAATGACTTCAACTCTTTCTAGCTATTTGGAAGCTCTATCTTAGAAATGGCTTCCACCCTTTCAAGATCTATGGAGATCCCATATTTAGTGATAATATAACCTAGTAGCTTTCCTTCAGTGACACAAAATATACGTTTCTTGGGTTTAAGATAAATTTCATATCTTCTACACCTCTCAAACACTTGGTGCAGGTGTGTGAAATGATCTTCCTAGTTTTTAGAGAACATTGTTAGGTCATTCATGTAGATTATGATACATTTGCCAAATAGACCTTAGAAATCATGGTCCATGGCTCTTTGAAATGTATCCCCTACATTAATTATTCCAAAGGGTATCCTTTTTTATGCAAAGGTTTCCCACTTAGTAGTAAAGGTTATCTTCATTCGATCTTCCTTGTCCACTAACACCTAGTTATACCTTGAAAAGACATCAAGGAAGGACATCATGGCTAACCTTGAAACAACTTGTATCACTTGGTCTAGAGATGGTAATGGATAATTATTCTTTTTAGATGTTTTGTTTATATTCTTGAAGTTAATGCATAATCTAATTTTGCCATTCTTTTTTCTAAATGGAATCAAGTTGGTAACCCAAGTGGAGTGCCTAATGGGAAACACAATCCTTACATCTAATAGTTTCTTAACTTATTTATAGATCATGGGTTCTAGGATGGGGTTTACAAGCCTTTGTTTTTATCTAAAGGAGTTTAAATTTTCTTTGAGGGGCATAGTGTGTGTGATAACCCTTCGATCATTTTTTTAAAATCATCATTAGACTAGACAATTACATATTTGTACTTGGTGAGTAACTCTCTAGATTTTTTATTCTCCATTTTTGTGTAAGATTTACCCACATTAACTTGTTGGAGTTGATTCATGGATCCAAAATTCATTACATTTTAATCTTTACCACTCACCTTGGGAACCTTAAGTGTTTCAATAAGCTTGTCCTAATCAAACAACCTTTCTAATGAAATCATTCCCTTGGGTATCTTGTTATCATTTAACTAAATGATTTTACCATTGAATTCTCTTTTAGGGGTAATTCCATCATTTTTATCAATAATATGATCTTTAAAAGCTCTTGAGTTGGTCAGTTATTCCAAGATATGTTGATCATAATTGAATATTTGGAAGTGGTTCACATTATCTGAGACTGAGGGGCAGGGTATTAATTCAATACTAAGGTCAAGGGAATCCTGATTAGGCATGAGGTTGGCTACAATAGAAGCTAATTCATTAGTAGTTTTGTTTTCTTATCTAGGGATAAAGAGGATATTAAATGCATTAAAGGACTCTATCAAATCCCAGACTCTAAATTTATACCTTTTGAGGTATGAGAGCTTTCATTGGTACTTGTTCCTCACTTGGTTGACTATAAGTTCAGAATCTCCATAAACAAGTAGCTCCTTGACCTTGTTTTAATAGCAAATTTCAACCCTAAGATGAGAGATTCATACTCAACTGGGTTATTAGTGCATGAAAATTACAATCTATAAGATGCATGATATTTTTTTCAGTAGGTTCTATCAAAATAATACCAATCCTAGATCTAGACTTGCATTTAGCACCATAAACATAATTTTTTCAAAAACTAGGTATAACCTGAGTGTTTTGGTAACTAGACACTTTTTTAGTCTCTAAGGTGAAGATTCCTAAATAAGAATCAAGGAAATGAACCCTTTCATTGACAACATTATACTTAGTAATCATATGCTTCATCCTTGGTTCCATTTCTACTCTTATTTGGTTTGGAACACCTTTCCAAGGCAACCATAAATGTGAACAATCAATTAACATATATACATTTAAGGCCTTGGTCCACTCGCTACTTAAAAGTAGTCCATATGCATTGGGAATGTCTAATAATTGAATGTCTATAAATTTTTGCACTCTGGGTTCACTAGCTAACTGCATGTGTATATTTAATAATTCTCCAATGACTCTAACTCTTAATTTATCCAATTTTGTAACCACCCTATTAGACTTGATTGGGGTCAGTCCAAACTATTCACATATTCTTGATGGCATGATATTAGTTGATGCCCTATAATCTAGAAGACAATTATGGAAAATTCTTACCAAATATCCCAACAGTGAGAAAGAATGGTGTAGATTCTACCTTGGCTATTTGCATGGTCACATTTGCACTGTCAGCCCTAGATGGCTTCCCAAGTTTCTTAGACAATGATTATAATATCAAATCTCTTTGCTCTGTAATTTGAGTTAATTCATGCAAAGTGATGTTGGCCTTAATTTTATTCATGTCTTCAATAATGTTATAGCCATTCCTACTTGGGGAGTCAACACTAGGTTTGTAATAACTCCCTTTGGGTGGCTCAAGGTCATTCCTTAAAATGGTATCAGGAGGGGTCCCATATTTTTTTGGGGGAGTTGAAGTGTTTAGTGTTTTTTTTCACTCCCTATTCCTTAGGGGGTAGGTCTTCAAGAATTTTTGAAATAATTGAATCTCTTTAGGAATCTTTTATGGTTCATTATCTTCCTAAAAAGGGAATTGGAATGTCTCTACCATATGGACTTGGTTTGATGACTTAGACCTAGAAGCATTTATATAATTATCCTTTTTAGGGATCACTTTGAATGTGTCCAACTCTTCTTGAAAAGCTTCAAAGGCTTTACAAAATTCAATGCAATCAATCTCACCATGCTTATCAGTAACATGCTCTTTGTATTAGTCAGGTAAGGCAATGTTAGTGAGATTGATGTCCATGGTTTTGTTACTATAAGAAGGTTCATTAGCCTTGTTACTATTGTAGAAGCTATCATTCTAAAACTAGTTTCTTGATCTGTTGAACTTTTGGAAAGTAAAGTTCCTTCCTGAACTCTCACCAGTATTACCAATTTATTTTTGCAACTAAAGAAAATCAATGCTAAGTTTTTGAACCAAATTTAATATAGACTCATTCTCTCTCTTAGGGGTCTCAGAATTATGGAACTAATTATTATTTGTACCAAAATTTGTTGTTAAGGCTTTCTGATCATTAGTAAAAGATCCATTAGTAGCTTGGTGATTTAGGAATCCTAGATATTGATTAGGAGAAACATAACTAGTAGGAAATATGCTTAGATTTAGGAGTTGATTAAGAGTAGGGGTGTTTTGGTTATTATTGGGAAAAAGGTTTAAGGTAGGCATTTATGGGTTAACATTAGAAATGGAATAAGCCATTTGACCATGTGGTTGCATTTGATCACTAATAACTATTGCTTCAGAATAGGCTTGGGATAATGAAGCTATAACTAGAATAGATATCTTTAAGAACATAGAAGTTATGGAGTCTACTACATCCTTGTAGATTTCCAAGGCTAGGATATCATTAGGGTTGTAAGATTCCATGGTCCTGTTATACATATTATATAATATGGAATTAAAAGATCTTATAGGCTCACTTTCATCTCTCTTGATGGTTGTGAATTGATGATAAATGATACAAGGACTAATAATCTTACTGAATTGGTCAATAAAAAGAGTGTTGAAATCATTCCAGGAGGCAATGCAATCATCAAGCAAATTAAGGAACCATTCATATGTTGCATCTTTGAAAGTAAAGGGAAACATCCTATACACTACATCTTCATGTATGACATTTAATAATATTAAAGTAGCTTTAAAATAATTAACATGTTATTCTATAGTTATAACACTAGTTGGAATGAATATGGATAAATATTTCTCAAGGTTATGTGGTAAATCATGGACTACACCTTGTACATTAATAGGCAATCTTCCTAACTAAGCCATACCTAGATGTGGTTTGAATGCAAGGGTACCTTGAATAGGAGAAGTGGGTAAAGACTTAGAAAGTCTTCATCTACCTCTATCACATCTAGTTATTTGATGACTTTGTAGCTTGAGTAAAGGTTACCTTATTTTAGAGTGTGATTTGGTGCAAATTTTAGGCAGTTCCAAATTGATGGTTTGAAATCCTATTTGAGATATAGTGTATTAAGATAATCTTTAAAAATCTCAAGGACTAAACATGAACACTAAGCTAATTTAAATAATGATAAAGGTCATCAAATTTCAACTAAGATAGTCTAAAAAATGTATCCTATTATGTAAATAGAGTTGGTCTTTAAAAATTTGAGCCCAAAATGAATCCAAAATCATAGGAGATCACATGATTTGTGAAAAAAATAAGCCGTTCTAATCTCAAATGTTGTAAATCTTCAAATTCAAAACTATATTTACTAGAATTGAGGAATCATTTACCCAAGAACTATGATATTTGCCTTAAGAACAATAAGATGGGTCAAAAACTTCCAAGGCCAATGATCTTTACACTTTGGAGAAAATATTTAAACAAAGGTGCAAAGATAACATCAACCTTTGATCAATTAACACTAAGATTGGTAGGATAGGGCCCTCCTTCTAGTGCCAATAGAGATACTCCTATTGATGCCTTAAGTGTACCACAAGTTCTCTCAGTGTTTAGGGAACACTTCTCATTTTAGAATCCGAAGAATTAGAGCATGAGTTACAGGTATATAAAAATTGTGGTACATGTGGTGAAATAGTAGTAATGAAAGGTAGACTATTCCAAAATATTTATATGATTTGGTGGTTGGGAGCCACCTTAATCCAAGTCTTTTGTGAAATCTAGTGAATCTTGATCAAAGTTCTAAACTATGCTAATCTACGTAAATATTCGACAATGGGATCTAAGTGAATATTTGAAAATGGGATCTAAGCTATAGTGAGTTATTAAAAATGGGGGATAAAAATGAAGGTTAAGGTAGAAAGGAAGTGAATGTGATTGTTAGTATTTATCTCAAACATTATGACAAAGTTTGAGTTGACTGAACATGCATTTAAACTAGTATGTAATGTAAAATAGCTAATACTTAATTTATCACTACATCCAAGTGACCTTATGAGGATAAGTTGAAAATACAAGTAAGAACCAAGTAGGATTTAATTTTTTGCTACTACACCTAGATAGCCAATGCACATCTTTATTTTAGAAAAAATTAAAGTGAAGCAACTTATGATCTTTTCAACTAATCTAGCATAACACATATTAACAACCTTATAACACTAATGCAATTTAGAATTTAGAGAAACCATTCAAATTTGAGATCTAGACAAGCAATTGAGAGAAAATATAGTAACCCTTAACACAACCATATAGACAAACTTTTCAAAATTCTTTAGTTGTATTAATTGTTCCAAGTGTACAATTCTTTGTTAAAAAATCTCTCTTTACAAAATGGTAACCCTACCTATTTATAAAAAGCATAAGCAATTTACCAGTTAGTTTTCAAGATACATATGTGTACAATAAGGATACTTTTCCTTGTATGAAAATTCTAAAATACATATGACCTTGTATGCTGGACTCTAAAAGTGTATATGCTAACAAACTAGCATATACTTATAAAATAGAATATTTTATTCTTAAAAATGTGTGAAAAATTATAATCAATATAATATTTTATCAAGATGGTGGTGGACCCTCTAGCTATCTTTGTTGGAGGATGTTTTTGGCCTTAGTGTGTTTCTCACTGATTAGTTCCAAATCTACTATAGGCTTTATTAAACATCCACCCTCTTGGTCTACCAATTTATTGAATTATTTGTCATTCCTTACCATAGCCTCCTTGATACTTCTATCATCTTTAATTTTCTCTCCTAAATTGAAGATGATATCCATGATCTTATGGTTCTCATTGCTATACTAACCTTGGATCTTTCCTTTTATTTCCTAAATGGTGGTAGTGGCTCTCTATTTGAAGTCTTCATTTATTAACCCAATGACAGTGGGTTGTGAAGGATTTTTTTAACATGGTTCCTAGGAGTTTCTCAATCTTGCTCATCAAAGTCTATCTTCCTTCACATTCTCACTAACATTATTGTGCCATGTGATTATATCTTATACTTTATCTACAATAATTCTTAGGACTACACTCAAATGTCCTAGGCTAATAGTTCTGAAGCCTGGGATCTACCTTTCTACCTGCATGTCAATGAGCTCAACTATTTGATCTTCTAAAGCTTGCCACTGGATGACCAAGGCTTTGTCTACTTTATCTTATTAAATCAAGGCACTTTTCCTAAGTTTAACGGCCTTTAAGGCTTAAAACATGTCAACTAATGATTCACCCAACATTCTTATCATCTCATCAGGTATAGAAAGGATGGCATGGGTTTGAAGGTCCTACTTTTCCTTCCTCAAGTTGTTAATCTATTGTTTCAATCCCCTGATTCATACCATTACTTATAATTATTGAGCCCCAACTAGGCTCTCCACATCCTCTTGATGAATGGGATACTCTCTTAATTCTTGTCTTTCCACTAGAGTTAGGCCTGCAAATGGTTCGAAAGGTGAACTCCTTTGTACCCACCACAACCTTCCTTGTGGTGATATTTTCTAGCCCTAAAGTATCTATATTGAAATGTAATGTAGTGGTGGGATTGATGAGCTTTGTGGTCTCTAAAATTTCCACCTTTGTACCATTAAACTCCCCTAGAGTATCCATTTTCTTATCACCAAGACCCTTTGTTTCCACTAGTCTTCTTTCTTCTTGTTCCTTCATCATTTCAAGAATCTATGGTTGAAGGTCTTCATGCACATCAATGCTAATATTCTATGTCAATGCCCATGAATGGGCCATGAAGCAAAGATTTTAGAGTTTCCCATATATGAACCAATCTAGAATGACTGGCCCATAGATGAGGAACTCATCACTAAATAGATTTATATCCTAGGCTGCATTGATAAATAGAATTTTTGCCTTCTTGGATCTAGAAAAGACAAGGGCTAAATATTCTTTCCTCTTGCTCTAAGTTATAGTTAGAACTAAGGCCAACTCAAGTTTTTTCCCTTATCTTTCTCAACCCCCTTCATTTGTTCATGAGCCTCTAAAACTTGTCCCATTTGGGTGGCAGGTTCTTCATGTGTTTCCTCTCTATTTGAACCATAGGCCTCTTTAAGAACTTTAAAAATAGCCTCAACTATTTCATATGGCTCAAGAAATACCATGTCTACATGTTCCACCAGAGATGGTGATTTTTGTAGAGGCCCTGAAGGTGAGGTTACTTCACTTGGCCTCTCTTCTAATTACTTCTTACTAGGGTCTTGAGGTTATAGAAATATTACTTGAGGAGGTGGCTAAGGTATTCTATAAGTGGAAGGAAGTAGATGATACTAGAGTGAGTGACTTTTATATATGTCTTATATTAGTTTTTTCTCATCTGTTATCCTATGTTTTAACTTGGCATTGCACTCTTTAAGCCTAGCCAGTACTTCCTCAAAACTACTAGCCTTGTTGTATACATGATCATAAACTCTAGGCCAGTGTTCATACACTATCTTAAGCAATTTATTATCTCTAAAATTCTCCCTCATTGTCCCCTTGGGATCCCACATCCTTAATTTATCCATTTGGAAGACAAAATCTTCTCTCTATCTAGACATGATGTCTACTTTCTTCCAGTCTAGTAATGTGGTTCTTCCAATTATCAAGGGAAATAGATAGAGGAGGCCCTTTTTATGTTCTTTGCATACCCCATCAATTCCATTAATGAGTTAGAAAGTGATTTCTTATTCAAACAGCTTATTTGGCACATAAACAGGCAATCTGTATGGTGAGGACAAGGTTCCCACAATTTTAATTATGGTACAATCAAGATGATACCAAATATCCCTTATCATTTCCATATGCCTCTTGATCAAGGGGTGTAATCTAGGCATATAGGATCTAGTTATAGCCTCTAACAAAGTGGGATAGATACAATCATAGATAAATTACATATGGTTCCTATATTTGAAAATATGCAACTTCGAGTAATGGTTAGAAATGGTTGTTCTACCCCTAGGGGGTAGTTCTTGATGTGGGGGAATTTGGTAGAAGAAAAAAAAGCATCAAACAAATAGGACATCATAAAGAATTTTTTTTTGGTCTTCCTCTTAATGGCTACAAATTGACAACTCAGGTTGATGCTTATCATGTCTCCAATAAGAGGGGTGAGTTATTGATCTATCAAGAAGTGCACACAGGAAACCCATGTGGGATTGACATAAGTGGTTATGGTATCCCTAGAAATTCTATTCATCAAGGTCATGACAACCCTATTTCCTTCCCTATACTGAGAAATTAGAATTATCCCTTGGAAATATCTAAATACATGGTTTCCTTAGTTGATCCAAGTTCTTAAGATGGTGTCAAGGTCATTTTGAGTGGTCTAATTCTTGATTAAGAGGAAATCAACATGGGACCAAAGAAGTTTGTAGTAACACTCAAAGGCCATAGGGGTAATGTAATCAATCCTTTTAGATGTTCCATCATGCACAATATAAACATCATATACTCTACAATCAATAAAAAGTGGAGTAAGAACGTTAACACAATGAAGTACCTTAGGTTTAGCAGTTGCACAATGAAGGCCAACCAATTGCACAATAACCAGGTCTTGGTATTTGGTGTTAAATACCTTAATTCTCTAATCATTTTGAGTGAGGGGATGCATCTCTTCTATGGTGAAGAAGATCTCAGACTAATTCTTACACCCATTATTCAATGCCACAATGTCCAACTTTGTATCCTTGAAAACCCTACTTAGGTGTTTTATAGACAAGTAAAGCTCTGTCTCTTCCCTCCATTATTGTCTTCCTACTGCTATTACTTCTCAACTTTTTAAAATGTTGAACACCTACACTGTAGAAGTCTCAAGATTTTCCTTCTCACACTTAGAATAGTTTTTCAAGTTTAATTATGACTTGACCATTCACAATCTTCCTATTTTATGCAAGTTTTTAGGTTCTCTGAGAGCTTTAATGACAGAGTTGAATTAGACCTAGGTTCGTTCATGCCTTTGATTCAATTAAGACTTATGCATTTATACCTTTGCTTTTCTAAATGGAAAAAATCTAAGTTTTGTCATCTTTTGCTTATGTGGATCCTATGTGGCATCCATTTGGCATCATTTCATGGCATTTTTCATAATAATCTCAAGGACAACTAGCCATTAGCCTTTGAATTTTGCCTTTGGTTTTGCTCTATTGGATCAAGATCCAAGTATCAAGCACTAACCATTGATCATAATCTTGGGTTTGTTTCCTCATTGGTCATCATAAGTATCAAGCCCTATGATTATTCAACTTGTAATATTGTCACATCATCGATCTCCAATTTTTGGGTTTTTCCACATGTTGAGCTCCTTAGCTCCCTCAGTCTTATTCAAAGATCTTGCATTTTTGGATCATGTTGGTATGATTAAGTAAGAGTCATATGATTCTACAAGATGTACAAGTTTAAAGTTAGTCTTGAAGGTCAAATAAAACTTAGTTTAAATTCCTAAAACTTAAGCTTATTTAAAATAATAGTGCAAAACTCATTAAAAGCATTTAAAACATGCCCCCTTTGTCTAGGTAGAAATGTTGGATTATGCTAATTTTGATGGTTTTGATAACATCATAGATGTCCTCATGATCATGAAATGACATGAGTGAGAGTGTCAATTTTATATTTGTGAAGTTCCTATGGTTAAATGTGAGGGTGCCACATGGCATCCTCTAAGAGCTTACTTGGATCCTAGATTCAACATGCCCCATTAGATCTTGAGAAGCGAGGACCATCAGATGAATATCTAAGTAATCACATGCCATTGGATATATTGAATAAGTGGGACCCTCTACCAATGAATCTTGGTGTAAATGATCACCACTTGGCATCTTTGTAGAGATTTGACATTTCAATCTTCACCTCGCATCATTAGGTCAGATCCCATGATGAAGTAACAATTGCTAGATCTAGGTTCTCCTCATGCCATTGGATTAGATCCCATGATTAAGTAAGGATCATTGGATCCTACAAGATGCATGAGGTTTAAGTTATGACCCAAAGTTAATAAAGACCTAGGCTAAGTTTTAATTATAATGCCCCATTCGTATTAATAAATACAAAGGGGGTCTTATGATTAAGACTTAGGTTAAACCTTAATTCAAAAGGGGTTCGGCTAGGAAATAAAAAAGGGGACCCCATGAAACTACTTTAAATGAAGTTAGAATAAATAAAGATGTTTACAAAGAAAACACAAGGACTTAGGTCTAATTTTATATTAAGGTTTGGTTGATGTTAATAAGCAAAACCATCAAACTTAGGATAATCTATGAGGACATCTATGATATGGCTATGTTTTCCCTATGAGTCACCATTTTTTGAGGCCACATCCCCCTATTTTTGAAAATTTGGGCCCTTGAGATGTCTTAGAACCTTGTCATTAAAAACCTTGTTGTACTCCTAGGTTTTTGTAGAATTTAAAGATCATCCACTCTGATAGGATAGCATATTATGTGTGCAATTAAGTTTGGTGTGCATAGTACTACTAATGGTTTACCCTATTTTATGAGAAATTCAACTTCCCTAGAACATTACTACCAATTTATTCTAACATATGGCTAATGGTTTTCAAAAATAGTGATTCAAGTGTTGAACGTTCCTGCTAATTTATTCCTACTAAATTTGAATTCAAATCAAAGGGTTTTTTGAACTTAGGGTTCTGTTGAAGGGAGTCCAGGATTAAATTTCATAGACCACAAATCTAGTAGAAGCATAGTATGTTTCTTGCCTAGTAAAAACTAGTGTTTTCTCTAGGGAACCTACATTTCTCATAAAATAGGGTAAGCCATTAGTAGCACTATGCACACCAGACTTAATTACATGCATAATATATTATCCTATCAGAGTGGATGATCTTCAAATTATACAAAAACCTAAGAGCACAATAAGGTTTTTAATGACAAGGTTCTAAAACATCTGAAAGGCCCTAATTTTCAAAAATAGGGGGATGTTGGCCTTAATAAGTAGCATCAATGCAACCATCCTACGCTGATCTTACTATCCATAAAGCTAGATGTGTCAAATATAAAATTTGATAATTGTTCCAAAATTTCCTTTTTACCTCCTTTTAGCCTATTCCATATCTAGAACTATGTTAGCATCAGAACAAGATAAATTCTTCACTTCTTTGTCATTTCTATATATAGCATAGTTTCCATTTCTATATTTAGACTCTCTCAACCTAATAAATTCAGTGTATGCTTATATCTAAGTTTAGCATCTAATTGGCTTAATATAGATATGATTATCACCATTGTGCCATTTAATTTCTATACACCCCTTTAATAATCTAGATAACCCCAATATAGATCATTTTAAGATTAAACATTATATTAAAAGGGGTGTGCAAGAGAATTGGCATGTGTTCAGTTAAAAAATAGACCAAAAACCTTCTTTATCTCCCTTAGGTATGCCAATGTCATCAAACAACATGATCATTAGGATTTCACCATATTTAAATATCTCCCATAGTTTGTATGATTTCTATAAACATTCAATTATTGAGTCCACTAGGAACATATAAAGGTTAAATAATGTTCCTTTAACCATTTTATGGAATGTCTATAGAAAACTCTTGTTTTCTCTGCCTAGAGTCCTGACCCATGAAACTTGGTACTTACTAAGAACACTGATACCATTTTGGCCCTATACTTAATGTTATCAATATGGAAAGTGAATCCTTGATTCTTATATTATATCTTATTTGACACACACTCAACCTCCTCGATGTTAGCTAACACTTCCTTAATATCATTTCCATATTGGACTAATCAATTTGCCTATGAATTTGGGTTAGTGTGATCTTAATTATTCAATTATAGAATTATGATTTATGCTTGTGCACATGTGACATCAAAAAAATATTAAATTCCTCATCCTTAATGAAATAGGGAAGCTCATAGAGCTAGACAACCCCAACTTTTTATAGTCATTGTCTAGTAGAGTTATCAAATATTACATTTCCCTTAAGGGTATTCTTTCTTATGTTGATCATATATTAGTTTATCAAGTCAAGCTCATTATCTCATCCTTGGTTGTTTTATTCCTCCACATTGAACTTATATACTTTTGACTCTCTCTTCTGCACACATCACACCTTCAAGGTACTATATATCTAAAAAAATCATCCTTCCTAGCCTTGGTTTGCTTATTGCCCATAATGCACTTAGAGTAACCTTATTTTACTTTCTCTTGGGTGTGCTCTTCCATATCCTTATTTCCTTTCCCCCATTTATTTCACTTTTGATGCCTTTGATGCTTCTTCCTCTAATTCTTCCTTGATGATAGTTGATTGCCACTCAAACTACAAGTTACTTGTTGCTTGTTCTACTTATTATGTAACGGGTGTTGGAGGAGATGCACTCAATATGAAAATGAAGTGTTTCTTATTTGATACATTGATTTTTTACTTCATAATTGATATAAAACTAATTTGTTTCACCCTTGACTTCCCTAATTGGTGATACCCTCAAATTTTAGCTGACATGTGTTTATTCTTAATTGTAGGTTATGGGACTTGGATTTGAGCTTATTTACTCAGAAATGGTGGATTATGGCTTAAATAACATAAAAATTGATGGATTCATCCTTTTTATCCCTTGAAATTCCTCAAATCTTAGTGTAGTTGAGTCACAATTTCATAAGGGTTTTCTTTATATCCCTTAAATGGCATTTCATAATCATTTTTTACTAAAATTTGTAGGTGTTTTCATTATGCTTATTCACTCATGCTTATGGGGTCACTCAATATATTTTGATATATAAGTGATAAAAATGACATGTACCTCTTCTTTTATAGTGTTTGGCACATTTCTGAAAACTCTCTTTCAATGAGTTGGCCTTACATGCAATGGTATTTTGGCTTATCATGCTCGAGGGTTTTAATGTTGTCACCTTTACATTAACTACTAATGTGTGTTATATATTAACCATAACCATTTTAAATTGTTGAATTTTTAGAGCGATGTCATTATGGGTGGTTATCGATTTTACTAGGATCTTTTCCATGTATACTTTCCCCCTTTTTTTCCTTGTGTGTTATACTTTCCTTCCTCTCATGCACTTCCTTTCCCCATAATTTATGCTTATATAATCAATCTCAACTTCATGCCTAACCTTGTCACTCTTCACATCTCATGTCACACTTAGATTTATCATTTTATTATTCATCACTTTATATCCCAATACCCCATACTAAATCTTGTCCTTAAACCTCCAATGTAGTGAATAACAATATGTTTCAAAAAGTGAGTAGTTGTGTGAACATGTGTTATATTAAAAAAACACCAAACCCATAAAGGTATTTAGATATACCATTGTAATGGTCACCAAGGTACATAAAAACCTTAAATATTATTAGTATTGTGTATTCTTAAATCTAATTTAGCCTAAAAATTTGATACTCAGAGAGGTTATTAAAAAAATCTTTTAGTAGCACTCATCCAAAAAATTAGACATCTATAATAAGGCTTCCAAAGGAAATCCTTTACTTGATTTTCTTGACTGAACTAAAGAAGTGACACATATTATTATTATTATTATGAATGAATATAACTATTTCACTAATACTATCCTATACTACTCTAACTTACCAAACATAAGGTAAAAAAATTGGCATAAGCCTTACTATAACATGGCTCAAACATTCTAAGCATGGTATGGATTGAATTAGTTATCATTGAAATTCCTAAGGAGATTTTTTCCATCTAACATGTGTAAATAGCATGTGCTAGTATCCAAAATGTCATGGATGATGTAGGGTTATATCAAATGGATTTGAAACTTTATTGGATGCTTAAAATACTTGAGTCATACAAAAGGACAAGGGTGTACTTTACCAACATATTTTGGTTTATATACCAGTCATGTCAAGCCTTTTTTTGAGCTTTCTCCATATTTTGTCTCTTTTGATCAATCATGTACCTTTCATCTAGCTACATAAGGTCTTCTAACTACACATAGTGATTTGTTATTGTCTAGGCGACCCACCAAACAATGATCAAAGATGGAAGTGGTAACTTATTTTATAGCACAACCTTTACCCCAAACATTATTTGAAATGGTGTGGACATAAAAACTATTAAAACATGGTCATCTCAAACCTTGTGCCCAATGTTGTAGATCTAAGTGACTAAAGTTCCCAATATCTTGTTCAAGGCCTTTACAATACCATTCAATTTTAGATGGTATGTCATTATTTTGTGGTGCATAATCATGATCTTAGATAATATATTACACATAATACCATTTATGAAATGAGTGACTTGTTCATTAGTCAAGCTTAGAGGGCATCTATACCAACTAATTATGTTTTTCCATAGGAAACACATCTTTATAGCTATATTATAGTTTCTAGTTGGTGTGGTTTCAACACACCTAGTGAAATATCTAGTTACTATGATAATAGGGCACTCCAGTCCTATGTATAACTCAAAATATATGTTCTACAAAATATATAACATGTTGTCACTCAGAAGTACACCCTTAAAAGAATGTGTGCATGTTCTCACTCTTATTGATACAATATAAATTATCCAAGGTGTGGGTGACCTTATGTTGGAGATAATATCTAGATGAAAGGTTGGTTCACTTTAGTACACTATCCCACGTGTCCCTAAACTCTCTCAGATAGTGCTTTCTTGACTATGAAAAGGGTAGAAGGAGAAATGCTTAAGCTAAATGTAGAAATGAATATTAAAAATCAAGGTGATGCACCAATAGGAAAGTAAATTATGGAGATACTTAACACACATTGGAATCTAAATAACTTAGACACATTCACTTCATTCTCATACAATGACTATTTCATCTATATTTCACACAGAGGTCTTGACGAACACTCACACTAGCTTGGAAGGCATGAACAATAGTTGAATTCACTTCTTGATTAGGTAGAAATCAGATTTAGACACTCTATATGACCTAAAATAATTCTTATTTTCTACATAAAGGTGAATAATTCAGACATAAACATATAAAAATCAATTATTCACTAATTTAAATCAATGAATATTAAGCACACACTTCATGAATAGCTTAAAATGGAGGAAAATTTAGATATTTATTGTGTCAAAGGTGATATAGTACAAATTTTGGTGGAGCTTTTGTAAGCCAAAATCATAATCTGATCTATTCTTTAAAAAGAGAACATACATATATAAAAGGAAGGAGAGAGGAGATAAGCAGTCTTCAACTAGGAGATGAGTCTCTTAGTCCAACTTCAAACTGAACCTAATAAAAAATTCAAACTTCCAAACAACTTACCCAAATTTCAATGTAGTAATTTTGGAGTTTAAAAATTAATTCAACTTGATCTCTTTGGAATATATCCTATGAGCTAGAGAGGAAAGCTTGTTTGAATTGTTGAAAAGTCAAAGGTCAACATGCATGCTTTAAAGGTTGAGTCTTGATGATATCTTTAACTATCTTTAGTTAAATCATTTTTATTAGTGTAGTGCTTTTTTTCATTGGATTTTACTTACATGGCCTTATGGCTATTCTAGGTCAATTAAGCTTCCTTATGTTAGTCATAAAAGGTTCACATAGGCTAAATATATTTTTATGTAATTATCTAATTAGGAAAATTAGAGGCTTCCTCATGTTTCCCTAATTTTATCTATATGTGCCCCACTTTTTAACTTTTTAGAAGGCTAGAAAAGAAGACAAGTTAATGCAATTTTATGCAAGAAGGTCATATTTTGCAATATTGTCATGTGAAGACAAGCTTCTTCCTCCTTTGTAATTTATCTATGATTTCATTGCTCCATACATTGATTTTCTCAATCTTTTGTGCAAGGATATAAGATCATGGCCAATCTAACATGGTATTAAAGCCATTTTTGCTAGCATTGTAGCAATATTTGTGGTGAAATCTTGTTACATTTGCTATTCTAGCAAAATAAGGGTTTGGTGGGATTCCTTAGAGAATTTGTGCAAAAATTTCTACTAGAGCTTCAGATCTCAAAAATGACTATGTCATTGGTTTTAGAAGGTGCCAAAACCCTTAGATTGACTAGAAACATGACCTAGTTATGGAACAATCAATTTTTCCTCTCTTTTTGGCATCTCAAGGCCTCATTTTTCATTTTATACAAAAATTCATACTTCTTATGTTATTGTGAAAAAATGACTTATAGGTTTTCTTCCTTAGGTCAAAATCTCAAATGGGTCTCTTACAAAATTTCTATTGCTAAAGTATTTTGGATGTTTTTAGCTTACCTTGATTTGTGTGCCATCAAACCTCTATGTTACTCAAATCTACAAGTGGTCATTACTTTAGATCTATAGATGATCAAATTTGAGTTACATGCATTAGAGAGTCCACTAACTAATTTAGAATTTTGGAGGGTTGTTAATTAGCTAGTAGACCAAATTAGACTTTTAGCAGTAACTTCACTTTTCTTAGTTGAGTTGTTTGATAAGTTAGCTTACTTGCCCATAGACCAAATCAAACTTGTGGAGTTGCTTTACTTAAAAATTCAAGAAGCTAAGTAAATTAGATTTGAAAACTTAGTTTACACTACTACAGACCAACTCAGGTTGTCTAAGGGTTATTATTGCAACTTGGGTTTTAGAAGGGTGATTATTGTTAGGAGTTGGAAGTAAAACAGTCTTGGAAACCCATATTACTCTTCTAAGACTGACTCAAGTTTTATAAAGGTGACTATTTCTTAGAGTTGGAATTAAAGCAATGTGAAAATCTTGGATTACACTATGAAGACCAACTCAAAGTTGTGGGGCACCTCTACTTGAGTTCTTGAAGACCAATTACTTACATCAGCAAAATAGTCTCAAAACTTTGGATTACTCTTCTTAGATCGACCTAGAATTTTGGAGGTTCTTTAGTGCTTAGGTTTGTGGGGTATCATTACTTATATTTTTTCCATTTTTTCCTTTCTAATGAAAAATCACAAGTTATAAAAAAAAATTCTATTTTTGGAAAGGGTCTAGGAATATGTGGGAGTAAGAACTTGTAAGTGCCATAACTTTCAATTTGTAGCTCTATTTTGGGTGCTATTTTTTCTTGAAAGTGCATATTTTTTAAGATATATGCATTGGTGATATTTTTTAGTCCCTTTGTAACATCCATTTTTTTCATGGTGTAATGGCTTAAAACTCATTGTATCTTTCTTAGATGCATTATTGGCTATGCTTGATGTCCCTCTCCTACTCTCTCACATGAATTAATCATAGAAACATTCTCGATAGTGCCCAACATCCAATATTGAGAGTGTGTTACATTATAATGTAAAGGGGGTTCTTGTTGATAGTTCAAGGGGGTACTTGTACTATGTGTAATCTATTTTTTTCTTTCATTTAAATTCTATAAATTTTCTCAATCTAATCTGCACTAATGGATCTAAACATTGAACCACTCACACCATTTAACTATCTTGAATGGAAGTCTAAAATGTAGCTCACCTTGAGAGGTAAAAAGCTCTATCAAATTACTACAGGTGAGGAAACAAATATATAAAAGGTTAAGTAGTACAAAAAATATGATGAGGCCTATGGATTTTTATGCCTATCAATGTTTCTTGACCTCTTATTTCATATTAAATCTACAAAAACTCTCAACGAAGTCTAGACCATCCTAGACAAGCTTTTTGGAGTGCAAGACATCATGAGAGGTCAAGAGCTAGAGAATGATCTCATCACATTGAGGTGAGGTGAATATGACACCCTAAAAGACTTATTTACAAATTTTAAATCATTGAGACTACAGCTAAAACAATGTGGCATTGAGAAAATAAATGACCAGTTGATTCTATCCATGCTTGCAAAAGTGGGTCATGACTATTCAATTTTCATCTCTACATTTCATACTACCAAACGTGCACTTTGATCCACTTAGAAAATACCATCATTTGATGACTTTATTGCTGATATGACTTAGGAACAAGATAAGATAGTTCAAATGGGTGCATTGAAGTCTTCAAAATCACATGCCTTGATTGTTAATTAGGACAAGAAGAAGCCTTCTAGTAGTGGCAAATAGGATAAGAAATAGTCAAAACTAGATCATGAGCATAAGAAGAATAAAAAATTAGATGTCAAGCCTAATACATCATTAAATGAGTCCTCCTCAAGTGGAAAACCTAATAAGGATAAACTCAAATGCAAATTTTACAATAAACTTGGGCATGATGAATCTCAGTGCATGAAAAAGAAGATGGACACTTTGACTAAGATGCTTGAGAAGAATAACATCAATGTTCATAGATCCTTAACTTAGAACACATCTATACAAGATTTTACAAAGGCTAAAGACAATAAAAAGGGTAAAAATAAGGGTAACGCCTTTGACTTGGGTTATTGACTCTGGTGCTTCCTATCACATGGCCTCCTCAGAGGATCTATTTTTAAAAATAGATCCATGTTTTGTGCCTTTAATTCTCATGGGTGATGACACTTTGGAAAAATTTAGTGGTAAAGGATCAGTTAAAGTAAGTGACATGACCTTCAACTATGTTCTGTGTTCTTTCATTATCCACTAATATTCTATCAATGTACCAAATCATTCACATAGGTGTAGGGAACTGAGTTGAGTTCACACCTGATTCAGTGGTTATCAAAGACCTAAATAGTGACACCATAGTGGTTTATGGGAAGGCCAATCATCATTCTAAGCTATATACCTTCTCATGATTTTCCTTAATTCAGCCTTCAACTGCACTACTTACTCATATAGACAGAGTGAGAAAACTATGGCATGAATGGTTTGGCCATTTAAACTACCATTACTTAAAATAATTTAGTTGTCAAGACATAGTTTCAGGTTTGCCTAAAGTCATTCTCAGATGGCCTATGCAATGGTTTCATTCTTGGTAAGCATCCAGAAGAGAAATATGACAATGGAAAAATAAGGAGAGCCGAATAGAAGCTAGGAATTATCTATAGTGACATAGTATGTCTATTTCCAAAACCTTCATTCAACAGGACCACATACATGCTCACATTCATGAATGAATTTTTGAGGTACACCTAGGTGATTTTTCTCAAAAACATTTTGAGGTCTTTGATCACTTCAAGGACTTCAAGGCACTTGTGGAGAAGCAATCAGATTGTTCCATCAAAATCTTAAGGACTAACAATGGTGGTGAGTATGTCAATAATAGGTTTGAGCAATTTTGTATATCAGAGGGGATTCAAATGCCACACATAGTTCCATAAGTCTTCAATATAATGGTGTGGTTGAATATAAAAATCATACCTTGAAGGAAATGGCCAACTACATGCTTCAATCAAAGTCATTTGCTATTCAATTTTAGGCTAAAGCAATCAACTATATGTGTTAAATTTAGAACCATTTTGCACACAAAGCCTTGAAATAAATCACTCATTTTGAATCTTGGGATGGTCACAAGATCTTAGTGGATCACTTTTGAGTGTTTGGATCATGAGCAATGACCCATATTCCCAAGAAGAAATGCAAGGCAATGGATCCTCAAAGTCAGTCTTGTATCTTTGTGGAGTATATAGAGGGTACTATGGGATAGAGGATCCTACATCCTAAAACTCATGAGTTATTTATTGAAAGGAGTGTTAAGCTTTGTGAGGGCCCATTTGAAATCACTACTGACACTCTAGATTCTTCAAAAGTATCATTGGACATTGATTCCACCTTAGACAGTGACTTGGATCCACCTCAAAATCCTCCTAATGATTAGGATGATTCTTCTTCTTCTTCAAGTTCAAGTGATGAGATCAGTGATGAGGATTCTCCTCCTCCATATCAAACTCACACTATAGATGATGATGACTCACCTCTTGATTTTCCAATCTCATTTAATTTGAGTCCCACTTGGGCCAAACAAAAACTTAAAAGTGTTGAGAAATGGGTTGGAAATCCATCAAATACAAGGCAAACACATTCACAATTTTAGGGGACTTCTCATGCCTACTTGGCGATTACCTTAGATCTTCTAACCTTTCATGAGGCATCTAGCATTCTATAATGGGATTCTACTATGCAAGAAGAGTATAGTTCCCTAATCAAGAATAAAGTATGAGACTTGGTCCCTCTTCCTAAAGGAAGAAAATTGGTCCATTGCAAATGGATTTATCAAACTAAGTATGGTTTAGATGGGTTTTTTGATAAGTATAAAGCTCATCTAGTTTTAAAGGGGTTTTCTCAAGTTCCTAACATAGACTACACCAAGACATTTTCTCTTATAGCCAAGATAACGTCTATCAAACTCACTCTAGCCATCATAACCACACATTAGTGGGATGTTTACCAAATGGATGTTAAGAGTGCTTTTATACATGGTGACCTTAAAGAAGAAATCTGCCTGGAGCAACCATAAGGATTTGTGGAAGATTCTTCCTTGGTATATAGACTCAAGAAATCTATCTACAAACTCAAAAAGGTCCCTCAAGCATGGTATGCCAAGATGAAATCCTTTCTCCTTAGAGTCAAGTTCACTAGATGCTACTTAGATCTAAATGTTTACATCTTATAGCAGGATGATTCTTTGTTGATCCTATTTCTTTATGTTCATGACTTGTTGATTATAAGGAGATCACAATCATCCATCTCAACAGTGAAAACTACACTTTCAGATAGATTTTCAATGATAGACATGGGATTGTTACATTACTTTCTTAGGATTGAAATCATTCAGTCAGATTTTGGGATAACTTTATCATAATCCAAGTATTCTCTTGATTTTCTTGTGAGATTTAACATGGTTTATTTTAACCATCCCACTCTTACTTATTTCTTATCTAGTGTGAATCTTGAGGTTGATTTCCCCACACCATTGGTTGATGCAACTCCATATCAAAAACTTATGGTAAGTCTTATCTATCTCACACATAATAGACCTAACATATCTTATGTAGTTGGCATGGTCTCTTAGTTTATGAAAGATCCACATAAATTTCATTAAAAAGTAACTAAGTGGATTCTACACTACATTCAAGGTTTGCACAACTATGGGATACACTACAAAGTAGGAATAGAGGTTGATTTGATCAAATACACATATTCAGATTGGGTTGGAGATATTTAAATTCAAAATTCCACTTGAGGCTACAATTTTTCACTTGGTTTAAGTCTAATAAGTTGTTCAAGCAAGAAGCTACATGCAATTTCTTTATCATCTATAGAGGCAAAATATAGAGAGGCTATCAATGCCACCATTGAGGTAATCTAGATTCAGGGGTTTCTCACTGAGTATGGTATCCAATTTCATAATCCAACAATCATCTACTATGACAACCAAAGCACAATCTATATTTGTAGGAATCTAGTTCTCCATCAGAGGACCAAACACATAGAGATTCACATGTACTTCATTAGAGAACTTGTCACTAAGTTATTAATCTTCAGTACTATCCAACATCAGAGTAGATTTTAGATATTCTAACCAAACCCTTCATAGAGAGTAAATTTGTTCATTTGTGAGCTCTCATTAGGTTAGGGTTGCTCCACCTTCTTCTTCCTCCTATGGAGGTTATTCACTATGTACTTGGATACCTCATTAGGATTTCAATGTTGAGACCTAATTCTCATCTCACCTAAACTATGCTTAAAGGGGGTTATTAGTATAATGATTTTTCCCATTGGATTTTTCCTACATAGCCTTATGGCCATTTTATGTCAATTAAGCTTCCTTAGGTTAGTCATAAAAGGGTCACATAGGCTAATTATATTTTAATGTAATTATCTAATTAGGAAAATTAGAGGCTTCCTCATGTTGCCTAATTTTCCCTATATGTACCCCACTTTTCTTTTTTGGAAGATTAGACAAGAAGATAGGTTAATGTAATTTTATGCAAGCAGGTCATATTTTATAATATTATCATGTGAAGACAAGCTTCTTCCTCCTTTGAAATTTATCTATGATTTTATTGATACATACATAGATTTGCTCAATCTTCTGTGTAAAGTGTTGTTCCCAAAGTCTGTCACTCATTTTTGGGACAACACATGAACTATTTTTGGTCTTGCAAGCCAAAAATTTCTCTTCCCTTTGTAGGGTAAAATACTCTACATTTTATTTTGAGTTTAGTTGTGCACTCCAAGTTTTGTCCCTACACATTTCAATTTTGAGGCAATAAGGGTTATGACACAGGGCGCAGTTTTTTCTTTCTATGTAGGTTTTTCTTTTTTCATAAATTTTTGTCTAAGTCTCAAAGTTGAGCAAAACCTGCCAAGTGTCATCTACCGAGACCCATTATAATTTATTTCTAAAAAGAAGCAAAATATGCCACATGTCCCTTGTAAAACTCGACAAAAGCTACCAAGTGTCAATGGCTATAGTTTCTTTTTTTGGTTTTGTTATTGAGAAAGGACTATGGTGGGCCTCAAGTGAGTTGCTAAAAGTGAGCAGAGCACAACAAGTGTCTACATCCACATTTAAAGCTTCTTTCAATAAGCTTCTCTAAGAGTCCTATGAAGGGCGCCAAGTGGTAAATGCGGAAGGTTTTAATATGTTTTTCTAACATGTAGTAGAAGTCACCACATGTCCCTTGTAAATCTCAACAAAAGCCACCAAGTGTCAACATCTGCAGTTTCTTCCTTTTTGTTTCAATATTGAGTAAAGACTGTGGTGGGCCCTAGGTGAGTTGCTAAAATGAGCAGAAGATGCCAAGTGTCATCTATTGGGACACATTATAACTTGTTTCTAAAAAGTAGTAGAATGTGCCACGTGCCCCATTATAACTCAGTGGAGCATGACAAGTGTCTGCATCCACATGAATCTAAATGAGTCCTAAATGTTTCTACAGTGTTTCTAAAACTCAATGGAAGCCACCATGTGTCATCTTCCATAGGACTCTCAAAAGGTATCTAAAGCTTCTATAAGTTAAGTGGATGCTGCCAAGTGTCCTCACCTATTTCACAGTAGAAAATGCCATGTGTCACTTGTTAAGATTAGTGAAAAGCAGCCAAAGCAAGCGGAAAAGACACAAAGGAATTGCTAAAGAGGATGATAGGCCTACAGCCATCAGATTTAGGACAACCAACTAGCTGTTAGTTTTCAAATGATGATAGACCCAAAGACATCAAATTTGTAGCAATAAAGTGTGTGTTGATCTTTACAGGATTAAACACAGACCTGGAGGCATTCAAATACCGTCAGGCCAAAAGGAAGAACTGCCAAGAGGAAGGAACCAAAAGAACTTGAAAGGGGAAAAGATAGCCCGTGGGCTCAAATCATAGCAAAAAGAGGGAAAGGCCAAAATATCTACACAGAAGTTATTCCAGTAGGTGAAATAGTCCACCAAATAGATAGTTAAGCCTACAAACATTGAAGGTGCAGCTTGTTTGTCTCTTTTGGGGTAAAGGTGAGGTGGATAGCTACACAAACATCAGGTGATAGACCAGATGACTCAAGCCTAGGAGAGGCCATTTGAGATGAATCAACATGCCATAGTTAAGGTAGCCACCCTATTTTAGCATGGCCCTCTTTAACGAAACTAAAATTGCATTCAATGTATTAAGTGCAGCATGGACCATTCCATGGAACAAAGTGCCAATCCTTTCTTGGCGACTATATATTATATTCTCTTATGTCATTTTAAAGGGATATATTTTTTATCATAGAAGCATAAACTCTTCCCAAATTGAAAGGTGAATACTGAGACTTCGAGCTCAAATTTTTGTTCATATTATTTTATCTGAATGAGAAAACAAGTTATTTGTAGACTTTGTGTTGTTATAGATTGTGACATTTTAGGAGATTGTTCTTTTGTCTATCTTCTAGATGTATTCTTGTTTATTTAATCTAACAAGCAGAACTAGTGGAAGTGATAAGGAGGATGTCCTGAAGTCAATTACTTTTAGACTTTATGTTGTTATAGTTGTCTTTAGTGTGTGTTTTTAGTTTCTTTCTATGTCAAGGATTTTGTGATGAATTTATGCCTCCATTATCCTTTGTATTTCACTCTTTGGGTAGTTGAGGTGGAAACTTTGTGTTCCATTTCATCATGCTAGTTACTACCCTTTGTTACTAGTTTCTTATCACTACCTGAAAGAACTCCTACTATTTACTGCAAGATCACTTCTAAAAGAAGAGAAGTGCCTTCAGTGTCTTCACCAGGATTTCTCCTTTGTTTGTGAGCATCATCTCTAAAAGAAGAGAGATGGATGGTGTTGTCCTACCCCTGAGTGTTATTTTCTACTTATATTTATAGTATATAGCCCCTCATATTTAATAGGGAACCTCCCCTTGATGAGAGGAGAGATTTGTCCGCTTTGAATGTGGTAAAATTGCAACTTTGGATGACCAATCTCCCTTATTGTGGTTGATAAGACCTATTTTGAACATCAGTTGGCTGATTGATAAAATATTCACCCAACAGTCTTTTTGGTGACTCTGCTTGGGAAGGACAAGCAATTTGAAGCCTCAAGCTTCAAGCTAAAGCAAGACCAGTCCTTTTCCATTTTTGTTTCATAATCTAGCAACTCCATGCTATACTAGAAGCCAGAGAGTTCAAGGTGTTGTTGACCCTATCTTTGAGTTGGTGCAGCAAGGAAATTTTGACTTATTCCCTTCCCAACTTCAAGTTCAACGATCCAAGAGTGTTCTTCCTACCTGTACCAAGTCACCAACCCAAAGTAGAGCTATTTTTTCTTCTATTAACAAAGTGTTCTCCATCCATACTCCACCTAGATTCATTATCCCCCTTTTCCATAATCCAATCATGGTAATTCAAGGCCCCTGGGGTAACTCATTCGGTCCCCTAAATCTCACTCCACCTCTACATGAACTTCCACGTAGCTCAAGGAAGAATTTTCCCAAATTCTTTGGTTATGGGAGAGTTCATCTTGATGAACACATTATAGCTTTTAGCATAGCATATGGTGTGATAGGCATGGAATTTGAAGACGTGGCAGTTAGGTTTTTCATGGAAACACTACAAGCTACTACTACAGACTGGTTCTACCACCTACAAACTAGATCAATGACTGATTGAGACACACTCAAAGCTAAATTTGAAGCTAGGTTCAAGCCTATAGAAGATGTACATGCCTTTCTGGCCCAGCTCACATAGATGGAGAAGGAACCCCATGAACTTATGATGGATTTCATTGCAAAGTTTGACAAGCTGAGGAATAGAATTCTTGTAATTACCCAGCCAACACCTGAAAACCTCAAATGCTTCTTCATCAACTCACAACTACCTAAAGTGAGTTTTTCGCTAAGATGCATTGGCCACATAAACCTTGAGGCTACTCAAGACTTGGCTACTAAGGTAGAAGATGGCCTTATCTTGGTAGGAAAGATAAGGAGAGATCCATATAGAGGTAAATCTTCTTCTTGCTCTGAATACTCACCTTCAGCCACCACTGATCTAATGGTGAAAAAGCTAGCAAATGAATTGCTAGCCCTCAAAAAGTAAATGGAATAAGGGATGTCCTCTAATCCTTCATACAGAGATGTTTCTCCATGGAGAACAAGTAATTACCTCTACTAGGACAAATTAAGGATGCCTGATTTGCATTTGCAGCATTCCCAGACAAGATAATTAAGATGATTGTCTTGGTGGCCGATGTCCCAACATCATACAGCATCCTTCTTGGCCAAAATTTATGTAAGGATGTTGGTGGTGAGCTGAGCATGGACTTATCTGAGGTGAGAATCCCTGTCAAAGGCATTATGAAAAGGCTACTCCCTAAGAATGAAGCAAAATATGTGGTTACTCAATCATCAGCACCTGAAGCTCAAATTTTGTTTAAGTCTTCAGGCATGGGTAACTACTTTCTATCCATAAAATAAGTTCATGAAGCACCTATTGAATCTCTTGAAGGTGTCAACTTGGAAATACATTTAGCTGGAATAGCAGAAGAATTGATAGAGTGTAGTACAAGTGTTGAGGAATCTTCCTCTCCAAATGAGGAAGAATCTAAAGGAAAATTAGTGTCTAATGAGGTATGGATTATTGAATTCAATGGTAGTTGATCCTCTACTAGTTCAAGAGCTGAGGTTGTGTTGATATCTCCTCAAGGAGATATTTTTCCTTCATCTTACAAATTACAGTTCAACAATACCAATAACACAGCTGAGTATGAATCTCTCTTACCTGGATTGAAGGCTACTCGTGACAAAGGTGTCAAGCTCCTTCATGCTAAAGGAGATGTTGAATTGGTGGTTTGTTAAGTGAGAAACTTGTACCAAACCAAAAATGAGAGATTGAGCCATTACCGTAATCTAGTCTGGGACCAAATTAAAAACTTAGATGCTTTCAGCATCTCTACAGTTCTTAGGGAATTCAATGACTGAGTTGATGCTTTGGTCATTTCAACCACTCTTTTAGTTCCTCACCCTAACTTCAAAGGAGATAGGTACACTATTGAGCTGGTCTTTTGACTAAGTGTACCTGATAATGCCAGTCATTGGTAGGTGTTTAACAATGACAATCAAATAATTGCCTCTCTAGAATAAAAAGATAGCTTTCAACAGCTTCACTTTAAAGGTAATGAGCCTCAACAACTTGAACTAGCCCCTATATCAAATGTAGATGTAGGTGAGGAGTTCCTACAACTTAAAGGGAATAAAATTCCCAAAGGCTTGGTTTTCCGTGAGAAGTTGTTTGACAAGCATTACAGATTCATCAAATAGTAGTAAACAAATTCAAGCTCTTCTCAGGAGTTTGATCCAATGAATTTGGGTAACAAGGAAGATCCCAAGTTGGTAAACATTGGAAAATGCTATACTCCTAAGGAGAGATCCAAGTTCACTGCTCTACTCTACCAGTACATGGATATCCTAGCATACTCCTATTATGATTTGAAGTCACTCAGGCCTGAAAAAATCTACCATGACATTCCTCTCAAAAGCAATTCAGTACCTTACAAGAAAAAATATAGGTAGTATAATCCAAATATATCAAGTACTATTCTGGTTGAGATACAAAAAATGCTAAATGCTAGAATCATTTTCCTAATCCATCATTCCACATGGATTGCAAACATAGTGCCTGTGAGGAAGAAGAATGGCAAAATTCACCTTTGTGTGGATTTTAGGAACTTAAATCAATCATCCTTAAAGGATAACTATCCTTTTCCCATCATGGATCAAGTGCTTCAGGTAGTGACTGGTTTTGAGATCTTATCAATGCTAGATGGCTTCTCAAGATACAATCAAGTTAAAGTTGGTGAAGCAGACTAGCACAAGACACCTTCACCATGCCATGGGGCACCTTTGCCTATCGAAGGATGCCATTTGGCTTGATAAATGCTGGCACCAATTTTCAAAGAGAAATGGACCTTACTTTCAAATATGAAATGGGTAAATTCATTGTAGTGTACTTGGATGATCTAACCATCTTTTCCAAGCATCACCCAGATTGTGTGCGTCATTTGCAACAAGTGTTGGAACATTACTGCTAGAATGGCATTTATTTAAACCCTAAGAAGTCAGTCTTTAGTGTAACAAAAGGGAAGATTCTCAAACACATTGTATCTAGAGAAGGCATAAATATTGACTTAGAAAGAGTCAAGTCCATCTAGGAGCTTACTCTACCCATGAGTAAGACTGTAGTCCACTCTTTCTTTGGAAAGGTGAATTTCTTAAGAAGGTTCATCCCTGAGTTTGCTGAGAAGACTTATCATATTGTGAACATGATGAAGGGAAAGGCCACTTTTAGCTAGACTGAAGAAGGCAAATTGACATTCCAAGAATCAAGACTGCCATTGCTCACGCCCCAATTCTAGTTTGTCCAAACTATAACAAGGATTTCACCATGTATAGTTATGTTTCTGAATACACACTTTCAGTAATTCTAGTTTAGCAAAACCAAGAAGGTGTGGAATCTCCCATTTATATCCTAAGCTATCCTCTTAAATTTCATGAGCTAAAATAATCAAACATGGAGAAGCATGCCTATGCAGTGGTAAAGGCAGTGAAGCATTTCCGCTTCTACATCCTGAATTCACATGTTACTACCTTGGTTCCTGATACCAGGATTAGATCCATATTAACTCAGTAGGAGTTTAGGATGAAAAGAGGCAATTGTATTGAAAAAATCCAAGAGTTTGATCTAGTCATCAAACCAATGAAGCTGGTGTGGGGAAAAGGCCTATGCCAATTGATTGTTGATAACAAGCCAGAACAAATAGAGCATGAAGAATCAGAAGAAGAAGACACGCTGACAGTCCTCTTTGTCTCCACCACGAATGAGTGGTATTCAAATATTGTTCATTTTTTTACTTATGGTGAGTGTCCTACCCACCTATCATATAAAGAAAGGAGGACTATCAAATTAAAAGCTGCCAATTTTGTCCTCTGGGAGAATGGCCTGTACAAGAGGAGCCTTTATGGAGTGTTCCTTCACTACATGGATAAAGCGTAGTAAATCAACTTTTGAGGTCCTTCAACAATCTAGCCTATGGAGGACATTTTTTTTCTCTAATGACTACCCACAAGATTCTTAGAGCCAGGTATTATTAGCCTACTCTTTTTCAAGATGTGTATAAGTGGGTAAGGAAATGTGAATTATGCCATTAGTTTTTTGGAAGACCCAAGTTAGCTACTCTGCCTTTCAAGCCAATGGTGATAAAAGAGCCATTTCAGCAATAGGGCATCAATTTCATTGGTGCTGTAAACCCATCTTCAAGTGTTGGACATGATAATGTCCTCACAACCATGGATTACTTCACCAAGTGGGTGGAAGCTATCCCAACCAAACATGCTACTTCAGAAGTAGTGTGTAGTTTCCTCAAAGAGAACATCATTTCTAGGTTTGGGGTCCCAACCAAGATTGTCACTAACAACACAGCTTGTTTCACTTCCCTGGAGATCACTCAATTCTATTTTTACTATGGGATTACCCTCTCCCATTCTTTAGATTACTTTCCACAAGGGAATAGATAAGCTGAATCAAGTAACAAGAACCTGGTGACTATCATCAAAAGCTAGTGGATGTCAATCAAAGGACATGGCATAAATAATTGGTTGATACTTTGTGGGTAGATAAAATTACACCAAAAATGGAAATTGGTATGCATCCTTTCCAACTTCTTTATGGACTCAATGCTGAAATACCAATCACCCTGGAACTATCGGCATTGAAATTGGCTAAGGCAGTTGAGGATCAAACATATGAAAGCTCCTTTGATAAAAAGATCATGTGCTTGACTGAGCTAGATGAACAGAGAATTATGGTGGTGGACTAGATTTCTAGATTAGAGATCAAGTCCTATTGTGGGACAAAAGGAGAGAACCAAAGGGGATGCACGGGAAGTTTGATTCCCTATGGAGGGGCCCATTCACTATCCATCAGCTAAATGGTAAAAATAGCTTCATGTTAAAGTATCAAGATGGCATGCTCTTTTCTCTGCCTCACAATGGGCATCATCTGAAGCACTTCAATTCTTGAAGTATTAGATAGGTTCACCTATACATATGTATATTTGTATAGTCTTTGTTTTTACTTTTTGTTGTTAATTTTCATTTTTTGGAGCCTTTCTTTTTGAGTAGCATGACTCCATAGCCCAATGGCACACTTCAAAGCACTGGAGATTCTAGTCTCTACTCCCCTTAGTTGTTCCAAAATTTCAACTGAAGGAAGTTCCCCAACTGGAGCTAGCTATTGTTCCCAAAGTCTGTCACTCATTTTTGGGACAACACATGAACTATTTTTGGTCTTACAAGCCAAAAATTTCTCTCTTCCCTTTGTAGGGTAAAATACTCTACATTTTATTTTGATTTTTAGTTGTGCACTCCAAGTTTTGTCCCTACACATTTAAGTTTCAAGGCAATAAGGGTTATGACACAGGGTGCGGGTTTTTCTTTCTACATGGGTTTTTCTTTTTTTCTAAAGTTTTGTCTAAGTCTCAAAGTTGAGCAGAACCTTCCAAGTGCCATCTGCTGAGACCCATTATAATTTGTTTCTAAAAAGAAGTGAAACATGCCACATGTCCCTTGTAAAAATTGATGGAAGCCACCAAGTGTCAACAACCACAGTTTCTTCTTTTGGTTTCATTATTGAGCAAGGACTGTGGTGGGCCCTAGGTGAGTTTCTAAAATGAGTGGAGTGCAACAAGTGTCTACATTTGTGTTTCAAGATTCTTTCAATAAGCTTATCTCAAAGTTCTATAGAGGGTGCCAAGTGGCGACTACAGAAGGTTTTAATATGTTTTTGTAAAATGTAATGGAAGTCACCACGTGTCCCTTGTAAAGCTCGATGGAAGCCTCCAAGTGTCAACATCTGTAGTTTCTTCCTTTTTGTTTTGATATTGAGTAAAGACTATGGTGGACCCTAGGTGAGTTGCCAAAATGAGTGGAAGATGCCAAGTGTCATCTGTTGAGACACATTATATCTTGTTTCTAAAAAGTAGTGGAACATGCCACGTGTCCCGTTATAACTCAATAGAGCATGACAAGTGTCTGCATCCACATGAATCCAAATAAGTCCCAAATGTTTCTATAGTGTTTTTAAAACTCAGTAGAAGCCACCATGTGTCATCTTCTATAGGACTCTTAAAAGGTATCTAAAGCTTCTATAAGTTAAGCAAATGCTGCCAAGTGTCCTCACCTATTTCACAGTGGAAAATGCCACGTGTCACTTGTTAAGATTAGCAGAAAGTGGCCAAAGCAAGTAGAAAAGACATGAAGGAATTGCTAAAGAAGATGACAGGCCCATAGCTATCAACTTTAGGACAACCAACTAGCTGTTAGTTTTCAAATGATGACAGACCCAAAGATGTCAAATTTGTGGTAATAAAGTGTCTATTGATCTTTACAGGCTTAAACACGGACCTAGAGGCATTCAAATACCATCAAGCTGAAAGGATGAACCGCCAAGAGGAAGGAACCAAAAGAACCAAAAAGGGGAAAGATAGCCCATGGGCTCAAATCATAGTAGAAAGAGGGAAAGGCCAAAATATCTATGCAAAAATTATTCCAATAGGTGGAATAGTCCACCAAGTAGATAGTTGAGCCTGCAAACATTGAAGGCGCAACCTATTTGTCTCTTTTGGGGTAAAGGAAAAGTGGGCAACTGCACATACATTAGGTGATAGACCAGATTAATTAAGCCCAAGATAAGACATTAGAGATGAATTAACACGCCATAGTTAAGGTAGCCACCCTATTTCAGCATGGCCCTCTTTGATGAAACTAAAAATGCATTGAGTATAGCATGGGCCGTTTCATGGAACAAAGCTCCAAGCCTTTCTTGGCTACTATATATTGTATTCTCTTGTGTCATTTTAAAGGGGGATATTTTTTTATCATAGAAGCATAAACTCTGCCCAAATTGAAAGGTGAATACTGAGACTTTGAGCTCAGATTGTTGTTCATATTATTTTAACTGAATGAGAAAGCAGGTTACTTTCATACTTTGTTCTATTATAGCTTGTGACATTTTAGGAGATTTTTCTTTTGTCTGTATTCTAGATGTATTCTTGTTTATTTAATCTAACAAGTAGAACTAGTGGAAGTGATAAGGAGGATGTCTTGAAGTCAGTTACTTTCAGACTTTGTGTTGTTATAGTTATCTTCAGTGCGTATTTTTAGTTTCTTTCTATGTCAAGGATTTTGGGATGACTTTGTGCCCCCATTATCCTTTTTATTTCACTCTTTGGGTAGTTGAGGTGGAAAATTTGTGTTCCATTTCATCCTACTAGTTACTACCCTTTGTTACCAATTTATTGTCACTACCTACAAAAACTCTTGTTGTTTACTGCAAGATCACTTTTGAAAGAAGAGAAGTGCCTTTAGTGTCTTCACCAAGATTTCTCTTTTGTTTATGAGCATCATCTCTAAAAGAAGAGAGATGGATGGTGTTGCCCTACCCCTGAGTGTTATTTTCTACTTATATTTATAGTATATAGCCCCTCATATTTAACAGGGAACCTCCCCTTGATGAGAGGAGAGATTTGTCCCCTTTGGATGTGGTAAACCTACAACTTTGGACAACCAATCTCGCTTACTATGGTTGATAAGACCTATTTTGAATATCAGTTAGCTGATTGACAAAATATTCACCCAACACAAAGATCCAAGATCATGGCCAATTTGACACTTTCAAACTTGAAATTAACTCCTTTTGATATTACATGTATATTTAAGTTTGAATTTAGTTACCTTTTTTGCATCTTGGAGTTTAACTTGACTTATAACTTAGAGTTTGACTTGAGCTTCTTGACTTGCATCTTGCATGTATGTTTGACTTCTTGACCTTTTATAAAATTATAAAAAATGGGAATAGTAGGAGAGAGATTTCATGTTGATTTTATAAGGATTATCCTTCATGAAAATAGGGTTTAAATTTTAATCAAGACTTCAACTCAACTTATCCACTCTTGAATGTTTTGATCTCCACCTTTCTAGGGCTCCTTGAAGGATTCATGTAGTTGACTTGAATTCTCTAAATTTAGTCCAAATGGGATGCATTAGAGAGATAATGTAATATTTCTTGTTTATTTTATTAAATTTTCATGAAATATGCTTTCTATTTATTAATTTGATGATGACAATCACAACTCTCCATATTGGTTCTTCTGGATATATCTATCTTTTGTGATTTTGACAAGCTTCTTGAATACACCATGAAAACATGGAACTTTATTAATTTGATTTTTTTAATATATAATGAGTTTAAATATGATTTTAAAATAATAACCATGGTGTTATATACCTTCAAATAAATTTTTAGCTCTAAATTTCACTTACAACCTCCAAAAATGCCATTGTGTGCTCTCTGAGCCTCAAAAAACCTTAATTTAGATTGGGGGCTCTAAAATGAGTTATAATTATTACCAAAAACTCATATTATAACTATATATGTATCAATATGTAGTACCTATAAATTTTTTAATATCATGAAAACTCTTCACCAAACTCTCAAACAAAAAATCACAAAAAATTGTCTACTTACTACCCATAAGGTGACCTGGAATTGTTTTTCAATGAGATGAGTCTATTTTTAATTGTTTTCCATTTAATTATCATTTATTAAAAATTTTAAATTATCTATACACACTCTAAAATTATTTTTTTCCATTGGAAGGATCTAAAACACTCATTTATAACTCTATTTTTAGTGAGAAAACCTTGATTTCTTGCATAAATAGATCTATTATTTCTAATTTTATCTTTAATAAGGCATATTAAGGATATTAAAAAAATTATAAACATTTAATTAAATAAAAATAAACTTACATATAAAATTTTAAGATATTTTATTTAATAAAACTAAAAATATGCACTTTTTAGTGTTTTCTAACTTGCACAATTTTATTTATGAATGCCTATAGGTTTGTGTTTTGTCATTTTATGAGGTATAAATACCTAATTAATTTTTAATTATAAAATTTAATAAACCATATAATCATTAAAACCATTTTATGTGCTCAAACAATGTCTTAAATCTCTCAAAAAATGGCTTTTCTGACTCTCTCTTGCTTGCTTAAAACCTTGATACCTATGCCTTTATCTTTATCCATTATTAGAATTGAGATTTTGATATAGGAAGGTATAAAAATTTAATTTATGACCAATTATATCTAAATCAAATTTTATTTTACAATTAATATCTTAAAAATGTAAACATATTACCTAAAATCAAACCATTGGGTTTTTAAAAGGGTTTTAGAGCACCTTTTCTTCTTAATGATTGTTCATAAATTTAAGTACATGTAACCTAAAAACAATACATGTATATTGATTTAATATAATATCAAAAATATCCCTTATAATAATCTATAAAAATCTTCTTCTCCTTCATGTAACAAATATTTGAAAATTGCCTTCACTAACTTGCAACTAGCTAGTTTGAGGAATAGAAGAAACTTCTACCAAAATTTTGATATGTAAGTTTTTATTGAGAATGGTTTTGTATTTATTAAGGTTTTATTAATTTTTTTATACCTTATTTAATCTTCACTCCATTTATGGATTCTTCCATAAAACCTTCACATAAATAACTTTGACCAATGGTAGCAAAATTATCAACATTTTTGACTAAACACTCAATACCAGTATTCTTATCCATTTGGATATGGATTAATGAAAATATAAAAAAATATTAAACTACAAATTTTCTCTCAAAAAACTACAACACTTTTTTATAAGCACTTATTAAATTGAAAACTAAAACAACTACCAACTAAAAAATGTGCAAGATTATCACTTAGAGGAAAGTAGAAACTAAAACTACTAACTAAATATGTGCATAAAAACAATTGAAGGAAATTTAAATATAAAATTAATACATAAAACACTTAATATCCACCTGGATATAAATAAAATTTTCTCAAGTCCTCTCCATATGGTTGATTAAGATGACTAACAAGTTGATGTGTAATTGCCATTTTGATTGGATTAGCTCTTTTTTTTCACTTGTCAACCAATTTGACTTATATACAAGTATATAAACTGAATAAAACATATATATAATATAAAAAAACTCATCATGTGGTTTAATATTTACCTCATGTTTCTTTTTCACACTAAGAAAGCTTTCTAATGTAACCACATTTTGATTTACCTTCACAACTGCTTTATCAATGTCTTCACAAGGAGATGTAGGCATAAAAATAATCTCAAATTCTTGAATCAACTTAAATTACTACTGACATAACTAATTAAAAAAAATTATCCTCACTTGTAGCTTCTTAAGGTTCACTAGGAATATTTACATCTTATTTTGTATCTTTACTTAGCTCATGTTTAGGACTGTTATCTTGTTAAACCACTACTACAATATCACTAGCTACTACCATATCTTCTAGAACATCTTCATGATAGGCTTCTTGAATATAAATTACAACTAAATTTTTATTTTTATACTCAAGGGATACAACATGATCTTCATTTATTCTAAATTTAAGTTCATTTGAGCAACACAACTCTCATCCTCTCTTGACAAGTTATCCTCTTCACCTGCATGCTCTTATTTTTCCCTCCATTTAATAAGTCCTCCTTCAAAAGGGGTAATTATTAGAGGGTAAGAGTTTCCATTTGGTGTCATAGGAATGTAGGTCATGATTAACTACTCTTGAATGGGCTTTAGGATTTAAGAGGCATTAAGAAGGCTTTGAGATCTGGAAGTAATAGTTTCATTCAATATTTTTGAAAAAATGGAATAAAACTTGTGTTAGGGATGATTTAGTCTTCTCTTTTCACTCAAAAATCAACCTCTCACATTCTAATATGCATTGATATTCATGAAAAAATTCAACTTGAGGAATGGGTGGAGGGATCAATAAACCTGGAAAATTTCTTGGTTGGGCTTCTACAACTTTCTCCATCTCTTGATTTTGGATTGGCATAGGAGTCTCTTTCTCAAGAGTAGGCATGACATAATCAAGGGTCTTGGTCTAAGAAGGTTTCCAAGATGGAATGGTCTTAGGATTTCAGGTAAGAGTGAGTAAATATTACATAAGAATAAAATATTTCATAGTAGTAGTAGTCCTAAACTTGTAATTTTGAAGTAATTATACTCTCTTGAAGGTTAATGGAGTTCTAGTTCTTCTTATTTACAACATGGGGTTTTGGAATCAATTATTTATACTCTCATGGGTAGTTGTATTGGTTATCTTGTAGCCTTATTGTATCTATTCAATGATTTAATTCCTTACTGATGTATATAGGAATTATATGCAAGTTCTTCTTTATGCCTATTGTATTCCTCCTCCCTATCACTCTTCATACATAGTCTTTCAAAGTCAAGTCTTATCTTTTGTACACTTTTTTCAAGTTGATTGGAAAGAACATTATTTTTTCATTGGAAATATGATTAGGGATGGGAAGGGGGTAAATATCATGAGAATATTGATATCCTAATGGTTCATTTCTATTTGAGGTGAAGCCATAAATATTCTCATCTTGATATAAATGATATGAAGGTACAAAAGTTGCATTTTCACAAAATGAAGGATTGAAATACATACCAATTATTGCTCTTTAGACACTTGGACTACTTAAAACAATTGTATATAACCTGGATTCACTAGATACTGAGTAATTAAATAATGTATTTGCTACAAATTACTAAAATTATTAGCAATCTTTAGCAATCTTCTATGATATTGTCCCATCAGGCGTGCCAAAAGTTGTTATCACTCAAAAGTGTACCCTTGTAAGAACATGTGCTTATTATCACTCTTATTAATACAAGGGAGACTCTCCAAGGTGAGGGTGACCTTATATTGGATAGAATATTCAAATTAAGGTTTGTTTCCCTTTATTACACTCACCCACTTGTCTCTAAACTCTCTCAAATAGTGTTTTCTTGATTAGGAAAAGGGTAGGAGCAATGCGAAAGATAAAAATGGAAATGAAAGATAAAAATTAGGGTGATGCACCAATGTGAAAGTAAATTATGTATATATTTAACAAACTTTATAATCTAAACAACCTGCACACATCATTCTCATACAATGACTCTTGCATTAGTATTTCATATAGAGGTCTTGATTAATACTCACACTAGCTTGCAAAGAATAAACAATGGTTGAATTCACTTCTAGATTAGGTAGAAATCAGACTTAGACACTCTATATGACCTATAATAACTCTTATTTTATACATAAATTTGAATAATTTATACATAAACATAAAAAATTAGTTATTCAATAAGTTACATCAATGAATATTAATCATACACTTCATAAACAACTTAAAAATGGAGGAAAATTCAACACTTTATTGCTTCAAAGATGTAGTACAAATTTTGACAGAGTTTCTATAAGACAAAAACATAATTTTTTCTCTTCTCTAAAAAGATAACACACATATATAAAATGAAGGAAGGAGAGAGGAGACAAGCAGTCTTCAACTAGGAGATGAGTCCCTTGTCTAGTACAACTTCACTCCTACTTCAAATTCAATCTAACTAAAACTTCAAACTTCCAAAAAACTTCCCCAAATTTTAACTTAGTATTTTTTGAGTTAAAACATTAATTTAACTTTCTCTACTTGAAATATTTCATAAAATTTAGAGATAAAATCTTGTTTGAGTTTTTGAAAAGTCAAAGGTCAACATGCATGCTTTGATGGTTGAGTCTTGAAAAGATCTTTGACTATCTTCAATTAACTCCTTTTAAACTTGATATTAACATATTTTGATCTTGTATATATCTTGAAGTTTGAATTTAGTTACCTTTTTGCATCTTGGAATTTGACTTGACTTATCTTGACTTGTAATTTGGAGTTTGACTTGAGTTTCTTGACTTGCATCTTGCATGCATGTTTGACTTCTTGACCTTTTCTAAAATTAGCCAAAATTATCATAGTAAGAGAGATATAGTATGTTGATTTTATAAGGATTATCTTCCATGAAATTAGGGCTTAAAATTTTAACCAATAATTCAACTCAACTTCTTTACTCTTGCATTTTTTGATCTCCACCTTTTTAGGGCTCTTTGAAGGCTTCTTGTAGTTGACTTGAATTCTCTAAATTTAGATGAAATGGGGCACAATAGAGAGATAAGGTCCTATTTATTATTTATTTTATTAAGTATTAATTAAATATTCTTTCTAATTATGCATTTAATGATGACAATCATATCTCTCCATACTGGTTCTTCTGGATATATCTATCTTTTATGGTTTTGGAAAGCTTCTTCAATGCACCATGGGAACCTAGAACTTGATGACTTTGTATTTTTTGAATATATAATAAATTTAAATAATATTTTAAAATAATAACCATGGTTACATATTCAAACAAATTTTTAGCTCCAAATTGCACTTACAACCTCCAAAAATGCCACTTTGTGCTCTCTAAGCCTCAAGAAACCCTAATTTAGATTATGAGGTCTAAAATGAGTTCCAAGCCTGACCAAACACTCCTAAAATACTAATTATATATGGGTAATTACTATAAAATTTTTAAAATGATGAAAATTCTTCACCAAACTCCCAAACAAAAATTCACAAAAAAATGATTGTTTGTTGCCTACAGGGTGATTTGGAGATGTTTTTCAAAGAACTAAGACTATTTTAATTGGTTTTAATTATATTAACATGGATTAAAACCTATAAATTAATTATAAACTTTCTAAATTAATTTTTTTTCCATTGGAAGGATCTCAAACACTCATTTTTAACTCCATTTGTGAGCAAATTAGTGAGAAAACCTTGATTCCTTCAAGGATAGACCTGTGTGTTTCATTTTTATCTTTATTAAGGACATGAAAAAATATGAAAACATTAAATACCATAAAAATATATTTCCATGTCAAATTTGAATAGATTGCATTTAATAAAACTCAAAATATGCACTTTTTAGTGTTTCCTAGCTTACACAATTTCATTTTTGAAACTTGTAGGTCTAAGTTTTGTCATTTTATTAAGTTATATTAATCCTAAATACCCAATTATATTTTAATTATGACATATAATAACCATTATAATCATTAAAAACCATTGGATATGCTCATACAATCTCTTAAATCTCTTAAAAAATGATTTTTCTAATTGTCTCTCCTTCTTGCTTAAAACCCTGATACATATGCCTTTACCTTTCTCCATTATTTTATTTGAAATTTTTATTTAGGAATGTTTAATAAGGTAATTTTTTCCCAACAAGATATAACACAAATTTTATTTTTCAACAAAGAATTCAAAAATTCAAACATATTGCTTAAAACTGAGTTATTAGGGTTTAAGAAGGCTGTTAGAGTACCTTTTCCTCTTAATGATTATTTGTAAATTTAAACACCTCTAAATTGAAACCAATGAATGTAATATTTATTTAATATGGGATATAAACTCCCCCTAATACCATTCAAACCAACTCTTATTATTCTTCATGTAATGATTTTAGGAACCTGTGTTACCCATTCTCTTTACTTTGTTAGCATATTAGTTGCTATGGATGTATATGCTTTGTAAGTCATACTGTGAGAATTTTGTTTTATCCCAAATTCATGAAAGTTATTAGTTACTTATATTGTACTTATTATATAAGTATGTGTTTAGGCTAATAAAGGTATCCATAAATTTATTGTATTGAGTTTGCTCAGAGGTTGCCCCCTCGAAGTGGCCTGTGATCAATATAATCCCTTCAGTGTTTCTGTTATTTATATAAATATATTATTTAATGAATTTTAATTAATTTATTATAGGAGTATCCTCTCATCTGGTATCATATCACTTTTTAAGGCCAATTTTTTTCTCAAAAAGTGTTTCTTAGTTTTGTTGCATTGTGTTTGTTTTTCTGCTCTAGATACTATAATCTATTTCGGATCAAGGTAAATACTTGTTTGCATAACTATGGGAAGTACTTGGGAATAAGACTTAAAAATAATTGTGAGTATTACCATAATAACCCTAAATTATTTGTATTCTTAAGAATACCTTCCAGTAAAAAGGGTAATGACCCCATCCTAATTGACTAGTTCCCACCCATGAAGAAAACCAAAAGCTATCATTTAGGTGTAAATCCATGGCCATATTTTTTTTGGAGATTAATACTCATTCAAACAAAATTTATGGCTAGAGAGGCATATTTAAACCCTTTGACATCCATTGAAACTTGGGGCCCAATTCTATCAGTTTCAGAATATTACCAATGGAGTATCAGAAAACTTGCCATATCAAATCTTTGTATATTACTAGTAGAGTATCAGAAGACCTGCCATACTAGTTTCAACATATTACAAGTATATTATTAAAAAAATTTCCATTTTATATCTTCACATCTTACCAATAGAGTATCATAAGACTTGCCATACTAGTTTCATCATATTACTAGCAAAATATCAAAAAACTTACCATATCAGATCTACACATATTCCCAATAGAGTATCAAAATAATTGTTATACCAATTTTAGAATATTCCTAACAACATATTTATATTTTTGTCATATCTATCCACATATGAATCCATTGCTTCTCAAAATTTATTGGCACACCTTAAATTCCACTCTGCACATTTTGTTCCCTGACGTCCCATACCCCAATTCCATTTCTAATTGTCACAAATCTCAATTTTTCATTTTTCAAGGTTTTCCATAACTTCTTTAGTTTTTTTTCATTTGTCTCAAAAAAATTCCATGATGTTCATTCCTCTTTTTGATCCTTTATCCATCTTGGACAAATTTTCTAGTTTTTTCCATTCTACTTTCCAATTTTCCCTCACCTTCATCAATCATACTCAGATAGTATAAAAAACCTAGTAAAAGTACCTTTACCCCTTTCAAATTCACCCAAATTAAAAAAAAAAATCTTACTATGTCTTAACTCTACTTTTCTTATCCATTACAAAAAAAAATTGTTCTTTAGGCCATGGTAGTAACCCAAATAGGAGAAAAAAACATAGAGGATGAAATTACCACCCTCAAAACCCAAATCAAAGATCTTAATGAAAAAAATATTGGACTCAATCTTCAACATATAATCTTGAATAATAGATGGCATCTAGAGTTCTCTTTAAACATTGGGTTTCCTTCTTCCAATAAGTTTTATGTGCTGAAGCTTGATTTTCCTCAATTTAATGGTGCAGATCTGACTAGATGGATCTATTAGGTAGAATAGTATTTTAGTCTACATAATAATTTTGATGCCAATAAAGTCCCACATGCATCTTTTCAATTGGAACATAAATCCCTCCAATGGTACCATTGGTATATCAAGGCTCATGATGAGCCAATATGGACCAATTTTGGCACTTTCATTTTTTAACAGTTTGGCCCTAGTGCTTTTGATGAATTCACTGGAGCACTCACTAAACTTTTCCAAACAAGAATCATGAGAGAATATTAGATAAAATTTTAAAAATACACCAATAATATAGAGGTATTGTCTGATGAATTATTCAACAGTTACTTTATTAGTGGTTTGAAGGATGCAATTATATCTTATGCCAAAATGTTTCAACCTAACATGATGATGGAAGACCTAGGGTTAGATAATTTGGCAAAGGATAAGATCACCACTCATTATCAATCCAAATCCAATTTTTCTCCATTTATAAATACAAATCCATAATGATCTCACATAATGTCAGCCCCCAGAACCACTCCTATCAAGCATTTGACTAAAGCAAAGATGTAGGTACATAGAGAAAAAGGACTATGTTATAATTGTGATGACAAATTTACTCAAGGACATTGATGTGTCAATAAAAATATCTACCTACTATATGTGGACTCTATGCCCAAAACTAAAGTTTGGGAAGATGCTCAAGATATAGCAGATGATCTAGAAGAATCTTAGCTAATTATGGAACCTGCTTCTCAAGAAGACCAACCAGAGATTTCTCTCCATGCCTTAGCAGGAGTTACCACCCCAAAAAACATACAAGTTAAGGGTTAATTCAAGAATATCCCTCTTATAATACTCATTAATTATTGTAGCATTCATAACTTCATTGACCCTTAGATCACCAAATATGTTGATTTTTTTGTCTATCCTTGCTCTAAACTTGAAGTTATGATTGCTAATGGGGGAACATTACCTTACAAAGGAAGGTATCATAATGTGTGTATATTTATTAAATATTATAGCTTATACTCCAACATTTTTTCCTTGACCTTAGGTAGATGTGATGTTGTTTTGGAATCTTAATGGTTATGCACACTTGGACCCATCTTATGGGATTTTATTGAACTTTGGATGCAATTTTTAGACAATGGCCAAAAACACATATTGAAAGGCTTACACTAGGGTCTCTCAACATCATAAGTTCACATCACATGGAAAATTTTCTTAAGAAGAATTCACATAGCATCATTGCCTAGCTCTATTCCATTCAAATGCAACCATTAATGATCTCCACTACTCTTTCTGATATACAAACCATTTTGCATAGGTATGCATGTGTCTTTGCTGAACCAGTGGGATTTACACCTTCATGGCCAAAGGACCACTATATTCAACTCCTTCTTAGAAGCATTCCTCCTAAAATCAAGCCTTATCACTACCCATTTCTAAAAAGTACCAAGATTGAGATGCTCATTTGAGACTTACTAAATCAAGATATTATTCACCCTAGTACCAGCCCATATTCTTCCCCGGTTCTCCTTGTCTAGAAAAAATATGGGTCATAGCACCTCTACATTGAATTTTGATTATTTAATCACATAAAAATCAAGGATAAGTTCTCAATCCATGTTATTGATGAGATTTTTGATGAGCTTTATGGTGCTCATTTTTAGTCTAAGTTGGATTTCTACTCTAGATATCACCAGATATAGCTTCATGAGGATGATATCCCTAAGATAACTTTCCACATGCATGATGGCCACTATAATTTTTTGGTCATAACCTTTGGCCTGACTAATGCTCCTTTTACATTCCAAGCATTGATGAATAAAATATTTTGGCCCTACTTATAGAAATTCATTCTAGTCTTCTTCGATGATATCCTCATCTATAGTAAAACATGGTTTGAGCATCTTCAAAATCTAGATCTCACATTGTAACTTCTCTCTGATCATCATCTCTATGAAAAATAGTCTAAATGTGTTTTTATCTAAGACTAAATAGATTATATCAAGCATATTATTTCATCCTAAAGGGTTTGGGTGGATCCCCAAATAATAGTTGCCATAATAAATTGGCCTCATCCTCAGATGCTCAAGAGCCTCTATGGTTTTTTGGGGCTAACTAGATACTATCGTAAGTTTGTCAAGGATTACATGAATATTTTATCTCCATTTATAGTTATGTTAAAAATGGATGCTTTTATATGGACATAATCTATTGAGTGTGCATTTGAAGAATTGAAACAAGCTATGTATACTACAGCTATTCTAGCTATGTCAGATTTTGCCAAGACCTTCACTATCAAGAGCAATGCTTGAGGTAATAAACTTAATGATTTTATCTTCCAATAAATATACCCAATTTAATTAATTATTAAATCCCTTTCTAGTAATAATTTAGTAGTATCTACTTATGAGAAGGAAATGATGGCTATTTTGTATGCAATAGATAAGTGGTAACCATACCTACTAAAGAATCATTTTTTACATCAAAATTGATCACCAGAGTCTAAAATATTTCCTGGAACAATGGCTTTCCACCCAATCACAATATAAATGGGTCAAAAAAGTCATGGTTTATGACTGTGAGATCACTTATAAGAAGGTAAGGATAATATTGTGGCTAATGCTCTGTCTCACACATTTATAGACCAAGCTTTCCTTTCAGCTATTTCCATGCCTATTCCAAATTATTTAGACACTATATAGTAGTGGTATTCCAATAACTCCTAATTATCTCAAATAATTCAACATTTGGCCACTAACCCCTTTACAGTATCACATTATTCTTGGAATGGTGCTTCTTTGTGATACAAGAGTCGTATAGTGCTTCTCCAGAGCACAAATCTTCAACACACTATATTCTATGAAATCTATACTTATACATCTATAAGGCACTTAGGGTTTCTCAAAACTTATGATTTGGAATGACATAACTTCTTTTGGAAGGGAATGAAAAAGGAAATTCAATAAATGGTGGTTAAATGTGATACTTACCAACATAATAAGGGTGAAACAATACTCATTCTTGGGTTACTCGAACCCTTGCCCATCCCTACTAGGATTTGGAAATATATTTATATGTATTTTATTGAGGGAATCTCTAAATCTAGAGGAAAAATAGTGATCTTGGTTTTGGTTGATCACCTCTCCAAATATAGTCATTTTTATGCCCTCAGCCATCCCTATATCACATCCTCAGTCACACAAATTTTCTTGGACCAAATTTTCCATCTTCATAGCATTCCTTCTTCCATTGTCTAATATTGTGATGAAACATTCACCATCTATTTTTGAATAGAACTATTTCTATGCACCGACACCCAACTGAAGATGAGTTCTGGGTATCATCCACAAATAGATGGCCATAGTGAAATTGTCAATAAATTCTTGAAAACTTTCATTTATTGCTTCATCTCAGAAAATAACATTAGTAGGTAAAGTGAATCCCTCTCACCGAATGGTGGTACAATACCTCCTACCAAAATTTAACTAAAATGACTCCATATGAAGCATTCTATGGTTAAGCACCATTAATGCTCCTTCCATACATCCCTAGTAGTTCACTAGTTCAAGTGGTCAACAAGATTGTCTAAACCTAGGATTAGATCCTCAAAATCCTATAGGACAATTTTCATATGGCATAAAATAGAATGAAAAAATAATCTTATCAACACCATTTTGAGCATACTTTTTAAGAAGGTGATATGGTTTTTCTTCACCTACATCCATACAAGCAATCATCCCTAAAATTCAAAGGGTGTCATAAGCTGGATCCCAAGTTTTATGGGCCATATAAGGTTATCCAAAAGATTGGTTCATTTCCTTATAAGTTGGATCCCCCACCTTCTTCTATATTTCACTTAATATTTCATGTCTCTTATCTAAAGAAATTTATTAGCACAAACATCAAAGTACAAACTATTTTACTAGAACTTAATAATGAAAGATCCATCCTTCTTGAATCAGAGGTAATCTTGGATAGGTACACATGCCAAATTCAATTTCACTCCATCAAAGATGTACTAATTTAGTGGCACAGAATGAAACCAAAGGTTGCAACATGGGAACCATTATTTCATATTCATCATCAATTCCCATATCTAAAGCTTTGAGGACAAAGCTTTTTCTAAGAGGGAGGGGATGTTAGGGACCCATGCTACCCATTCTCTTTACTTTGTTAGTATATTAGTTGCTATGGATGCATATTATTTATAATTCATACCATGATAAAAAAAAATTATCCCACATTCATGGGAAGTATTAGTTACTTAGATTATACTTAGTATATAAGTAATTGTTGAGGCCAATGAAGGCATCCATGAATTTATTGTATTAAGCTTGCTCAAAGGAGGTTGCCCCCTCAAACTATCCTATGATCAATATAAAACATTTGGTGTTTATGATACTTATATAAATATATTATTTCATTCATTTTCATTAATTTTTTTTAGGAGGATCCACTCAAATGAACATTTAAAAATTGCCTTCACTAGCTTACAACTAGCTAGTTTGAGGAATAGAAGAAACTTATGCCAAAATTTTGACCTGTGAGTTGTTCTTGAGTATGGTTTTGTACTAATTAAGGCTTTATTATGTTTTTTATACCTTATTTAATCTTCACTCAATGACTATATTCTTCCCTAAAAATTACACATAAGCAACTTTGACCAATGGTGGTAAAATTATCAACATAACCCATTTTTAAAAATATGGTTATACAAGAATAAAATTTAGGGGAATCTTGTCTTTGTGATTTTAATCCTCAATCCTTTAGCACACATTTACTTTATATGCATACTCATTTATATCCTTAAATAGGTTATTCCACCAAATACTAGATAGTAAGATCTTATGAGTAGTGGATTCACCAGTGAAATGGCCACTAGCTATGCCTTCATGCCCCTCATGTAATACATCAACGCATTCATGATCCAAAAAAATTGGTAAAAGAATTATTCATATATAAATTTTATATCTCCCTATAAATTTTTTGATAAGGGGTGGCATAGATGGATAGTTTCTTACTTTATTTAGTAGAGTAAATTGTGGCACTAGAGGTGAGGAATATAGAAATTTTGACTAGGTCCTATGGGATGTATTACAATTTATAAAATTGAACATCCTACATATACCAATTAATGGGGAATACACAATTTCCATAATCAAGGAGTTACAAGTGTTATAAAATCAAATTTTTCTTTCTTGTCTTCATAACCACTAAAAATTGTAACTCTTAAAGTAGGACGATATATCGATAGATGCACCCATAGAGAACTAACTTGTTAACCAAGTAATTCAAAGCTTTATGATCTATGAAGAACAAAAAGGGAGTGGCTAAAAATTATTGTTGGAAATTATAGAGTGCATAGACCATTTAAATGGCCTCACACTTAGTAGTGGTGTAGTTTTACTTAGCAGGTGTGAGTTTCTTGCTCATGAAGAAGATAGGAAAGTTGACATTGTTCTCACCCAATTGAGCTAGAATGGTGCCAACAGCTATACCTGATTCATCAAAATGTATATGGAAGGGGGTAATCTAATTAGTAAATTTGGGTATCAGTGCACTCATGAGTTTATATTTCAATGTCTTGAATGCCTCTTCTTTTACTTCACCCTAAATAAATAGATCATATTCAAATGGTGCAATAATTTTGGCATAATGATGAATGAACTTTTGATATTAGCTATTATGCCCAAATAATTCAAACACTTTATGATGAGTGGTATCACCTCAAATTGAAGAATGATGGCCACCTTAGTAGGATACACAAAGGCTATTTTTTCAAATCACACAACTAAACAATATATCAAAATGTGTCATAAAGATATATTTATTCAAGTTGATGGATATTTAAATTTTCTGATAACACTAAAAAATGAGTCTTAGTTTGTCATGGTAATCAATCACCAGCCCATAAAATGTTCAATCATCAAAAAATACTTACGATAATTGGTGGACAAATTATTTTAAGGATACTATAATGATACATGATAAGACAACATGCACATTATTCAAGCCAAATGACTTGACATTATAAGCAAATGATCCCCATTTAGTTGTGAAGGTGGTTTGAATATTATCCTCCTCATCAATCTACACTTGGTGATAACTTGAAAATCCATTTGTGAATGTGTAAAAATCATACTCTATCACTCCTTCAATAATTTCCTCAGTCAAGGGGGTGGGTAAGGGGCCCATGATGTGTGTAACATTAAAGAGTTTAAATTCAACACATATATAGATGCATCCATCCTTATGATGTTGATAACCATGGGCTTACCCATTCAGACTCCTCCACTAAATAGATCACACCTACAACAAACATGTTATTAATCTTTGCCTTCACCTTGTTTAGTAGGTTTGGGTTCATCCAATATGGTCAATTCTTCATGGGTATTATGGAATCAACCAAGGTGATCTTTAATTTTTCTAAATAAGGATGCAATCCCTTCATTTATGTGTAACTTCTTTGGAAAATCTTCTTAAATTTTTGAAGTAGTTCTATGACATGCGCCAGTTAAACATCATACTAGTAATCTCCAATGGTGGCCATCTTCATTTCTTCTTATGAGTAGATATTTACCTTAGTTGTATTCAAGGGATCACAGTTATCAATTGATCTACATGTCTACTAATTTTCACTTTCCTTGAGAAGTTTTAACCCATAAATGGCTAGGGTCACCCTCTTAGGACTCTTACTCCATCTTATGGACAAACTTATATTTTTTGACCATGAAGTGCCAGTTGTGCACCAGTCATAACACTTCATTATCTCTAATAGACTCATTTTTAACTCAAAATCATCAAATAAATTAGGTAAGATAATTCCCTTATTATTGTACATCTACATGACTTGTTATTACATTATAGATTCATCTTATAGGATGATGTGGTGAATGCATTATAGGGGACCATATATCTATAGATTAGATGAGGAGAAGGAAAAGGTGTGGGCAAGCTTATCCTTTAGATTTGTCTAATATTTAGTCTCTCAGTGTATCTGATTCCTAACATACCATGTGTGGGCCTAAGTCTTTAGATTTTGGTATAAATCATCAACCCATAAATCTACTAAGAAACAAGGTGTACACTTCATCCACTTGTATTCACATTCATGAAATATGTGCCCATGGATCAAAGACACCCATATGTAAGTAACCTTTTTAGTGATTATTTTTCTACAACCTAAATAATATGGCATCTTTAACCTCAATCTAGGTTGGAAGACTTGTCTTGTGTATCCCACCAATGTTCAATAATTCTCTTCAAGGTGTACACTAAGGAACCCATGCAATCCTTGTCTTTAGGGACACATGCCTCTAGGACATGCACAAATGGGGTATCATATTTAGAGCCATCATATTATGGAAACACAATAAACTTTACCTTATTTATATGAAGAACTCTCTTTAATTTAGATGCCATACATGACATATAGATTTTCTTGCTACTTGGAAAGGGATTGATGATAACATGTAAGTCCTTTCATGTATTTTTAAACTATGATTTTGTTCACACCATGCCAGATTTTTGGCCAATCACTTTATAAGATTCATATACCCAATGGTCATAAACAATTCTTGTTGCATCAGAACAATTTTTTTACTCATACCAACTTCAGATGTCATACCAAGTTGGTTCCAAGTTCTCTATTCCTTATGCCATGATATTTTAGATGTTTATTTCATCCCCAAAATTAATACTCTCAACATAGTTAAGACATTGATTATTTGATAATGGAATCACCACATTATTTTTTCCATTCTCAAAGATCATATAACACTTCTTGAAATGAATGTATGCATTGTTGGCATAATACCAATCCTTATTGAGAAAATTTGGATAGTTGTATGCCTTATCAAGCTTGATCACCTCAAAATTTTATGCCCATTATCTAGATGCCAACATTGTGTAGAATTCCCATGGGATGAATTTTAGGTTTTGTTTTCCATAAATAAAAAATGTGGTGAGGGTCATAAGGTAGGGTTACCCATCCTATGCTAAGCATACCTTATGAGGATATTGAGTTCAACATTTGTATCTATTAGAATGTCATATACTAACCAACCATTGATATCTACATCCACAAGAAGCTACCAATCGTAGCCTAAATTTTATGTTATCCTTAATTTATTCCAAATCACTAAATTTAGCACATGTACTTAATTTGATTATCTTCCTACATATCTATCTAAAATAACCTTTAGCATTGGGATAATCCATTTAGAGTGAAGGAGAGCTAGTATGTTTATGAAATCATTTCCCTGCTCAAAATATTTGGGTTGACATTCCTGCATTATCCTTTTCTCTAAATCTTAAGCAATTTGAAGCTCACCTTGAATATCTTATATGGCATTCATGGCTTCACACATTACCTCCTTCTAATGTTATCCATATGGATAGGGTGCCTTATCTTCAAGTCTTTTCAACCCATTATGGGATTCTTAGTGGGAGATGTTGCTAGATATATAGTTATACCACTAAAAGTTTTTATCTAGACCTTAGGGCCAATATTATTCTTAGTTTGATACTTTGAGACTCATTGCTCTGAGTTACGCTCAAGCCTAATTATACCAAAACCCTTCTTGGGATTTTCCTTATGCATGATCTTGGAATATAAATATAGGCACTCATTAACCTTGTTGTCACCTTAATAATATCCACAAGTGGGATACTTAGGACAATTATACTGGTAGTGGTCTGATGATCCATACTTATAACAAGTGTATAGGGGGAAACTTCCACCTGGCTATTCTCCATGTCTTTTATATTTTCATGGTTGTTTTTAGCCACCATAAGATTTATTATAGGTGATTTCTATAGTCTATCATGCACCTCAGTCTCTTTCATAGTAAAGCTCATCAATCACCCTATAGTCCTCAATTTTGTGAGTAGAGGAATCATAAAGCTTAAAGTACATAGAGATTTTTTCTTGGGTCATGTGCTAAATAATTGTAAAATTAGACACATTATGACCCTTATAACATATTTTTTAGGGAAATAATGTGTTCCTCACATTCCATCTAGGAAATTTGTTCTTATTGTGCCTTCAACCTCACAATATATGCACCATAACCCACTCCTAGTGTCATGGGCACTATTAGTTATTAATAATTGAATTTGAGAATACATTGAAGCAATATGTGCCTTCATGAATGGGATACATCCATTATATGCACCTTAATGATTCCATCTCTCAATGCCACTTCTATGGAGTCTCAAGGTTTAATGAAAAAATTTAGTGAACATTTTCATCCATGAAAAATGGTTGTAACAAAGGGATTACTATTTTTTGTTTGTGTATTATTCCAACCAAAGTCTAAATATTGTATTATTTATAATTATGTATTTTTCCATCTATTATATTTTCATACTTATTGTTGGAGAGTTCCAAGGGTGAATGATAAGCATAATTTTTACCTACTAGATAATTGACGTGATGTATGTAACCCAAGCCACATGAGTTGGGGTAGTTACCAGTAACCTAAAGCAACTATTTAATTAATTGTCAACCCAGGGGCACAATCTCCATAGGATGACTTTATTGTATATACATACCAAATATTCTAATTTGACTCTTTCTGTACTTATGAAAAGGAATTGCATAAAACAAAAGTGCTTGTAAAATATCCAAACTTAAAATAAATAAATTAACTGAATAAAACAATTGAATTAAAAGATTCCCTAAGTCTATTCTGAATCACACAAATTAAATGTACTCACTCACACACACATATAAAATATTAACACAATTATAAAATTAAAATAAATTACTTAATTATACTAATGAGTTAGATTTATAAGGCAAGTCTTTTTCAGGGGGAATCTTCCTCTTAACAAAAAACTTAATTAACTCAAAATGTTATCTTCATTAAATCATGCAGCAATTAAATATTTCTATAACATATTACAATAACTCTTGTTATATTGCTTTCTACTTTC
>JARHVA010002567.1:600000-760000 GCA_037957365.1 Torreya grandis | reverse complement strand
AAGCATCAAACTCCCAAAAAACTAGTATAGGATACTCTCGGGTGGCTTCTTGAAACTGTCTTCATCATTAGGCCTCTCTTGAGCACTCTACAATAGAATAATAATATTTTACACATATATAATATGAAATGGGGGTTATAAACAAGATTTAACAACCATTAAATGTGTCCCTAACCACTCTTCTTCTTCTAGATAAGTGTTCTCATCATCTGTAGTCACCATCACTAGCTCTACAGGTCTATCTTCACATTTGGAACCAAGATGGTCTTTAGTTGTTCAATAAAATAATTTTAAGGGTTTATATTAAAAATTTTCACCTTGCCTCCAAATCCATTAGGTAGACCTTAAAAGGCCTCCTAATTAGACTTATCCCTTTCTCACTTGGTGGTCACCCTGCATTCTTATTGTCTTCCACAAACTGCTTGAAGTTAATGTTATTTTAGAAATTATTGTGTTTATATTAAGAAATAAATGGATATTAATATTTATATTATGTCCTAATTAAACTTACCAATTTATTTTTATCCTTCAACTCTCCTATAAGCTTGAAAAACACACAAAATCTATCAAGAAAGCTGATTTTCTGCCATGCTCATACAAATAGGGTACCAACCAACTAGATGGGATGGATCTTGAGAGAGTATTATTAAATAAAAAAAACATTTCTAGGTCATAATATCTCTCCTAGATGCATATTTATTCACTTCTTTCCCATTGGGTCTCACACAAGGGTTTTTGAGGGTTTTAGGTGGTTTTGACTCTTAAAGATTGTTCATACAATTTTGACATTAAAACCCTAGACCAATTACATAAAAGGAAAGTTTAGGACCATATTAAATCATTCATATATTCATATATCTCTATGTAATGTGTTCATACTAGTGTGAGAATCCAAAGATGGCCTCTTGACCTTAGGAGTGTATTCTGCATACCCTATCATAAGTTTGAGTCAATAATGACTTTCTTGTAATTTTTATCTACAATTTAATGGTTCCAACTCACCTTATATATCCCCATGAAAGTATTCAAATGAATTATAATTTTCATTTGACCCTATAATTAGTATTGAGATCCCATTAGGGCTTTAGGCCTAGACTAGGCCTAAAGGCTTGACCTGTGTTTCATTACTTAAGAACACCTTGTGTAGTTTTCATCACCTATAGGGTAATATATATGTTGTATCATACCCAAAAAAACTCCCCATACCTTATTTTAGTGTTATAATACTCTTTTCATCTTCTTCTTACCCTTCACACTTCTTGCCTACAATCTAAAATGGTTGGGAGCGCCCTCTATCTGAGATAGAATAAAGGGTATATCCCCCATTATCTCATCTAATTTGAATATATTATAGACTCAAATAGTTTAATTTATTGTTCTAAACCAATTTTTACAATGTGATCACCCTTTTATAATGTTCAAATCTCACAATCTTCAAAATAGACTCGTATGCAAGTGACTATGTAGAGATATTGAGTCATGACTATAGGCTATACTCTTAAAACTCCATTTTATCTTATTCCCCTATCCTATGAATCTCCTTAGGTGTACATAACCATATTTAAGGTGTTATAATATCTCAATTCATCATAATCTATGTTATTCTCCTCAATCCATCTCTCTTTACTTGATTAAGCCTAATCAAGTTTATTGTAGTAGACTGTGTGACTGAATGTGGACTATAAGTGCATGTTTTTGGAGCTCTCATGTAGATGTATTTCATTATAATAACTTGTATCTCATTATATAATATCTCTTTTAATTCCTTTAGGCACATATTCTAATCAAACATATTTATATTAGGCCTAAGGCCAAACCAATAGTCACACTGCCAACTTCCAATGTGCTATCAATCCATAGTCAACTGTAGGTGCCCATCTTGAAGACAAAAAGAACTATTGTATGTGTCACTCTGAATCAAAACCTTGTATATAAATAATTTAAAACTATTATTTTTCATTAGTGACACTCCACTTTCATAAACAACTTATGATTCCCAAGTTTGCTTTCACATGTCATATTGCACTATAGGATCACTCAGGCTTCAAGAACACTGTAGATGACATTGATAATCTATAGTTGTAAATTGCATGAATTGGAAAACTTATTTTATCACCCTCTCATGATCAATTACCCAACATATTATGTTAAAAACTCCCCTTATGATTGGGTTACATAATGAAACACTTAAACTAGCACAAACCTCAAGGCACTCTAATGTGGAAGAGTCAAAAGTAAGGCATAATCTATGTTTTGGAGAGTTTAAGGTAATGTGTCCCTTAAGTCATTTTCTCCACATATGAGTATGATCTTAAATTTTTAATACCACCTTTGGAATCCACCATGATTTTTATGACCTCCTTCATGTTTTTGGACCTGATTAAGTTCTTAAACAAGCTCAAAAACTTGTACTTCAACTACTCAATCCTTGGTTTGGACCACCTATAGGTGCACATCAACAATAGACAAGACAAAACTATATGTATTATATAATTGGTTATATAATCCAATATAAAATAATTTTAATAGTATAAACTTAGTTTTTTACACCTTAGGGAACCTCTCACCACCTTGCCATCTCTTCATCACATCACCATGATTATGCAGGGTTCCTTTTATCTACCTATAAGTGGATGTCTATAATAAACTAGCTATATGTATCTTTCTTGACTTGTCTCTCCCTTAAGAGATTAATTATAGACCAAAATTCCTTGGGAGAGACTGATCATCATGTTTTTAGATGTGAACAATAACATCACCTTTGATTTGAAAGCTAAAATAGGAAAAGGAACTCTACTACTGAAGGAATCTTGTCTATAGATTATGACATTGTCCTTCATTAACAACATGAGATGGTTAATTATTTTATATTTACTTACACATGTGAAAATCATGTTAATAATCATGTGATAATAATTTTGATGATCCTACGAATCATGTACAGTACCTGGTTTGTATGGACCAACTCAAACAAAGAGGAAACCCGCAAGGTATGGGGATGATCATGCATAAAAAGTAATTAATAATCTTAGAATTAGTTCATAAATAATGATACACTAATCCTAGAACTCCTACCATGGATTTTAATTTAACAAATATTACTATCTCTCACCAATTGCATTTGACCTGATTCAACTATTGTTGTTCATATGAAACCAAAACTAGTTGACCATTTTGGTATGCAAAAAAGAGTTATGGAGGAGAAGAATAGTTTTAGGAAATTTTTGAGATATTTGGGACTAATAAAGTATTTAAATGAGTTTAGGGGAGTTTAAGAGTCATTTTATAATCCTTCCACATGTGTCACACTCCTACATAAGCCATACAACTGCCAAAACTTCCTCCTTTTCCAGCTATTTTCCTGGTTTCAACGTGGCACTTGTAAGTTTTTAGTTATATATAACATATCTAACTAGGATATGACATGCAAGACATTGAAATACACTTTAGAACAATTGTCCTTCTAGGAAAGCCATACAAACTTCATTAAATAGCCTAAACATGACCTTAAGTGACATGAAATGACATATGACCAACTAAGGACTAAAATTGACCATGAAAAAGTTAATGACACATAAAATTACATAACTAGGACCATGGTACACCATATAAGACCCTATATTACCCTTATATAAGTTTTAAACTATAGGGGGTTGGCTTATTTTGACTTGTGGTCAAAATAGTCAATAGTAAGTAGGGATCCCTTTTCTTCAATTCTAAAATGAGCTATCCTCATTTGATTATGCAAGATCTATGTGTTTCTACCCTTATAAGATCTCAGATCCAAGTATAAGTTCTATGATTCCAACTACTATTCTATAAACCAAGATGAGACTTTTATTCGATTCATCAAGCAAATCTAATCCTAAATGATGCCCTTAAGAATTTTGGATTCCCCCTTAATTACCAATGTAGTCTCTTGCTCTTTCTATCTGTAATCCACCATTTCTTGTCCTATTTTACATTCATTGACCATATAAGAAGAAAATTCTTTTAATAAAACATCCCCTACAAATAATTTGGGATTACAATCCTAGTCATGGAGTACAACATAATTATGAATATAAAACTCACATAATTGGTTTTGTGTCTCAGTTGAGCTATTCTTATATATATCAAAGAAATATTTAGAATCCAATGCTTGATAAGGGAGATCAAAATAGAGTCTCATAAATTTAAATTTTAGCCATTAATCCTCTAGATATACAGAAGGATTTATACAAATGATTATTTGTTCTATCAATTTAGCCATTTCTCCAATCTTATCTTTCAATTTCATCATTTTTTCTTCATCAATTTGATCTTGTCTTTTTAGTGAAACATTTTTATTTTTCAATTATTTCAAACATATAACCCATTCATCTGAATATTGTCTCATTCTAGTATAAAGAGTGAATGGTACATTATAATTTTTTTATTTGAATGGAAGTGGAAACAAATGTCTTGGCTACATGTTGGTTATGGATCACTGGTATTGAATGTTTAGGCTTTGTAGTTTGGGCCTTAGTTGTGGAAATTAGGTTCTTTAGATGCAATGCTATTGCTACTAATGTATTCAACCTATGGCTTCTATAATTTTTCATATTCTTCCCCAATATCTTGATTTATTTTAATACCAAATCCAAAGTTGGGAATTCTTATTGTAGGGATGTTATAACTACTACATCCTCTTTCCCTTCATCGTGTTCCTCTTCTATATCTTTTTTTAGATACTCTTCTTCACCAGTTGAATTTATTTCCTCCTCAGATGAGTATCCCCCATAATTTGTCTTTGTATCTTATGAGGTAAAACATACTTCTTTGCTAGATAATGGGACATCAACTTATTCAAAGGACTCTTCCCTAATGTAAGTTACATTAGGGGTTATGGATGCTGGATTTTTTTGCCATTTTATTTTCAATACATGAGATCTCCTTCTGAAGACTTATGTTTTCTTCATCTTTTTTATGAAATCAAGGTTTTGGGGGAACTTCTTCCCCTAACACATCTTATGAATAATATTAAAGTATCATTTATTTTATCTTTGTAGTCTCCTTGCCTTTTTAATATTTTGCTATAGGTTCTTTTGTGACTATAAGTTCTTATGTGGCAGTAAGTTCTTATGTGTCTATAGATTATTGTGAAAGGGGTATCTCCATATTTATTTATGGGGGTCTATCTTCCCTTTATTTTTCTTAAAATTCTTCCTCGTCCCTTGTTTCTTCCTCAAACTCTTCTTTTGCTTCCTCTTCAAACTCTTCTTTTGTTTCCTCTTCAATCTCTTCTTCTGCTTCCTGTTCAATCTCTTATTTTGCCTCCTCTTCAATCTCTTCTTCTGCTTCCTCTTCAATCTCTTATTTTGCCTCCTCCTCAATCTCTTCTTCTTATTCCACTTTTTCTTCAACTTCATTACCTCATTCTTATTAATTTTATGATATTTTAGATAATTCTAGAAAATATTCTTAACTTAGGTTGGGTTTATTTATATTGAGGCAATCTTGGACTATTAGTTGAATGAAATAGTGGTGAGTAAGCAATTTTAGATTTCCCTTTTGGTATTCAACAACCATTCTTATTACCATGTTAAATGGAATATTAACCACACTTATCCTAATACCATGCCTAAAATGATTCAAGTACTTGAATTGGGTTCTATACAACATATAATATCTCACTTCATAGGTAAAATATCTTACAATAAAAATAGTTACTCTAGCCCATACCTGGGGTAATGATAATGGTGCCTTACTTGGAAGATGTTACACACTCATTTCCTTGGCAAAATATTTGCCTTTATGTTGTGTCAATTTTTTTTAATAAATCTCCATCATTGGGTAAATCAATTACCCTACTAATGAGTGTATATGTTATCTTAATTTGTATAACTCTTATAGTAGACAAATTGTTATCTAGTGAAATGGAAAATTCCTTAGCTATACTCTGGTCAAAACTGATTAATTTTTAAAAATATGTCAACCAACCTATGTTTTGAAAGACTACCATAACATCTGGATGATCTAGTAGAGGTGTAAGACTTAAAAATTCATGTCTTACATAGTTTCCACCCATGATTATTGAGTTATTTGAAGTAAGCTACTAAATTAGAATTTTGGCAAGCAAAAATGCCAATGCAGTTGTTGGACTTAGGTAGGCAAAAAGGATAGTGTAGGGTTTTAGGACCATTTACCTTTGTAGGCATTAAATATTGGCATCCCTTAATTCAAGGTGGTTTTTGAGGGATTACCTTCATCATTATGTAAATTTTCCCCCAACTATTATATCACTCATCTTTAAGTGATGTAAGATTGTGGCATGTAAGACAAATTAGATGGGATTAATGCAGATGGGAGATTTTGGTGGTGGGAAGGATTTGATAGTTTTTTTATGGAAAAGATAGGTAAAAGGTATTGATACAAGGGCTCAGGTATCAATAAATACTTGATTAAATCATAATGATAGCATAATTACTATATATAAAGAGTAATTAAAATAAATGCTTTTAAAAATGTAATATGAATACCATTAGTCATCATGATTAGTTATTCTATGTGTGGTTGGAAAGAGTGATCATAGATGATGGCATTATGCCACCTTGGAATGAGGATGTGGTGGCTAAATATATCATATATGGTTAAAGTGGAAATTACCATAGATGGTTGATGATGATGGAGGATGATGGTGATCAATTGAAGGCAGCTTCAACTGACTGAAGAATATGGATGGTGTACTACTTTGGTCCAATTTAGTGTACCTACAAGAAGTAAGAGACAACTCCCCAAAAAGTGTAAAATGTAGAAGGTGTATGAAGTGACATACTAATTAGCTTGTGTGTCTACTAACTTTTAGGAGAAATAGGCATATAGTCCTACAAGAATTGGTAATAGTTAGGCCCATAGATGTACTTATAATCTCTGGCTGAAGTAACCAATTTGGAACATGCTTGTGTAATGAATACACAAATCCTTCTTGTCAATATGTTAGTAGATACAAGAAATAGACCTTGAAACATATTGTAATAGTTGTTAGGAGGCCAGATTATCTTGGAACATATCAATTTATATCCTTTAGCAATATAAATTGATTCTTTAGTGACATAAATTGATCTTATATAATCCATAATAGTCATGTAAGGATTGTCAGTAAAAGTACATTTTTATTTCTTTGGAGTCTTTTTTTTAAGACTTAGCAAGTCAATTTTCCCTGAAAGGTTATTTTATATGGATATTAACCAACCATAAAATTGGTTTTATAACTAACATCCATTAGCAACACCCAAAGGTTTTCATTGCTGATTTTTTTTAATATTTTATGGTTCTCATCAATTGGCTAGGGATATTAGATCAATCATAATTTTATTCAGCCTGAACCTCACCATATTGCATCGTAGTACTTATTGTAGGAACTTGGTTTATTCTTGGTAGGTGATAAAGAAGGGTTTAAATAAATACCCTTCTATTGTAGGAATAATGTCATCCTAATGTTGAGAAAGAAAGAGAGAGAGTTTATTTTCATCAAGAAGATGGCAAGTGAAGGTTTCCTTATAAAAAGGCTTCTTGTACAATTTGAGTCAATGGCCATTGACTAGTATATAGAAGTGAACTATGTCAATGCTCTATAATTTAATATCTCCATTATAAAAAAAATTATCTACTTTATATGGTAAAATCCATCTACTTTGGATCTTACCATTATGATCTTTGTATTTGGAATCAAAGAGTAAATCCCAATCCCCTAGATGAAATGCTCAAGTCTTGATGTGTTTATCATGCCATCTACTTTTTTTTTGTTGCACAAATTTAGTATGATAGAGGGCCTCCTTTCAAATTTAATCTAGAGTATTTAACTAGAATATTCTATATTTTTAACCTATGATAGGTATAGTCCTAATTTAAGTGTTATTCTAAATGTTTTATGTTTGAAATCAATTAGAAAAAGAGGCTTCTCACGATAGACAAACTCATAAGGGGTGAATCTAGTTGTGGTCTTCTATGTAATCTAATAATCATAAACAACTTCATGAAGATGAGTTTCCCAGTATTTACTATGCACATTGATTATCTTAGTAAGAATATTTTCTAATTCCTTGTTTATGACTTCCACCTATCCATTGGATGGAGGGTGGTAGGGAGTGTATTATTTATGTCTGATTTCATACCCTTTTACTAAAGTAACTGTGAGATCTGATGTAAAGTATGGTCCTTGATCTGTGACAATTTATCTTCTCACCCCATAGCAAGTGAATATTTATTTGTACATAAATTCTTCCACCTTTTCATCTATGGCATGGGTTAAGGTGTTTACCTCAACCCACTTAGTGACATAATTAGTAAAAACTAAGATGTAATCCTTGTTATTAGATTTAAGATCTATGGGACCTATAAAATAAAGTCCACACTTATCAAAAGGCTCCAAAACCAACTAAGGTTATAATGGAATCTCATCTGAACATGTGGGTTTCCCCATACATTGGGATAGATCACACTTACAAGTATACATCATGTAATCCTTGTACAGTGTAGGCTAATAGTATTTAACATTGAGGATCTTGACAACTATTCTTTTCATAGTAAAATGACCCCCATAGGGTTCATCATGATAGGCTTTGAGGATGTCAAATACTTCATCCTCTCAGATACATATCCTCATAACTAAATTTGGTCTAGTAACAAAGACATATCCTAAAATCCATGAGTAATATCTTCTTTTTAGGATCAAGTGCCACTTTTATCTTGGTGAAAAATATTGTGTAAGATATCATGTAGCTAAATAGTTATCAATATCTAAAAACTAAGGTCTTTTGGTGGTCATTGAAAAAATATGTTCATATAGAAAAAAATCATCAATAATAGGGATCTACTCATTAGATTGTAACCAAGATAAAAAGTATATAACTATATTTTTTACCTAGTCTATCCACAATGGTGATGTCAAATTATTGTATAAAAAGTAACCATCTAATTAGTCTACTTATTATTATAGGCTTGTTCATTAAATTCCTGATTATTTCATGATCGATGTGAATAAAGACTTGATATCTAGTAATGTAGTGTCTAGATTTGTTGTCATAAACAAAAACAGAAATAAAATATTTATTTGTTAATGTGTATTTGAGTTTATCCACTTGGATATTATTACTAATAAATTATATGGCATAGCTCAGAGATTCCTCTTTTTATACAAGGATAACTCCTAGTGTAGTGTTTGATGCATATGTATAGATATGGAAAGGATTTGTCTAGTTATATCCTTTGATTATGGGATTTGTGAATAAATATTTGAGTTCATGAAATGCTACTTGACACTCATTAGTCCAAATAAAATCAGTATATTTTAAAATAAAAACAAACAATGGTGTTGCCTTTTGGCTAAAATTCTTGATAAATCTTCTATAATATCCAAAATGTCCTATAAAACTTTTGAAATGTGGTAGCCTAAAATAATTCCCCCAGTCATTAGCATGTAGCACTTTTCATGGCATAAGGATAATTTTTCAAATTGGCATTTTTGAAGGACTTTATCAAGGCTTCTAAGATCTTCTTCATATGTTTCCCCATAGACCATAAATTCATCTATATATATTTTTACATAGTCATGGGAGAGTTAGAAAAGATGCTTAGAACAAGCATTTGAAAAGTGGATGGAGCATTGCATAGACCAAATGGAAATATTGTATATGCATAAGTACCCTAGGGACAAGTGAAAGTAGTTTTCTCTTGGTCCTCGGGTGCTATATTTATTTTAATATAGCCACTATATCCATCAAAGAAGGAAAAATAATTCTTCCCTACTAATATATACAGCATTTGATCAATGAATGGAATGGGGAAATGGTCCTTACTTGTAGTTGTATTTAGTTCCCTATAATCTATGAAAATCTACCTTTTCCTCCCTTATTTAGTAAAATCACTAGGAGTGACACCCATTGATTATTAGATATAGCATATATGAATCTTGCATCTAGGAGTTTCTACAATTTAGTTTTAATTATGTCTTTGATTGCAAGGTTTATTTAACATTGAGGTTGGTGAACAAGTTTACATTCTTATTTTATATAGATGTGATGGGTGCATAATTATGAAGGGATTCCTCACATATCATGATAATCCAAATAAAATGCTATTTTTTATTTCCCAAGCATTGTAAGTAATTTCATTTCTTATTTTACTATCAATTATTTATTGATATTGAGAGTTTTATTTGGAAAACTTTCCACTTGTTTGGACAAATCCATCATGGTCTCTATGTTTCCTATCAATGAATCATAACTACAATGATGAGGTAAGAGATGATGGAATGTTCTAATATCCTTTGAAGCATCAAATGGACCTATTTTAGAAAAGACATTTTTAAGAGGGTAAGGTGTGCATTCTAAGATATCATGTCAAGATCCTCTTGATAAGTGTCTTGTAGGATGTTGGCAAGAATAGTATCCTCTTATTAATTTCTCAATGATATACTTTGGTCAATTATGCATAAGTTGTATACATAAGTTATTCCTTCACCTATGTCATCTACCCAAGGTGATTTTTCCTCTTCATAAGGTGATTTGGCTGGTGGGTATAAGATTAGATTCTTTATATCATTACCATTTGAGATTAGTATATTCACAAACCTACAGCTAATGAATGTATCAATTGTGTCCAACCATGGTATTCTTAATATAAGAGGGCAACCTCCTAATTTGGTATTAGGATATAGGGTGATGAATTCATCAAGATACTACCATGAATACATAGTAATTATGATGTCTTCCATGATCCCTTTTATCTTAATTGTGGATTTGTTAGCCATTTTCAAGACAATATTGTTGGGCATATGTGTGTAATTCCCAACTTATACATTGTTGTTATAGTCATAATGTTAATGGTTGAGCTCAAGTTAATTATTTTATTAAATATGGTTTGGCTTTGGATACTAACATTGACTACAAGACTTCTTAGATCATCATATTTTGGGGGAACTATGTTACCCAACATAATATCTGCAAGTTGACCAAGGACTTAGACAATTTTTGAGTCCTTTATTTTTCTACATGGTTTATTAAAGCATAGTTCTTGGATAGCCTTAGTGTATATAGGTACATAGTTAATAGATAAAAATAATGGAATATTTACATAGACATTTTTTAGTTGTCCTAAAAAATTAAATTCTTGTTTTGATTCAGGGCATGGAATGTTCAGTCTCTCAAGAAAAGGAGGATGATTAGGTTATTTTTGTTTTTTTGACAAGCTTTGCTCAGGAGTGGTAGTGGTTTGAAGTGGATTAGTATTATTATGATCATCCAAGATTTATTTAACAAGTTTAATGATCATGGGTGAGGTGAGTTATGGAAGAATGTGTCCTGAGCAAAGATGCACTTCATTAATATCTAAGGTATACATTGGATATTTTATTATTTTAGTGGTTTATGTTAGCTAAACCAAATTATTAGTGGGGTTTGGTATAGGTTGGGTAGGTAACTATGTTGGTCTAAAATATGTTTTATTATTTTTCATTAAGTTTGGCTATTGATCTTGTTATAGTTATTGTTGATGTAGGAATCAAGGATTGTTATTAACCTAAGGTTGGATATTTTTCCATGATTGTTGCCATGGTTGAAGGGTAAGACCATTACTAATTATAGGATGGCCAAGACTAGTTATGGTACTAATACCAAGTGTTTGCATTTTGGGTGGGTTTCTAATTAGATGGTTGTGAGTAATTTTGGGTTTAGGATTGCATATTATTCAAAGAGGATGGTCCATAATTAGGAGTAATATAAAATTAAGAATTTAAAAATACTAATTTTGGTGGCATAACCTATATTATATGGCCTAGGTGGCCATTATCTCTTTTGATCTACATAGAATACTTATTCTCCTTCTCCACTAATTGCATGTAATTCAACTATTTCAAGATCCTCCTCTGTGATTCTAGCTACCTTTATCTAGACAACATGACATTTGTAGTCTACATTCTTTTTCGAACAGTCTAGTTAGTAAACTATTAAGGCTTGTTTTGTTTCTTCTTATTTCTTCTTTATATGTAATGTATCTAGCTAAGTAGCCATATGGCTAATGATGTATTACTTCATATCCTATAGCATATTAATTACCTCTATTTTTGAGAGTCAATTTATATCATATGAAGGAAGTATCTTATTTCTGTAGTTTTTATTCATGGTTGATCTTGAGTAATTTCTATAAAAGATTTTCAAATCATCAATTATCATTAAGTCCAATGCTTACAAATAGTATTATCTCACTCCTTTCAAGAATATTAATTTGATGGATTCTCTATCTATTATAGTCTTTTTGGATTTATGTAGGCTTAACATGAATATTTACATGTAATCCTCTAATGATTCATCTTCATCTTGTGTTATCATGAAGATGTCATTCCTTCTATAGTTTCTTCCTTGACAGTAATATTGACATTTGGAAATAAAATTCTCATTCATTTCCTCCCAAGTAGAAATTACATCTTTTTCCATCCCCATGAACCATCTAAGATACATCTTTGATTGTTTCTATAAATAAATTTATTTTATGAGCATCTTGGTTATAGTCATAGTTGTGGCATAAGATGTCAAACTTAAAAAGGGATGTATTTGGTTCTTCACTTGCATTTCATCTAAAACTAGGGAGGGCAGAATAAGGGATATTATTCATAGGTAAATTTCTTATAGGGGTATGGATGTGGAATTCAAAAATTTTAGACTCATTGGTAATGTTTTCATCTTGATGGTCCCCCATGGATATTTTTTCTGTTCGTAGGCCATAAGCTTTTGCCACTCAGTCTTCAAACTCAATGTCAATTCTCATGTTCCCTAGGGTGTAGTAAATGGAGATTTTAGATTTTTATTGAGGGATATAAGGTATTATATACAATGGTTAATGAGTATAAAATCTTAAGTATTTAGTTTTTTGTTCAATAAACAACCTACCTAATCTAGTAGATCTTGTTGGTCTGGTGTATCTTCTAGGAGCTAGAAGGGATCTAAATGCTTCTTTGGCAAGGAATTTGGGTGAGGATGGAGGGAAATAAATTCCATATTATTGATTATGAGGTGATAGGGTGGGAATTCTTAAAAATGATATAGATGGGTATTTTTTAGGGGTATGAACCTCTTCTTCTTCAAAATTCACAAATTGTGTTACCAAACCAACCAAGAATTCCTCTTTTTCTATCTCTTCTATTAACAGTTCATCTTCAAATATTTATTATTATTCCTCAGTTGTTATGGGTTTTATTTTTGATTCTACAACAAGGGTTAATTGTCTAGGCAATAATCTTCCTAGATGATCTCATTCTCTTTGCATGTAAATCAATCACCTTTTCTTTACCTTGTATGTACAGGGTTAGTATGGCTTGTGTTGTTTTTCAATTTATCTATTCTAATCTTTCTAAAAATAAAAACCTTTATCTATAAATCAAAAAATGTTTAAGCTAGAAAGTAGTAATATTTTAATCTATGAATGTAATAAATATTTAAACTAGAAACTGAAACATAAAATAGCAAAAGATAATTGCCAATATTGGATATTTATAGTGTGTCACACCTTTTCCTAGCAATGATGCCAAAATGATAAGCAGTATTTTTACATATTAATTAATTGATGTGATGTGTACAACCTAACCCACATAGGTTAGGGCAACTACTGGTAACTTAAATAAACTATTTCATTAATTCTCAACATAGGGGCATAAGCTTGATAGGATGACTTCACTATATGTGCACACCAAATCTTTTAATTTGACTCTTATCAGCCATATGAAAAGTAATTGCATAAAATTAAGGTGTTGTTAAAAGATTCAAACTTGAAGGAAATAAATTAATAGAATAAAACAATTGAATTAGAAGATTCCCTAAGATTATTCTGAATCACATAAATTAAATGTACTTACTCATACACATATAAAATATTAACACAAAATTATATAAACAAAATAAATTACTTAATTATACTAATGATTTGGATTTATACTACGAGTATTCCTAAGGGGGCCTTCCTCTCTCACCCTTGAACTTCAATTTTCCTCTTAACATAAAACTCAATTAACTCAAAATGCTATCTTCATTAAATCATGTATCAATTAAATATTGTTACAATAAATTACAATATCTCTTGTTGGATTGATTTCTATGTTCTACACACTCAATCTCAAAACAACTTTATAATTTATTCCCACATCTCTATCATATTATATTTATATTAGAGATGGTGGTTTACATTTATGGCCTAACTAGGAATACAAACAATATGCTTTAATGAGATTTTTTGGATATAGAAATATAAAGTGGTTTTTAAGGTTTAAACTCTGCCCAATAGAACTCATCAAGTCTATTAAGTTATTTACAACCAAATTTGGCTAGATATATGTTAACACAATCATTCTTAAAATAAAAATTTGTTGTTACAACCTCCAAGAGTTGATAGGTAGTGGTAACCTAAGTGAGATTTAACTTTATTCATCTTTTAGTAGCCACATGATTTTTGGAGGTTGTTAATTATTATGTTATATTGAACTGGTAGTTATGATCTTCATATTACTATTTATCTTCTCATTAGGTGTAGGATATGTTAACGTAGAATCCTTTGGCTATAGACTCCTATTGCTTCAAAGAATATTCTTATTTTACCTTTGAATTTTCTCGAACAAATATTATAATAAATAATAATATAATAAAAGGTAATAATAATTACTTTAATCATGATACATAATCTCATTACTCTATGAAATATAATAATATATATCTATCATGTATTAGACTTGTTCAAGTAGGAATATACAAGGGATAATCTCAAAAATCACATATTATAAAAGTTTATGGGTAATAAATGGGTTTTCAAAACATGAAATTTTTGGGGTTTGTCAATCATTATTAAGCAAATGAACTAGCTACATGAGGATCATGTGCTCACACTAATTACTTCTTCACTTTCACTTTATTTCACCATTGTTAGGTAAGAGGATTTGCTTTCAATTTTATTTTATTTATTAGAATATATTATATTAGTTTTAGTTTTTTATAATTCATTAGATATATTTATATTTATAAAATCCCAAAATAAATAAATAAATCTTTCCTTTTGTGCAAAAAGGTAGTTTTGGTTCCTTAGTTATATTTCCATACAAAATTACAAAAAATAATAGTTTTGAATTAAATTTAGGGTAGACTAGGTGAATATTATCACTAAGTACAACTACAAAAATCCATTATATTTTCAATTTACTCTCAACACATATTCATAAAACAAACACACACAGACACACCCACACTTAAAAGCTATAAAAATCAAAATTTGCATATTAGATCTAGTTCTTCTCTTTTGCATGTTAAAGAAAATCATGTAGCTCAACAAAATAATAATCATAAAACTTTACTTATTCAATCATAAAATAATTTATATCTTCATACAATCATCAAAAATCTAAAAAAATTGTAATTTATCTTGCATACTAGACTAGATCACAAGAAAAACTAGAAATTGTATAGTGTATAAACAAACCCTAGTTTCAAACTTAGATCTTAATTTACATACTCAAAACCTCAATTGGATAGTATATTTAAATTATTTGTATTAGAAATTAATATAAATATAACATTTAATTTAGTGAATGTAGGTAAAACATTGCAATAAAACTAGAAAAATAAAACCAACACTTTCATTACTCATCTAAAATTCTATTTTTAGCACTTGGATTCCTAAAAATATTGAAAAAAAAAAGAAAAGGAAATAACTCCATTTATTTTAATTTCATCTATTCATTTAATCAATGCAAATACTTTATTTTCATAAAGTAGTATAGTATACTTTTCTTTTAAAAACATTACCAAAAATACCAAAAACATAATCAAACAAAGCCTTGTCAAAACACATGCAAGTTTAAGCCTTACTCCCAACCATTCAAAACATAAAGTACACTATACCAAATCATAATCAATACATGATATATGTTTTAAAAATTTACCCAACACTACCTTCCACCTTGGATGATGTTTTTAGAGTGACCATATCTCCACAAAATGGGCATCTTTCATACATTATACTCTTATTACACACCTTATAAGTATTTCATTATAATTTTATTACACACCATATAATTAACCAACTTGAATCTCTTGATGAGAAAACATGTGTAAAATAACCCCAAATACTTATACCTCCTCATATTCTAGCCTACTAGTTTAAAAAACACCAAGTATGAGTTCTCCCTTCATTTTCGTCCTCCTGAGGTATGAATGCACAAAGTTTAGCATGTCACTTTCATCATGTAATTTTTTTGGGTGAATTTGATGTGAAGGGCTTATCCTTTTACATTATCCCTTTTTATTTTATTTTCTTCACCTTTCTCTCCTCTTCCATTTATTTTTTAGGTATTTATATGTCCCCCAAGTATGTATGGATAGGAACTTGAGAGATATTTTGACATAAATAGATATAAAATTAACCACCATATTATTTGTGAGGCTTCTTTCTTTATTTGGAACAATAATCCCACTCAAAATGTGGAAAATCAAACTCAAAATTCTTCCAATTCAAACTTACAAACCAAATCAAGGGTAGTAATCTAAGAGTTGTGAGACCCCTCTAACATCACCAAATACTACCTAAATTCTAAAAACATGACCTTAACTAATGGATGCAATATGTATTCCCAAGTTGAAACTATGCTACAATTTTTTTTTACAAATCCTAGATATAGAAATCACATTAAATTTTGATCAGTACATTGAAATAGATCATTGTTTATAAGATGGGATAAGTATACTACATTTATCTACTCAACCTTTCAATATTAACCAAGACACTTCTATCAGATCATTGAAATAGAAATAGAATATGGTTCTGTGTGGAGGACCGTGGTCTTTTGGTAAATGTTCTCTTACTATTAAAAAATGGGAGCCCAACATGGATCTATCAAATTCTTTTTTCTCAACCACTCCCATTTGGGTTAGACTTCCTAGACTCCCTTTAGAGTTCTAGCACGAGGATATTTTTAAAGGTATTGCCAGTTCTTTTGGTGAACTTGTGGCAGTGGATAAAGCTACGACTTCCAGATCCAAACTTTAAAGTGCTAGACTTTATGTTAAAGTGGCAGATCTGAATCACCTCCTAGAAAAAGTGGATATAATATCCAAGCTGGGCAAAAAAACTCAAGGGATTTTTTTTTGAAGATTTGCCTAATTCTTGCTATGCTTGTAAGAAATAGGGGCACTTCATTAAAGACTGTCCGTCCAAAAGCAAAAATCTTCTGAGTGGTGTTATGGATGGGAGAAAAATTCAACATAAGAAAGAATGGAAACTCAAGGAAGATCATAGACAAGAATAAAAGAATAATGAAGATTCTAAAGATTTAGATGAGGAGGAGGATAAAGAGCCTTCTTATGAAGAACCTAAAGCTCCACATACTGAGGCGTATAAAGAGTTTTCTTTTGAGAAAGAAAATTCTGAGAAAGAAGGAAATGGACTACAAGTAGATATTAAAATACCTGTACAAAGAATAGATGATTTGACGGATCTATCAAGACAAATCATTTGCTATCAAAGGATAGAAGAGCGATGGGGAGATGTTGATGACAATACTATACTAGAAGAAGGAGAAATCTTGGCTGAAGCTGTAAATAATTCAAAAGAGGGAGATAATCTCCTTTCTTAGTCTAGGGAGATTCAAGCTAATAATGATATCCCTTTAGATGAGATTCATGAGAATTATAATGGAGAAAATTTAAAGCACATTTTAAACCAAAGAAAAAGGGGTGGAAAAAATATGAATACTAAGGGAGTAGAAACTAGAAGCAGTAAAAAAGACCAGCAAACAAAGGCAAAACATCTTGTTTCTACTCAGGATAAAGTCAAAAAAAGAGATGAACAGCATCTTAAGGTGAAACCGGATATTGGTTCTCCCAACAAACCCGAAAGAAGACCCATAAGGAAAACTAGAGAGCTGGAAAGTATGCAGAATATTGTTGATGGCAAACAGGCAACTATTCTAGATTTTACCCCTAAAAATAGATATTAGAGCATTTCTTGGGATATTAGGGGGTTATTTTTTTACTAGATTTTGAGGTTATCCTTGTATAACCTATTTTTGTTACTAATTTTTAGTAGGTTTTAGGCTGGCTTTGCCTGGTGCATGGTAATGCTTTATCTTTTTTGATCCTGTTATAGGGATTTAGGGTCCCTTCAAAACCTGTTTTTACCTTAATCTAAAACCAAGACACTTTTATCCCAATTAAATAACCTATGATGGACCCACTTAAACCATCCAATGTAAACTAGATCATCATTAGACATCTAACCTTACCTGTCGAACCTTCCACTAAGGAGGTTACAAATCAACTAATACTTCATTCTTGAATGAGCTCATCTCAATCTTGATGAGACAAATTAATGACTTAGAGAGAAACCAACCCTATCTCAACCAAAGGATGACTTATATCCTTTATAACAAAGTTCATCCCTCATCCATTCCCATTCCCATGGAAAAATATCAACCATTACCTTACCAAATAAATAAATCTCCAAAAATAGGGGACATCCTTATTCATGGAATCCCCAAACCCATGATATATAAAATCTCTCTTCCATATCAACTCTCACTTAAATTCCTATTGGAGATATATTTTATTACATTCATCTTAACAATGTGATAACCAACACATTGACATCCTTCATTCCTTCAAGTTATGTGTCCACAAACATGTTTCCCATGTACAATCCTCATTTACAAGTACCAAATCACACTTATTAATTTAACCCTCTTCCATCTTAATACCAAAATGTTTTCTAAGTACACCCTACCAGATAATTACTTTCTAGCCTACTATATTTCACCTTGTCAACCTCCACATTTTCCTATTAGTGGTTTCACATCCACCTCTAACCTAAATCCACCTCTTCAGGCTCATCCCATCATGCCTTTGGTGGAATTTAGTGTCATGGGGACTTATACCAAGTATTTAACGGAGCCAAGTATTTTAAATATCCTCATCCTAGCTAAGGATGATGTCCCCAATTAGTTCCAAGTTATCTACTCCTTGTGCCATGAATTTTAGATGTTATTTATTTCATCCTCAAAATAAACACTCTCAACATATGGGGGACATTGATTATTTGATAATAAAATCACCACACACTTTATTCCATTTTCAAATCTCATAGAACACTCCTTGAAACACATGTATATGTTGTTCGCATAACACTAAGGTCTACCAAGTAAATCTAGATAATTGTCTACCCCAGCAATCTTATTAAGTAAAAGTATGCTAAAAAATTTATACCCATTATCTTGATGCCAACATTATGTAGAATTCCCATAAATTGAGCTCAAGTTTTGTTTTCCATAAAAAATGTTTGGTGAGAGCATAAGGCATGGATACTCATCTTGAACCAAACATTCTTTGTGATGATATTGACTTTATTACATGTATCTACTATAAGGTCACACATCTACCATCTATTGATATCTGCATCCATGAGTAGTTCCTTATTATATCCTACAATTTGGGATATCCTTACTCTATACCCTCACACTAGATTTGACATAGTTACTTTAGTGAGATATGTTCCTACTATTTAAAACCTTTTAATTTAAGAATAAATTAAATTAGTTGAATTAAAATATTGAAATAAAATTTTGATATGTACTAATTTAATATGAAAATATAGTAATCTAAAAAATTAGCTAAATTTGGAAACTTGCTAAAAATAATAAATTTAGCCAAGTTAGAGAATGCCCTTCAAAATAGTAACAAATCTGACTATGTAAAATTTATGTGTTAAATGTGTTAAATTTACTTGAAGATAGGGTTATAATAAAAAAATTGATTCATAATTTATTGGGACAAGTTTGTGGGATGCAGGTAGGGGAACAATGTGTCTTTGTATGGCTATTGTGGTCACATCTTGGATGAATACATTATAGATTTTAGGATTTAGGATATTGTGAATTATTCTGAAGATTGACTATATATCTCTATGTGCCACTATATTATATGTAAGACCTAAAAATATCAAACCCTAGTCCTGAACATTCATGAGATAATAATTAGATAATAAAATGGAATCAAAATGGGTTAGTAAAGATAGTCGAACTAGCCTTAGAAACCCCTTGTAACTAAGTGTGGCACAAATGGACCTTAGGCCAATATAATTATCCATCCTAGATTTGTATGTGGAATCATGAATGTAATGCTAAATTTTATTTTTCATGTGAGTACCCTTGACATAGGTAAATGAATCGTATATTGAAATTTGTAGTTCATAGATATATCAATAATTATGTAGTAATGAAGTAGATATAACCTTCGTATAGCCTTTTTATAATAACAAAGAATATGGGGTCAGATATTAACAAGATATGTGATTATATATAGGCCTTGAATTATAATTAGAGGCTTATTGACACATAAATAGGTCAAATTAAAGATACTAATAGTCATAAAAGAGATTTTTAACAGTGTGGAAATTCAAAAAGATTCTAAAAGTTATGTTGGGATAAGATATAGTGTGACCTTGTCTTGTAATGTGGCCTTATCCAAATGAACAATAACAAAATGATAAAGACCTAGAATGAGATTTGGGATCCCCAGGGTAGATTAGAGAAGGTGAAATACAAATATGAAAGGCATGAAGCTTTAAACAAGAGAGTGAATCCTATTACAAAGAATCCAGTGTGTCAATAAGCCATTTTTAGTCAACAATAGTCTAAATAATCAAGGTTATGTAAAATACAAGTTTGGATGAGCTTGTGTCAAATTTGGGCATCTACATTTTCCCCCACTTTATTATAGTAATGCAATAAAGTAAAATGACTGGATTAAATTAAAATCTGACCTTGAGGGTGCACACACATTATATTTTGATGTGAATTTTGGTTGTGTGATATGCCTTCATGAGAAAATTGAAATGATGCAAAAAAGAATTTATCATCCATATTTTAAAAATTGAAATTTTGAAATCTAAATTTTGAACTTTGAAGAGAGAGGGTGAGGAAAGTATACACATGAAATATTTTTTTGTTACTTGTGAGTGGAGATAAGGGACTTCCAATATTGTTCTTTTCCTATCTAGGGACAAAAATAATATTTAAATTTGTAATAGGATGAGTGGTATGTCATAGGGCATCTCTACACCATAACCATATTGACTTACAGAGTTTAGAACATGTGGATAATTTGAGAGTGATCAATTCTCAATGAGTGAAGTGTTTGAACTAGATAAGAATATGCTTTCACTTGTGAAAAACAATATGAGATATAATAGAGAGATAAAATATCAAGTATCATTGGACTAACAAGAGATAAAAGAAAAAGAAAAGGAACACACAATGGGTTCACAAAAAGTTCAACCATAGACGTCAAGTTTCACTAGATTAAAGGTGTCCTAATTTACACTATATGAATCACAATGTTGCACAAGGATCTAGATTCACTTGGATCTTGCACCCGTTCATTCAATTAACTAATCTAATGGAAACAATGGGATCATCCCCAAGGTGTGGGACCTTGGCTCCTTGGGATGAACCTCTAGAGAAGGCCAACTCCTACCTAAACTAGATGCACTTAATTTAAGATCAATTGTAAGTGTAAAACTATGCTAAAAAGACCTATCTACAATTAATACTATGTTTTTTTGGAAAAAGGGAAGAGGTGATACACCAATAGTGTAGATATTTTATCCTCTTACTTGGAACAATACAAAAAATCCTCAAAATTGATAGTAACTCACACAAATACTAAAAAACCTAATAATTTATAAACACTTTCATAAGTATTGACATGGAGGTAGTGGTCTACATAGTATATAACCTAAAAATGAAGGTGTAAAAGTGATATAACAATAAAACATCCAAAAATGAAGATCAACAGTCAAATTTTACACAATAATCAAGAAAGTTGACAACATGAAGAGGAAAATATCAATTTTTATTATATTCTAGGTTTCAAAATAGCATTACAAGTCTCCAAAAATGAAGATTTTTATAATACCCAAGAGGATGGATCCTAAACAACTCACTTTCAGCCATATATATATGAGATGAGAGAGGAGGAAAGAGCACTAGAAGACCTCATAAATGTTGTTATTACACCATGATCTATTCCATATCATAAAATAGACAAGGAAATAGAGGCATTAATCCTCCTCTAATGCAGTATGCCTCTTCATGATGATCTCCCATGGAAGGTGGTCATAGTAGTGGGAGAGGAGACCTTACTTTTTACTATTTTTGTCCTTAGGAGTGATTTTAGATGATGAATGTGCTCCTTAAATTTTTGTATATCCTTGATAATATCCTAACTTAATTTCCTTAACTTGAACACTTATTTATACATGTATGTTGGAGCTTTTTGAATGGTTGACATGGAAATGGAATGCCCATTTAGAGCCTTGAGTTGACTTGACTTGATTCTCACTTGATAGAGGGAGTTACATCTGTCTAGGGGTAGTTTTCAATGCCTCCTTACCTCCATGTTATTTATGACCATTAAATCCATTCATGACATCACTAAGCATGTTATAGAAGCATAAGTAGACTAAAATTTATCTTTAAATCCATGGCAAAGGTCTCTTGGAGAGGTTGATAAACTGATATATTCTAATATTTGATTATGAAAATTCTTTGAGAAGATAATAATTACATCCTCATGCTTGGAAAGTCCCATATTTTACCCTAAAAACCTACAATCAGCCCCTTTACAATCCCCATAAGACCCTTATAAACTTGTTTTAGGTATATGAGATAGGTATTGAGGTCATAAAACTTCCATCTCTTCAACTTGTAGACCTCAAAATAGGTTATAAGTCTTGACAATACTCAAACATGTCTTATAAGCTTGTAGATATCTTGATAAATTCAATATATAACCCTTTATTCTTTAACACCATGGAGATCATATTCAAGACATGCAACTTGTTTGCAAGAGTTTAAACATTCATGGATATCCTCTTTAATGTTTATAGAACTACAACTTTCTTATGTTTAAACTCTTAGTTATCTAGACCTGTAGACATGCTTGTTTGGATGATCCTTGTAAGGAATTATTATCAATCAAATTTTCACCCTAAGGAGGTCTACTCCAGCCTCCTTCAATTTGATGACCATGGAAACATCTCTCAAGTTATGGGTGACCTATGGGAGAGATGAGTATCTAGATTGAAGGGCTATCTCCCTTGCACCACACCTAAAACTAACCACTAATCTACCTGATTTGAAGTAAAGGGATAGAAGGAGATTAACACTAACCTAATAGAGGTGATACACAAAATTAACTCCATAATACTACCTTATCTTGCACTATGAAAGCTTAATTTACAAAAGTGATCTCAACACCCAAAGTTATTCTAGTAAAATTGTTTCAACATGAAGGTAAGATGCCATGTATTTCTTAAGGTATATGAATCTAAGTTCTAATTATAGACACTAGTAATCTTATTTACACTTAAATATGCATAAAATAACTAACTATACTTCATGTGACCTGCTAGAAGGTAGATTACTTGCGCAAATCATGAGAGATCAAGATGAACACAAGGAGAGATAATTGTCACTTGACATTCAACCATGAACTATTTAACACACTTAAATAAGAAGTTGAGAACTTAAAAATAGATTTAAATATTTTATTCAAATTCAAAATCATAACTTAAACTAATAGGGATTTGCCAAACCAGATGTTGATATCTTACAAGGCCAAAAGTGGTAGATTATATAGAGAATTAGGAAGAGAGAGGGGGGAATAGGAGAAGGAGATTGCCAAGTGTCCATTTGAGAGTTACAAACAAGGAGTTATGAATAATCAAAATAAACTTCTAAATCTATGTGTCTCTCCTCTAAATATTCTCCATTCTCTAAGTGGTGTAGGAGTTAGAAACTTAGCTTGACACCTTGCACAACTCTTCAAAATTGCCCTTCTTTATATAGGAGAAGTGACGAATGGACTTTTTCATTATAAATTCACCATGAAATTATCTAAAACAAATTCTTTGACACTTATCATGCATTTATAAACTCTTATGATCTAACATTTTAGTGGCATTCATCATTCATTTGCCCAGGTGTTTTGAAACTCTTCGTTTCTCATGCCTAGCTTTGTCTAAGTGGCTCAAAATTTGAGTTCATATTCTCCAAGGCACCCTATCTTCATGAAATTAATTAAAATACCTTATCATACTTTAATAATTCCATTTTGGTTCTTAGAACAACTTCCAAAACTCCATTTTGCTTCTCAAGCTCTCATTAGGCTTATTTTCCTTATAGCCGTAAAAACCTATAAACCTCCTTATGTATAGAAGTGTAAAAATGGTACTAATAAAAAATGGCATATTTGAGGACTTGGTATGTCTTTATAATTCCATGCCAATTTTTAGGTCTAGACTCTGAGTGAAAGTGCCTTTTTCTACCTTTCTCTCTCCTCGATTAGGCCTCATTAAGCCTTCTTACCTAAAACCCTATTTTTTGGCTTTATATTTTTTTATTTATACCTCTCCCACACATTTTAAACCACACAAAAACATTAAATTTAATTTACCTATACTATCACCAACATACATTTCAAATTTGAGGCCCTGAGACCCTGTGGAAGGGTGAGAAACATGAAATGGTTTTGAAACCTTATCTCATTTTAGGCCTATTTAAGACTACCTTAGAAAATGAGATTTTTTAGATCACTTCCAGGGTGTCATATTAATATTTTATGGCTTTAGTATATTAATACATCTCATGTGACATCTTCCAATAGTTTTCAAGTTCTCCTTTTCTCAAAACCTCTATAAAACACTAAAAACCATGTAAAATTATGCATTTATTATAGTTTATACAAATATAAGTACAGAAAAGGTACATGGATGGAACCTACTTATAGTTTATAATAATTTTCAAGATGTTAAATGATAATACTAGATCATTTCATGTGCTTTAAGATTCCATTTCTCTCAATTGGTCACTAGTAGGGTTTTAGGCATGTTTTGTTCTTAAGGATTGTTCATAAAGAACAAATCCTCTTTCTCCCTCCTAATTCCACAATATTTTAGTTATTAACCCCTCCAAAACCTCAAAACACCATTGGGTCCCATGCAAAACTGCATCAAATTTCTAAGTGAAATATGGTGTCTCTCAAGTTGTAAGCAAGCCATTAGAGAGGGGTCTGAGCTCTTAAGATTTGTTCATGAAGGAGATGGATTCAATATAAAAAATTATTCCACAATAATTAATCATGTATACATCACTACCATCCATAAAATACACTTATATCAATGCATTAGGTTCATGATCCTACCAAGCAAGAGAAGACTATTCTTGAATGATAGTCATACGTGAAGGGAGCTTAAATAAATCTTAAGGCCAAAATGGTACTTTCCTTGCCTTACCCTATCCATGGATAGTCTTTAAAGGTATATGAAAACATTTAAAACTTATCAATTCATGTATACTCTCATTTCACCTTTGTTGAATCACCTTTCCTACAACTGTAATATGGTTTGCATGTGTATGAATTAGGACCTACAAGCCTAGATATAGTTTCTCTTGATTCCATCTTCATATAATATGTATAAGAGTTATATGGAATCATAAAATTACTATGAAACATTATAAATGATTATTCATTCTCCCATACTTTCTATTTTCATACTATATAAGTGACCTTTAGTCAGCCAAACAAGCAGGCCTATGTGTGGGTTAGGTTGTGTAGACCTAGATAGGGCTTGTCTTCCTTCCATCCTTTTTATAGGGTCTAAGGGTTACTTAGAGTTATATTTTAACCATGAACCATATAATATTCTTCAAACCATTATTATTTCCTACTTTATCCATTCTAAATAAGCAGTCTTCTCTTGGCAATGTAGTCAGGCCTATGTATACAATGACTATGTAGGTAGGGTTTGGATAAACTTTATCTTTGATAATCTTATCTAAAACCTTCTTAAATCCTACTAATATTTATGACCTAAGGTATTTTTTGTCACAAAATATTTCACCCTAGAGGATTTTTTTCAATCCTCCTCCATATTTGGGTAACATGGGAATACTTCTAAGTATGTGGGTTTACCTATGGTAAAAGTAGACCTCTAGATTTAAGGGATAGCTCCCTAAATTTACCTTGAAATACCTATCACATAATTGATTAAATGTGTAAAATTGATAGAATTTTTCATGAAACAAAATCAATCTAAGGAGGTGATACACCAAAATTATTTCCATAATACCATCATACTTCTATCACAAAGAAATAAGACCTACAAACCAGCTTCAAAGTCCTAAGAGGTTATAACATAATTACTTCAATATAGAGGTGATATGCATAAGAAAACTCAAGTTAAGTGCACTATATGGAATATTTCACACTCTAAGGATAATTTAACACTTGAAAAAAGACTAACACACTAGCTACACTATATATGACCTGTTAGAATAGGAACTCTTGCATAAACATGAAAGGATAAAGAGAAGCAAGGATAGAAGATTATCACTCAACATCACCATACATCACTTTGCACACTTATATAAAATTTTGATGAACTCAAAAATATATTTAATTTATTGTTCAAAGGTAAATTACAACATCAATCTAGTAGGTATTTACCATACATGTAGAATTAGTCTAAAAGAACCAAAATGGCTAACACATATAGAATGTGAGAGAGGAGAGACGAGATTAAAGTCTAAGACTCAATAAACCACTTTTAAAACTGATAAATGGAGTTAAATTTGTATGATAAAGTACTACTTAATATATCATGTAAGGTGTACTTGGAAAAATGTCCCTCAAAGCATGAAACTCCTGAAATGTGGCGTAAGACTCTTCATTTACTTGCCTAGAAACTACCTTCATCATTTGACATTCCATGAGTGCTCCAAAGTATAATATGGATAGATGATATGATTTAACTATTAATTTTGAGTTATAAACAATCACAAACATGCATTGGTTGTGTCCTTATTCATTGACATTCTTTTAGACATGAGTCATCACTACTTGCAATCATGATCACCTTCCTTTCACTCACCCTTCACACTTGGCACCAAAGAGTTCTTCAGTTTTCCAATAAAATCCATAAAAATTAGTATATGAAAATTTTAAATATACCTCATGTTATTATATTCATCATTAAGACCTTAAAAATCCTCCCACTTGGAGTTTTCACTTTCTCACTTGGTGGTCATTCTTTATTCACTATGCCAGTTTGGACTGGCTAAGATGAATATGATAGAAAAGGAACTTTTGAGATTCTATGAATTAATAAATTAGTTTTATAGGTTATATTAGGTCCCATACTAACTTCCCAATTGATTTTCATCTTTTGGATCCCTTCCATACTTTCACAACACACAAAACTGTCAAGAAAACTAGTTTTACACCCGCTCTATACAAGTAAGGTATAATTCAATCAGATGGGAAGGAGACTTGGAGATTTTTATACAATCCAAAATCACTTTTAAACTCAAATAGTTCACTTATATTCTTCTCCTTCTTCATTTTCCTCATTGGGTCATTATCAAGGGTTTAGGAGGGTTTAGAGTAGTTTTCACCCTTAAGGTTTGTTCATAAAATTGTGATGTTAGAACCCTAAAAAAATTCCTCGAGAAATTTTTTTAAGACCCTCTCTAAAATATCATATCTCCTTTATCTCCCATGCTAATCCTCCATGTTGTTGTGTGCTCTCAAACTTGCCTTCTCAAGCTCCTTTCTTCATTATGCATTCCTTATTATGACCTTGGGCCAACAAATGAATTCCCCATGTTTTTATTTGCATGATAAAATATTTAACACACCTTATAGCCCCATATTAACATTTTAAAATTCATTTTTATTCTCATATAGTGTCAAAAGTGATATCAATCCCCCTTAAGGGCCCATTAAGGGCTTTAGGCCTTAACTAGACCTAATAGGTTTGTTCACATACCTATGGGTTTAGGCCACTTTATTTGGCCTCAGACACCTGTGATACTTTTATCATGCTTATTCATGTCTAATATAACTCTCTACATATTTATACAAGGTCTCATAAACCTCTAGTTCATCTTTTCATCAAGACTCCTTTAAACCTGTAGGGTTTAGTTTTATGGGATTGCCCTTTATCTAAGATAGAATAGAGGGAACTCCCCCTATTGTGTTAGGTAATTTAAATACATTATATTTTTTAATAGTTAATGTATACCTTCTAAAAAAAATTCAAGTTTTTTTCATATCATTAACATCTCAGAATGTCTCAAAACCTAAGACAAACCTTTATAACATTGACTGTGTATAGGATTTTGAGTATGGACTGTAGGTTATCATACTATAATCTCTCATTCCACTATTTAAATGATATTTAATTCTCATTAAATGATCCTAATAATTTATATTCCCTTTAAAACATGTCAACACCCAACTTTATTTTCTATCTCTACAAGATATGGCTTCCTCTTAACTAGATAATGTTGGCAGGTTATGACTATGTTCTAAGCTTCACCTACCTTTAAGTGGTATTTGCATGGTTAAACCTTGTATACAATTCCTAAATACCTTATTTAAGTCATCACTATCATACCATATTAATTTAGGTCACATCACATCATATCCATGCTAAGCCAATAACCAAAGTAATCATAGCTTAAAATACTGCTAACTATAGTCAATTGTAATTGACCCTATTGAGGCAAAAAGGGATCCTATAGGTTAATTGCCAATATTTGAAACCTATCACAAGGTTTATTATCTATTTATAATTATTTTTAGGTAATTAAAACTTGTAGGTGTCCTTATTTTCATGCTTGTGAGTTTAGGTCTATATCATGAGACTACATATACCTACAGTCAACTATAGGTAGCCTTTTTGAGCTAAAGTACACCTATATGTGCATATATAAGTCAAACCCCTAATACTCCAACCTTACCCAATGTTATTTAGATCCTTAGTGTTTCTCTCAACTCAAAAATACCACTTAATATGGATGCATACTTCTATACTGCTACATTAGATTGTAATCCACTTGAGAGTTCAATATCTTGTAGTAAGCACTGAAAAGTTGTAGTAAACAATTGTGTGAATTTGAAGCCTCATTACATCACTTGTGAGAAAAAACACCCATTATCCTTTTTCAATCTAATACCCCTTCATTAATCCTATAAGATGGATGCATTTAGATTCATAAATACTCTATGCCACATCATTATATAGTCACACCAAAAGTGGCCAGGACTCTATTTTAGGGTTTTTAGGGAAACTTGTCCTTGAACTCAGATTCCATATATGCATATATCCCTAAAAGTTTAATTTATACTTTATATATTCACCATGATTCTCATGACATTTTATAACTCCACACACTTCATAAAGGTCTAAAAACATGTCAACCTCCTCTATATAACACTTATAGATCTCTGTGAAAGCAACCAGAAGGTGGACATTTCTGTATGCAGGACAATGAATAGAGACATGAGCAATATGAATAATGCATAGGATTATAATCAATATTATACCCTTTCAAGGTATTTAGATGAATGTTTTCCATCATGAAGGACTTGAAACCCATTCAAGATTATTATCTCAAAGTGGTTAGCTCCTGTATAACACTTGTAGTTGTATATCAATGGGGTATGACTATGTTAAGGATTGAATTGGCCATCATAGTCCATCATTTGTCATTTTAAGGGTCTTTCTTGTTTCCTCATTCTCCAAAAATGTGTTTAATACCTTATAACTATTTAATACATCTTCATGACCATGCTCAAAGATTTACACACCATGATTATAGATGATGCTTGCAAGGAATGATTGTTTGAAGCATTCTTGATAGTAACCTCATGGATTATAGTTGTGAGACTAATCTTGGAAGGAGAGGTGATGTATATCATATACCAAGTTATATCACTCTATGCCTTAATACATTGTTCATTACCAATGACTTATTGGCTCTATTCCTCAATATAATGATTTACAGATTCATCTGGTAATATTTTACATTAATATTCTCTAGGATTGATTTAAAAAGTCTCTTTAGTCCTCCCTATTCACTCTTCAACTCACAAAGACCTTACAACTCTTATGCTCCTTTCTTTACTTAACTCAGCCACTATTTACATAGTCCTCCTATTTTGAACTTTTAGACCTTGTAAAAAATTGTACCTTCACAAATCTAAAAATAAACTCTTGAAGCATATACCCTTTTCCCCTCTCTATCTCGTCCCAAAGTTTCTTAATCCATCTCATTCTCTAAGTCATAGTAGTTGATTTATTTTACTCTCTATCACCTCTAATTAGGTGTCTTAGGGTTATTTTACACTCAGTTGGGTCAAAAATATATTAGAATATATGAACAATGTCAAAACCATTAAAACCTATGTTCACACATATCACCCTAACTCCACACAAAATTTTAAGATTTTCTATTAGTTAGAAACAAAGTTAAGGCATAAACCCTAGTTTAGGGTTTCAACTACACTATCTAACCTGAGAGCACAGATATTTCAACTATGAAAATTATATTATGTTTCAAAGACCTAAACTTGGTTTGTATAGTTTGTAATGACTTCATTCCACTTATACAAACATTAGGTTTTACTTTCCTTTCTATTGTCATGGTTTTCTAGCTCAATATGTGCTTCACTGTGCAAATAAAATGACTATTACAGGTCTGTATCAGGGTTTACAAAATTATATCACATTCTTGATCATACCAAAGGCTCTATCAATTTATAATAGACTCACATAAAAATTTAAAAATATTCTTTAAAATAGCAATTCAAATCTTGGATCTTATCTTCTCAAGAAATCAATCAACAACCCTCTATAACATTAAGCATCACATAAAATAGGGGTTCTTAGCATGTTTATCTATCACCACATAGGTTTCACAATTTAATTTTTTGCATGGAGTTTTTAAATATAATTATACAACATTTATACACATTCAAAAATATATATTACACCTTTCAAGACCCAGTCAGTGAAAACACATAGTTTATAAATAAGGTAATTTACACAAAACAAGGTTATATTATCAGTCTATCTGATCAACAAATATCCCAACTATTATCTCTTCCAAACATAATCTCAAATCACATACCAAAAAAATTTTAATAAACATTCATAATCTTTATCAAGTTATCATTTGACCATCTATCTTGCCAAATATAATCTGAAATGCAAGTCTTTCTTACAAGAACAGGATATGCACTTTGTGACCCTTTCAACAGGGTTCTCTCTCTATTCTAAGCTTTCAAAGTTTATTTTAAAACAAAATTTACTATATTACATTCAAATTTGAAAATAATTTCTCATCCTCATTCTTTCATCCTTAAACATCACACATACATTTACCTACAATAGTAAAGACCTCAAACAGGGTTTGCATTCTTTCATTATACAACAGAGTTTACAAAACATCCATCATATTTTCTTATAAAATATTTGTCTATTATTTTATTCATATATTAAAATGTAATCACCCCTTTAAAAAACAAAACTATCTCCTATATGTCTAAAGAGGAAACATAATTGATTCTTGGCCACTTTCCCTAAGTGGTCTCTTGCCAACATTACATTTTCTTGATTTCCACATAACATAAAGTGTATTTTTCCATGACAATAAAACCATAAAATTTTAAGGGGATATTAAAATTATAAACCTCTTAGACACTTTGGATACATCTTGTCACCTTCATACATGCACAAAATTCCCTAAATAAGACTTTGGCATATTCAAATTTTCAAATGGTGCTTTTGGTAGGAAATACCAATATTCAAATTTTATGCACTACAAGACTACCTAAACTCCACATATAGACCTATGATGAAATATATAACCTATTTGACACATAATAAACCAACTTGAGATAAAAATGAAACCATTTTTGGGTCCTCAAGGGATGCCCCTGCATCATACTACCAAGCTGAGAAATCTTTGCCATAAGTATTGAATGATGTACTTGGTATATGTTGCTACCTGCATGAATTGAACCTCATATTGAAGTTGTCTAATTCTACTTACCTCTCATAGAGGTGAACATGATTTTGGGCCCCACAATCAAGCCTTATTTGATTCATCTCCTTCAATATCATACCTGCACATAAATCAAAATTGTTTAACAAAACATAGTTGTTGTCATAATCTTCTTACTTTACTGGTGTATACCACTTTTCCTCTTTTGCCAACTAATTTAGATTATTCTTTTCTCTATTGTTTTAGTGAATTTTAGATTATATTTCAAGAATGGAAGAAGAATAAAATAAATATGGGTATGGTTGGAAAACCTTTTTTTTTGTGCATTGAATCAAATTATTGTGAAGAACTCCTCTTTGGCTTGGGAGGATGACCTAAAAATAAGACAACACTAAAATAATTGGTTGGTCAAATCGATAGCTGATTGGATTTCTTAATGCTAGCTATATTCCATAAGTAAGAACTTCTTTAGGGTTGTCAATCCATATGTTTAAATAATTAAGTTTATAAATTAATTAATAAAATACTTGCATCAATAATCAAAAGGTATTGAAATTGAACACAAGAAATTCTTTCTAAATAAATAGACTAAAAATGACTAATATAGCAATGAACAAGTCAAAACTAGTGCTAAATGGGTCAAGTGTACTTCATAAAATTAGGTAGGGGTCTTTGAATAGGTAAGGACACATAAAATTACATTTGGTTGAGGGTAAGAGGATGAAAGTAACTTGTTTTTATTTTCTACCACAATGACCTTCAATGGTTGAGGTGATCATCAATAATTAAGGTGACTATCAGTGATTAAGGTAACCATCGATGGTTGGACAGACCATCAAAAATTGGGATAATCATTGGTGATTACTATGTGTTGGATATAGGTGATAAATTTTAGAATAACGAGATCAAAGAGTTGGATTCCAAGAAATGGGTTGGTGCTGGGCTAATTTTAAAATAGAAATAAAGTAAATGAATATTAGAAAACAAGTACTTATCTTGGTGTGAGGTTCATCTAGTGATTGATTGAGTTGGTTATCCTATTGGTGGATTTTAGCATGATTTTGATAGAGTAACGATACTCGACGCTTTGGTAGAGCAACATTGTCAAGTTCAATTTCTAACATGATGGCTAGATCACTAGATCATTGATGACAATTGACCTGTAAAAAAGAAAATCTAGATGTACAAGTTCTTGATAATAATTACAGATGATATTTACCTCCCTACTCCTCTCTTCTTATAGGCAAAGAAGGAAAGGTGAAATAAAATGTGAATTGGGATTTCTAATTTTAACTTACACATGCAATAGCTCACACATGAATTTAGATGAGTTATTTTTAGAAGAGTAAGGTAGGTGTTTTCATGTAGTTGCTAAGGATGGTGGACCCTGATCATCAGTGATTAGGGTGAAATAATAATTTTATGTTTTGGTCAATTAAAGGTCAAATTTGGTCAAATTATAATTTAAATGTAAGTGAAGGGAATTATGAGTTACATTTGTGTCCTTAGAATAAATTTGGAATCATAGATTTATGTCAAAAAGGTTTTAGGTGTTTTCCCTCCAAAATAGGGAATTACAAATTCAAATATTGACAAGGGTCTAGGAGGGTCAATTTTATGTTTAATGTAGTTAGGTGATAATATGTTAATGTATAAATTATAATGATATGGTCATCTTAACCATTGATGGTTGAGGGCCAAGGTATAAAGTGGGTAAAAAGCTAGGTTAAGTCAGTTGGTCAAACTAACCATGGTTAGGCTTGGTTAGGGGTCGAAAGGTCAAATTGGTCCCAAGGGGATCTTAAGGTGGTCCAAGGGTGTTTCGACATTCAAAATCATAGTGTATGAATTTTTGGTTTCTACATTTTTTCCCTTATATTATGAAACTTTGAATCAATAAGTTGTAAAATAAAAATAAATTACTGGTCGAAGGTTTGGTTACCTTGAGTATGGGAGGAGGTGTCCCCCTCAAACCAAGATTCAATGAGGTAAAACAAAATTGGGTATAGGTTTGATAAGGTGGATGAAGGTGGGTGATAGGTTGGGCACTGAAGTGAAAATAGGTACATAAAGTGTGATAAAAAGTGTGATATCCAAGATTGTGCATTAACTAGGTTACCATAGCTGGTAAAAATAAAGTTTGGTGTTATAAGGACAAGTGACAAGTGGACTGTGTGACCATATTTAGGCATAGTGACTGGTTACTCTTATAAATTAAAGTCTCTTGAATGATGTTTATGTTTTGGTGGGTATTCAAGGTAGGAAGTGCTCTTAAGGAGAATAGAAATGGGTTAGGTGTCATGGGTATCCAAGGTAGGAAGTGCCCCTAAGAAGACACAAGTGGGTCTAGTATGCATGAGGTGGCACAAGGTAAAAAGGTGGTCAACATGGAAATGTTATCACTATGATTAAAGGACTAGGAAAAAGCTATCACAAAATAAGTGCTAGGTTGGGCCAAAATGGCCTAATGGTGAGGTGTTGAGGTGATTAGGGTGGGTAGAGAAGGTGATCTCCATGGGTGGATTGTTGATGAGTTGTACACTAAAAAAGTTTGATTAAAGAGACAACTTGGTAAAAAGTGAAGACCCTGACCATCGATGGTTAGGGATCAAAGTGCAATCTTCGATGGTCACCCTGATTGTCAATGGTCATGATGAAAACCCTAAAAGTCTAGTGGTTAAAATTAATTTTGAAATTCATTTTATTTATTATAACTTTCTCACTTCCAAACTCTAACTTTTGGCACTTGTGGTGAAAGTGTTGATAGTGACTACTAGGTAGGCAAGTGATTGGGAAGTGGACCAAGGGGACCAAGATTAACAAAATTTGATTAAGTGAGGATGTAAGGCATATGTAGACATAGATGATGATGGGCAAGTCTATGACTTACTCCTTGATGATGGTCAAGGAATGAGGTAGGTGATGTCTTTAAATTAATAGTTTAGCTTGATTTTGTAATTACATTGGGTTTTGAGGGTGGTGCTTGATTGGTTGTGTTTAAATGGGTATGCCCTAATTAGGGTTTTTTTGGTTTTTTTGATGAATTTGATGGGTAAAAATGAAATTGGGAGGGTAGGTAGGTTAGGGGTGGGGTAGATATCAAGGTAAGGGTAAGGATTTGGTAGATTTGGGGTGTTTAGGTGGGTTTCAGGGTAAGGTAAAGGTTAGGGGTTTTTTGTCAATGGTCACACATAGTAACCATCGATGGTCACCTCAACCATTGATGGTTTAATACCATTAATAGAGTACTACTTAACCATCAACAATCATAGTGACCATTAGTGGTTGATCGAATGGTAACTGGGTTTGATAAAAATGTTAAATAAAGGTATGTGTATAATAGTTATTAATGGATGTTGCTTAAATTTTAGAATGGGTATATAGGATGTTAGATCTATTTGAAACATTTGATTAAAGTGTTGGGGTATTTTTTTAGGGGACAACCAATAGTGAGTTTGAGGTAATAGAGTTTAGTTTTTGGGGAACTAAGTTGTGTTTTTGAATGAATGCTTGTAAGCTTGGGAGTAAATATAGATGCATGATCAAGTGCCATGTATCTTTATAAAGATCCATTAGGGGATGACCCTATCTAATTAGGCCCATATGAAAGAGGTTGGGATAAGAGTGATGCAACACTACCAACATGTGCCACATGATGTGTCTATGATCATAGCATTCATCAAGAGATGGGATCTGGCTATGAACACCTTCTTACTACCGACTAGTGAGATCATGATCTTACCAAAGGACATGCATAAGATTACATGGTTACCTATATAGGGTGATCTGATCTACCACATAGAGTAAGAGGAGTATGAGGATCACCTTGAGCTATTGTATGGTGATGACTGTGATTATGTTAGATGGCATGCTGGGAGCTTTAGTTATAACATGTTGTATCAAAGGGGACTAGGTGAGAGGAGACTCATGACTATGTTGATGATTATTTTGTGTTTTTTCCTTCCCTATTATAGTAGTAGGAGGTTCCCATACTTGCTACTAGGGGTATTGGTTGAGTTGATACTAGGGTGAATTATATTTAGATGGGAACCTATTTTCTTGGTGTAGATATATAGGGAGCTATGGGGATTCCAAGCCCATAGGAGGTATGACATCAATGTCATTCTTGTTCTATAGTGTTGGTCCTATGAGCACATGCAAGTGTTAAGGTTGATGGGGTATGCACATATTGAGTTCTTAGTCAGTTATATGAGGTAGAGATCTAACTTTGCTAATTTAAGTGTAGAAAGAGGTACACATGATGTAGATTGGTTTAGGATGCACTAGTGATTAGAGATATTACTTGGAGACCATATGTTTAATTTTCAATATGGCCTGGCTATAGGAGGTAGACATTATCCTTGCATAGCTACATGTGGATCCTCAACAAGAGGGATGGGGAGGTAAAGCTTATTCCCTTTGATAGGGTTCATAGGAAGTTTGGCTTGGTTCAAGGTATTATAGGCATGTTCCCTAGATACAGTTGTGAGGACTCAAAGATTTTATTTCTAAGGTCACATCCCATGAGGATACTACTAGATCATGAGGAATTTCTAGCCAAGCCACAAATAAATGATGTTATCTTTGTATATGGATACATGGCATGGTAGTAAGCTTCATATATGACTGTAAATTTTGGTGATGGTGGTAGGAGGTGGACCTATCCAAGAGAGGGGGTCAAAGTTCACAGGTATAGGGGGTCAACCCTGATGCATAAACATAAATAGTGTTAGTTGTGTCATAGGCACAAGTGGTAACATTATAGGGGCAAGTGGCTACATTACAAGGTTAGCTAGCCACTATGATAGGTGAGAAAGACTAGGCTAGAGCTACACTAGTCCAAGTCACCTAAGAGTGAGATGCTCTAAGATAGGCTAGAGGAGTAGCAACAACACTAGTAGTTCTAGTAGGGACCATTGATTTGTATAAGTACATAGCCACCATATAAGAGTTATGATAATATGAAGTGATAGTCTTCACTCACTGCCCAATGGATCCTTGATGGGGTGAGTACAGAGCTAGGCTAGTAGGTGGCACAAGTCTAGTGACACCTAGTTAGTGGTCCAGAGCTACAGCCAGATAGGTAGGTACCTCAAGATAGGCATCAAGAGGTAGTGATGTTCTAGGAGATAGTGGTACCCCAGGGGCATAACCATGACATAGTTTAGATATAATTATATGTGATTGTATATCATTTTAGTTCTGACATACAAGCTGATGTAGTGAGATGTACATTTTGAGAGATAGGCATGTATATTTATTGTATACATTATGATTTTATGTGACTCATAATTATATAAATATGAACTTTATTTATTTCTCATGCTCATGGTTTATGATTTACTTTGATGTTAATGCTTACGATGTGATGCTTATATTGATTATGGATTATGCTTATGTTATGGATGCTAGACATTGATGTATACTTACCTAGCTAGGCATGAGATGAATTTTGTTTATGGGTATGCTTTATGCCATGTATGTGTATGTTGATGCTTATGACATGCTAAATTTTAATGAGTATATGCTTAAGTATTGTATTTAGACATGTGATGAAAATGGTTGATTATTTTACTACTCATGGATACTATATGGTTATTATGCTTGTTATGGTTATGTGTTTATTTATGAAACATGTGCATATGCTTGTTATTAATTTGTTTTTAAGGTAAAACACATGAGGTAAGTTAATTAATAACACTAGATGGGAGAATAAAGAATATAATCAAGAGATAAACATTGTATTAAAAGTAGTAACTAGTCATGATAGAATAGAAAGAGGGCATGATGCTTCTCTTTGATAAAGACTAAAATAAAACCAAAGTTGGATTGGCTTAATGAACATAAGCACTTTGAATTCTTTGCATTAACATTCATTAGTTGGTTAAAAAAGGTGTTTGGATCACATAATGTTAAGTAAGCTCAAAATCCCCTACTTATAGTGTATAAAGGGGGGATGGATGAAAAAGGAACCTTTGTGTGAGACTAGGATACCTCTTTTGTAGGTTTCTAAAGAATCAGTATAAACAAGTCTATGTCATACAAAGTGTAGACTAATCTATGCAGGAAGTCTACTCATGAGAGCCAATTACAACTTTCAATATTTAGTTTGCTTATGAGAGCTGATTACAACTTTCAAAATTATTGTGCTTTTGCTTTTTGCTTGATAATGGGTTTTTCTTATTTTCTTAGGAGGGTCAGGGAAGTTGATCGATGCAAGAAGGTCCTAAGAAATTGCTCATTTTGATAAATTCTTTACTCGGCCATCCTTTGAGGGAGTGGTATAAGTTTGTGTGCTTTGTTTAATGCTTTAGATGTCCTTCAAGGGAGTATTCCACCTTATGTTGAACAATTTCAAATATGTTTTCAATAGATATCCTTCAAGAGAATAGTCTGCATATGCTAGGAATGACCCATGATTGCTATTGGTAGGGATTTTTCTTTTTTTTAGTTTTGTGTGATTTTTATTGACATAGAATTGTTTATATAGGCTTAAGGGTTCACCTTTATGAAGTCAATAATAAAGTCACAAGAAGGTTGAGTAGGTGTAAATAGGTTTAGGTGATAATGATCATGGCAATCCATCTTGGGAAAGGGGAGGAAAGTACTATGAGAATCATGCCATGGGTAGAGTTTTGGTATTCATTATTCAAGATTAGGCTATGACTATGATAGATAATCACATGATTTAGTTTTAATTAGTTGCCCCTAAAATATGGAGATGAATGTGGTTAAAAGCAAGGGATGAGCTTAAGTTAAAATAAAAGGTGAATTTGATCCTTCTTAATAAAAAAACAAATGTAGATGTGAAGCATTGAGGGGCCCATGTTCTAGGTTTTCTTCAAGAGAGGACATCTGATAAGCTCCTAATTTATACTAGTGGGTTGTGATATAAGGATATAATCTAATTGAAATCAAACTTGCCATGCTTGCTTTTCTCCATATTGGTGACATGTTGATTTTCATTTAATCCAAGGTTTATGATGTTGAATTATCACACTCTAAGGTGTTTTTATAGGGGTGCTTGATGTGCTCTTGATAGACATGAAGAAGGGTAAGGGTTTTTAAGTAATGCTCATCAAGTAGCTCAAGCTAGGCTAATTAGTGCTAACTATAATCATCTTCTATAATGAGATCTTACAAAGATATGTGAAGAGAAGGTGTTTGGAATTCAAAAGGCAAGATGACCTCTACCCCAAATACACGAGAAAATGGGGTAGCACCCATAAGGGTTTTAATGCTAGTAAGATATGCCCATAAGGTGAAGGGGATTCACAAATGCCAATCTCGACAAGATGCATTGACCATTTTAGTAAGCATGTTATTAAGATTTTTATTAGAGGCCTCAGTTTATCCATTCGCTTGATGGCAATAGGGCAAGGATAAATTTAACTTAATGTTGAATACATCACATAAACCTTGGACTTTATTTTTCTTAAAATATTTACCATTGCTAATGATAATCTTGTGAGTAAAATTGAAATCGTAGATGATATGATGGTTGATAAAGTCAAAAATCTTATTCACTTTGCTCAAGACTACAGGAATAGCTTCTACCCATTTAGTAAAATATTTAGTCATATTAATGATAGAATGGTGTCATTATGAAGAATGGGGTTTAATTTCACCAATGAGGTCTAGGCCCCATTGTGAGAAGGGCCATAAATTGGTGGAAACATGAAGATTATGGCTAGGTACATGATGTAGATTGGCATGTTATTGACACTTACACACTTATTCACATAATCACAATATTTTTAGTTAAGGGTAGGCTAGTAATAGCCAAGGCAAAGGATGTGTTTGGCTATAACAAGGCCACTAAAGTATCCCACACATATTCTATCATGCATTTCCTTAATAGCATAAGAGGCTTCATGACTATGTAGGAAACGAAAGAGGAGACCATAAAAGTTGTGCTTATAAATAATTCCCCCCATAATGGTATAATGTGAGGTACTCTAAATAAATTCTCTTCGAGCATTCTTGGAAAGCCCAAAAATTATAATGGAAAGGTTGAGATAGTTGAAGGTATGTTGATACCAAAAATCCAAGTTAGGTCTCTTCCACATTGAAAATAGTGGGAGAATCTAGTTTGACATAGGAAGGCTGGGTAAGTCTATGGATAATGATAGATAGATTAGATTTAGAGGGTATAGATAGGATATGAGAGGTAAGGGAAGTCATGGTATCAATGAACTTATTGGTAGATCATAAGGTTGACTAGATGTGGTAGTGTTTAAATGATGCTAAGAGTTTGTCAACTAGTTGTTTGTACTATTGCAAAACATCACTCTTACACTGTAAGAGCCATTGATTTGATTGACCAGAAGTTGGAACTCACCAAATATGTTGATTATTTTGACTCCCAAGGCTAAGGTAGTCTAAAGGCCTATCACTAGGGATTCGTACTTGGCCATATTATTGGAACATTCAAAACCAAGCTTGAAGGACAAAGGAAGAGGTTCACCATCAAAGGGAATAAGGATGATACTAGCTTCACCACCACATTGATAGTTTGATCCATTAAAGAACATGGTGACTTGATAAGTGAAGTCCACTTGAGAGAGGGTCACGATGGACTCATCAGGGAACTCAAGAGGAGGGGGTTGATTGTCTGCTAATGGTTCTTTGGCCAATTAGTCAGTGATGACTTTCCCCTTAATTTATTTTTGTTAAAGGAAATCAAGGCCAAATTCTACTAAAATCATTATCCACTTGGCCATATGTTGGTTTTGGTATGGCTTGGAGTGCATATACTTGAGTGGGTTGATATTGGTTATGACATAAGTTTTTTGGCTAAGAAGGTAGTGGATAAGATTAGTAGCCACAAAGACTAAATCTAAGCAAATTTTATCAGTGTGGGTATACCGAGTCTCGTACTCTACAAGCATGCAACTAATATAGTAGATGACTTGCTTTCTATGTTGTTTATCTTGATGAGCAAGCATTACCCCTAGGGAGTGGTCAGTGTTGAAGATATAAAGGTAGAAAGGTTGGTCATCCTTGGGAGGGGTGAGGATAGGTGGAGACAAAAGGTACTTTTTAATTGACTTAAATGCCTTTTGGAAATCTTTATTCCACTTGAAAGATATTTATTTAAAAGGTGGTGTAATGGTTGGCATCAATTTGAAAGTTGGGAGATAAAGTGACAGATGGATTGAATCTTCTCCTACAAACTATAGAGTTGCTTGAGGTTGATTGGAGGAAACATGTCAAGGATGGCTTTGATTTTGGCTGGATTGACCTCTATTCCCTAAATGAAGATAACAAAACCAAGAAGCTTTCCTGACAAGAACCCAAAAATGCACTTCTTGGGATTAAGGTGAATGTGGTAATGGATAAGTCACTTAAAGATGATCTAGAGAATCGCTAAATGATCTTTTTGAAGTTTATATTTTTTGAAAAGGTCATCTACATAGTCTTAGACAATCTTATGGATAAGGTCATGGGAGATGGAAGTCATGACATGTTGGTAGGTTACATTAGCATTCTTTAGTCTAAAAGGCATGACTCTATAGTAGTAGGTCTCCCATGGGGTGATAAAGGCAATCTTGTGTTGATATTTAGGGGAAATAAGGATCTGATTATAACCCAATAATCCATCTATGAGAGATAACATCTTATGTCTAGTTATAAGATCAACTTGCTGGTTGATGCTTGGAAGAGGGAAGTCATCTGTAGGGAAAGAAAGGTTGAGGTCACAAAAGTCCACACAAATGCATAGTCTGCCTATGGATTTGGTTATAGGCATGACATTTGAGGCCCATTAAGGATAGTCAATGGGTTGAATGAAATTTATAGATAGAAGATGATGAAGATCTTCTTTGATGATAAGGGATATACGTGGTTACATGCATTAAATTTTTTGCTTTATAGGCTTGGCATCATAGTTGGTGACTATGTTATGGGTAGCAATGGTAGGGTTAATTCCAAGCATTTTGTTATAATACCAAGCAAATGCTATGCTACAGTCTTGAAGGAAAGGGGGGAAGTCTTGAAGTTCCTCGATATTCAGTGATTGGCCAATTTTGATAATGCAAGGGTTGTCTAGAGTTCCCAAGTTGATATCCATGGTGGATTCATTAAACATGGTCAAAGTCTTGGGAGGAAGGGATTTGTGGATGGAATAATCCATGGCACCAAGGTAGGTGAGAATAGAATCATCATCCTAGCATTAAATAGTGTTAATGATAAGAGAGTCATCTCTTATCATCTCAAGATGGGTCAAATTGATGGTTACAGTTGCCCCTTATTTTTGATAAGTTAGGGGTCTGAAGCTGATCATGTTGATGGAAAAAAATGTTAGGTGAGATGATGTCATCATCCTCACATGTAGGTGGAGGAGAGGTTGGTGAGAAAGGGGTGTCTTCCTCAATAATGGTGATGGGTAGATGGTTTGGATTATTTTTTGGTGGGTAAAATTAAACTAAGGCCATATTTATAATGAGGCTTTATGGTCTCAATGGAAATCAACTGATGTGGGTCATGTTCATATCATCCAAGACCAAATCCTTTATAAGCACACCTATAGAGGTATGTCTTGGCAAAACTCGACTTGTCTAGATAGGAGAAGATAGAGGTGAATGTTCGAGGTGAAGAGGAGGTGATAGGAGCATTGAGTGGTTTGTCAAGTCCCCCATAGATGAAATGAGTTTGACAATGTGAAGGTCCAAAGGGAACAATGGCTCTGACATTGGGGTCATATTTGGGTTGGTGTTCAAGTTTCCTATACTCTTGGGGAGTAGGGAAAGAATCAAGGGGAATGGGGTGATATTCCCCCAATTAAAGATGTTAAAATGTAGATTTCAAGTGGTCAAAGGTGGGGATATGATCAAAAGGGATGGATGAGATAGTTGATGCCTTATTGGTAGAATAAGGTATGACTTCCTCTTACATGGTTAAGGGCTTGTTTTTGGCTAATGAGGGTGTGTTAGATGGAGGTACGAGTATGTCATTGGGTTGATAAGTCATGTTACATGTTGAGAAGGGAATTGGGTCAACTTGGATGGTGATAACCTAACCTTCATGCTTAAATTTGATGCAATGGTGAAGGGTAAAGGATACATAAACCATGGACTAAATCAAAGGTCATCCTAGCAAAACATTATATTATAATTCACCTTCTACTACAAAAAAGAGTTTGGGGAGCATGTGAGGTCCTACATGGATATGAAGGATAATAGCTCCCAAGGTAGTGGTCATGGTGTTATTGAAGGATCAAAGGATGACTGAGGTTTTGGACATGACACTGTCTGGTAGGTTGAGTTGGTTATAGGCATGGGAGGAGATGATATTAATACTATATCCCCCATCAATCATGACCTATTTGATACAAGTTTAGTTGATGTAAGTAGTAACAAAGAGAGGGGGATCTAGCTCGTTGGCATAGATCAAAGTTATTTATGAATCTTTGAAGGTGATAAGGTTGTAAATTTATATAGCACCAATAAAGGTTGCCAGAGGTTGAGGGTCTTTAGGTTGGACCTGTATTAACTACAATGTGTCAATCATTTCTTGTCGATGATGAGGTGAAGTAGTAATTACTCATATAAGCTCATCTTCACTGGGGTCTAGTGAAGTTGTTTGAGTACCACTCTCTTAATGGATTTGGAGGAGTTAGATTGGGAGGCACCTAAGATAGATACCTTGGGTTTGGATGAAGTCAAAGATGGTGGTTGGGAGGTATAAGATTCGTATGTCCATGTGATGGACACTTTGGCCTTCCCCTTATCCTTTTGTTGTGTTATTGTCACCATGTAGATGATATGGATAGAGGGAGGAATTGGGGTAGGAGAGTTATTTGGTTCCTCATCACTCTGAGGTGAGAGTGGGGGAATAGGTAAGTTTTGGCTAGTTGTTATTGGTTGTTGGATTGGTAATGGTCCTATGGGAGGTTCTTCCAATAATATATCATCCTTATCATAGAGCTGATGGATTTTTTTTGGAAAGCTTTGTAGTTCTCCATGTCATGGCTTGATGTCCTATGATAAAAACACACTTGGAGGTCATTATACCAAATGTATTTTTAATTAAGAGGGTCAAATGGCCTAATAGGGGGTAAGGTCAAGCAAGAATCTTTCAATAACCTCTATAAAATAGTCAAGTAGGATTCAGCTAAAGGTGGGCAGGGTTTAGAGGTTTTGGTCTTGGTTGGTGAGATAGAAGTATTTTTTGGAGTGGACTTGGTGGTAGAATGTTTGGGTAAGGTAGTGATCTTAGTTAATGGTTTGGGTTTCATTAAGGTGGAGGATGATAGGTTAGATGTAAGAGGTTTGGTATTTGATGGCTCGGTAAAGATAGGTGTTTTCCAAAATCAAGTGTGCAGGTGTAACCAATAGTAGTGATTGGGTTTTAGATTTTGGGAGGGATGAGGCCCCAAGATAGAGGGAAAGGTTGAGGGAGGTAGGAGTTTGGCCCTCTGTCCTTTCACTAGCTTTACTTCCTTAGTCGATTTGGTTTTGTGTTTGGTTGTTGGGTTTGGTGAGGTAAGCTCCACTTTCATAGATGGGTGATTAAGGCTCTGTGTAGGGAAGGTGCCAAGGTTTTTGGTTGGTTTGGTCAGTTGGTTGGAGATAGTGATTTGGTTGTTTTGGGTTTAGGTGCCTTGGATGGTTGATGAATTGTTGGGTTGGTAGAGGTTTTTATTAGTTTGGTTGGTAAGATATGGGTTTAGATAATAAGAATGGTGGGTTGGTTTTTTAAAGGTGTGGTTAGAGGTTCCTACATGGTGATATAAGGTATTCCTAATTTCTACCAAAAGGTGGCTCGATCCATGTTAGGGTTGGAGATAAATTCTAATTTTAACACTAACCTAGAGAACGGTTTGTAGGCTAGTTATATTCCCTTGATAGTGGACTTGAAAGATAAGCCCATAGGTTGAGACATATGGATGGTAAGCTTGTCCTTTTCCTCAATAAAAGGATGTAAGGTTTGAATGGGTGACTCCTTTATGGGAGGTGTAGACATAGGGGCTTCATCTTTGGGAATGATCTCTAAAGGGGCAATAAATTTTTGGATGGTTAAGGGAGAAGGTAAAATGGGTGCTTGTTTTAGTATGTGAGTGGAAGGATGGGTTGATGGCTCCACTACCTCAATAAGTGGAGGAGGAGAAAGGGGAGATTCCTTAATTTAGGTCTATAAAGGAAAACAAGGTAACTCCACTAGCTCAGTAGGTGGAGAGGGTGAAGAATAGATAGATTGGGTGGTAAGTTATTTAACAATGAGCATGTTAAGAACCATATTAACAGTATGGGAATCATAAAAAAACTCAACCTTGTTGCTCTCATTTCGGTAGGTGCATGATTGGGTAAATGTTTCCTAAATATGTCAAGGGATTGGTTTTGAGGTGCATTGGGGTTATCTAACACAAGCTCCCCCTTGTCAATGAGATATTAGACAATGCTCTTGAAGGCATTACACCTACTAACATCATGCCCAACTACTTGATGAAAAATGCATAGACCATTCTTATTGTACCAATGAGGTGTAGGATGATAATAATAAATTTTTTGAGGTGGTTTGATAGGATTAATCTGTATGATGTTGGCCATCAATAAATTCTCCAAGATTGAAGCATAAGATTCTCCAAGTGGATTAATTGCTTCTGGGTGTTTTGGTTTTGGTTTTTCATGTTTTTCTTTGATGAGATAGAGGAATTTGGCTATTTGATAGATGGTGGAGAAACATATTTAAGCATAACCACATTCACATTTCTCTTGATTTTGGTCCTAGTGTTGGTTTGGTTACTCAATTTAGAGGAAGAGGCCTCATTGGTCTTACAAGTAGAGTTCTTGTTTTTTAGTTTTATCTTTCCTTCATTGATGGATATTTTTTCTAACTTACACACCATAGTAAAAGCTTCATCAAAAGTTTTGAAGCTCTAGAAACACAATTTTGAAGAGATGTGTTTGATACATGCCTGACCAAAAAGTTATATCAGTTCAATATGGAGTAAGGAGATAGAAAGTTGATTGATCAAGCTCCTTCATTGAGTTACAAAATTAGTGATAGATTCATCATAAAATTTACAAATAGAGTAAAGGTCAGTGATGGAGACCTTATTGAAGATATTTATCAAAAAATGATCCAAGAAGGTTTAGGCCATCTAGGTGAAGGAGAAAAAAGAGTGTTTGGTTATGGCACTAGACTAGTCTAAGGTTAGACTAGACAGGGACATAAGGAAGGTACAAATAAAGAGGGTATCCTTGTAAGAAATAAGATAACATGCATGCCTAAATGCCTTGAGGTGATATTGGGGATCCTCCTTACTCTAAAATTTAGAGAACTTGGGAAGTTCCCACTGAGGAAGATAAGGTCTAATAGGGATAGATGGGTGAATGGGTTCATTACAGATTTGATCATATGATAAGATGTTGTGAGCTCCAGAAATGGATGACTCTAGGGTAGTCATCTTATCCATAAGTATATTCATGAGTTTTTCTTGGGGTTGTGCACCTAGAAGGTTTTAAGGTGCATATTGTTGTGGTGGTTGGGTAACATACTGATAATTAGTTAGAGGTTAAAAAGATACCATATATTGGTATGTGGATATTAGTGGTTAGGTGGAAGCTATGTAGGGGGAAGTGGATGCAAGTGGTTGGGTAGTAGGTAGAGGTACATGCCCTTGTAGGTGAGGGATGTAACCCAATTTTCGTATAATGAGCACCTATTGGGTAGGAATGGTGGTTAGGTTGGTGATCAAAGGAAGGGTGGTGACCCTTGTGGTGAATGGTGGTAAGGTAGAAGCTATAGGTGGTATGATATTTTTAAGTGGGGTAGCGATTAGTATATTAGAGGTAGCTAATAGAAGGTTGGAAATTATAGTGGTAGGTAATCCCATGGTGAGAGGAGTATTGGTGGCTAGTGGTTGGGTTGCTCCTAAGCTAGACGATTTGTTGCTGGGGTTGGAAGGTATAAGCATTTTTTAGGTTAGGCAAGTTGGTTTTCCACAGTAGTATCAAAGGGATTGTTGGTGGATGAAGAGGCTTGGGAAACCAATGGTTAGATGGTGACTATGGCAATAGAAGTGTTTCTATGAGGTGGAAAGTCATGCCATAATTTGGGTCCATAGGTAGAACCAAAGAAAGGGTACAATGAGGCATGGTGTTAAGGTAATGTTGAAGGGCCACAGGATTATTATCTAGGAAGGTGGCAAATTTTTTATCTCCTTGGGGAACTTCCCAAGGGAAAGGACTTCCTAAAAGATGAGGAGAGTTAACTAGTTCATAGATGTAGTCCATGGATGAGGAGGTAGAAGAATGTGATTGGTTTGGTAATGTATTTTTCTCTACTATATTCTTTCACTACTAGCAGGTTAAAACCATCCTAGGTAAGGGAAAGACAATGCAAAAATAATATCACTGCTCAAACCAAGAGAAGATAAAAAATGATCAATAGAATCAATCAGACTCTAAAAATCATGTTAAGTCTTAAAGGTTATTTTTAGTCTCTCTTTCGGCTTATGCCTTAAGCTTTCAAAAAATTGTGTGATTGGAATTGGCTTGCAAAGTAGGTACTAGAAAAAAAGTTTATGGTTGGTTTTAAGTTGTGTTTAGGCTCTCAAAAATAATCTATATTGGGAATAAATATTTGTCTTGGTATTGGGGCCTACCCCCTCACTTCACACACTAAAATGATAAGGGTGTTGAGTGTTTATCCAATATATCCTAATTTCTAGAGTTTATACTCAACCAGAGAGCTGAATTGGTTCTCCCCTTGGTAATGACCTCCAAGTAGGATCATCGAAAAGGGGTAAGTTGACTATTAGGTGATGAAATGTCAGACCTTGTCTCAAGTTTTTTTGATATTTAATTGATGAAGGGGGTTTGGTTTAGTGTGTGCAACAAAAGTGATGTTATGATCGAATTACTTTGCCTTAACTTAAACTATGTGATCTAAACTTGCAAGTAACCAATGTACGTAATCAATTTTAGGCCCAAAAGAAATTTTGGTGTTGTTTATGAGCACAAAATAGAGAGAAAATAATATAGATTCAAACAACAGAAAACTTGAGTAAAGACTCAAGGTCCCATCAGGCATGCCAAAATGTTTCAGTGAATTTTAGCTTATATTTTGAGAAGGGAAGAAGAAAAAACTAAATATGAGTATAGTTGGAAAACATGTTTGATTTTTCATGCATTAAATCATATGATTATGAAGAACTCCTCCTTGGCTTGGGAGGATAACTTACAAATAGGATAGAAAAAAATCAAATGGTTGGTCAGATAGTTAGCTAAGTGGATTGCCTAGTGCTAGCTAGATCCCATAAGCAAGAGCTTCCTTTGGGGTTGTCAATCTACACATTTTAAAAAATTATGTTTATAAATAGAATGATAAAATACTTGCATAAATAATAAAAAGGTACTAAAATTAAACACAAGAAATTATTTCTAAAGAAATAGACTAAAAATGACTAATATAGCAATGAACAAGTCAACACTAGTGCTAAATGGGTCAAGTGTGCTTCAAAAAATTAGTCAAAGATCTATGAATAGGAAAGGACATAGAAAATTATATTTGTTTGAGGATAAAAGGGTGAAAGTAACCTATTGTTATTTTCTACCATAGTGACCATCATAAATTGAGGTAATCATCAGTGGTTAAGGTGACCATCGATGGTTAAGATGACCATCGACATTTGGGACAACCGTTAGTGGTTATTATGTGTTGGCTATATTTAATAAATTATAGATTGATAGGATCATAGAGTTGGACTCTAAGAGATGGGTTGGTTTTGGGTTGATTGAAAAATAGAAATAAAATAAATGAATATTAAAAAAATAAGTACTTATCTTGGCATGAGGTTGATCTGGTGATTAATTGAGGTGGTTGGCCTATTGGTGGATTCTAGTGTGATTTCAATAGAGTAATGGTACTCGATTCTTTGGTAGAGTGATGGTGGAAAGTTGGCTCTCTAATATTATGGTTAAATCACTAGATTGTGGATGACAATTTTCTTGCAAAAAATAAACTCTAGATGCACAAGCTCTTGACAAAAATGGTAGATGATCTTCACTTCCCTACTCCTCTCTTCTTATAGGAAAATAAGGAAAGGTCCAACAAGACATTAACTTAGATTTATAATTTTAAATAATTCATGTAATGGCTCATATATGGATTTAGATGAGTTATTTTTAGAAGAGAAAGGAACGTGTTTATATGTAGTTGATGAGGATGGTAGACCCTAACTGTCAATAGTCAGGGTGACCATTGGTGGTCATCCTAACCATTAACAGTCAAGGGCCAAAGTACAAAGTGGGTAAAAAGGTATTTTAAGTCAGTTGGTCAAACTAACCATGGTTAGTCTTGGTTATGGGTTGAAGGGTCAAATTGGTCCCAAGGTGGTCTAGGGGTGTTTTGACATTTGGAATTTTAGTGTGCATATTTTTGCTGTTTACATCTATTATCAACCATTTCTACAAGTATGTAATATTATTTCCTCCATACTTATTTTGATACCCATTTCATATCATGAAAAACATCTTCTTGTTCTTTACAGGCCTCATACTTATGTATACTCTTGATTAATCTTAACATCAGGATTAATCTCCATCTCATATATATGTAATGGCTACCTGATCTCTTTCATTGTCTCATCTCTTTGATTAGTCACTCCTTCATGATTAACTTGTGTATGGGCCTATTTTATATTTCCCACCTCATTAACATCCTTATCTTATTCAATACTCTCTTTCACACATGCAAGTTCATCTACCACTACTTCTTTGGCTACCTGCTTACCTACATTTTCATCACAAAACAACTCATTAGCAATACAATTTGGAACCTTCATGACTCTCTCTTGGGCTGCCTCCTTATTGGACAATTCAACCTCCATCTTCTTCACTTTCTTGGTATTCACTCCAAACCATTGATCACCCATCTTAGTTGTAATCTCCATTACCATTCTATTGTCCTCTTTCACATATGCTTGGTTGCCCTTCTTGTTTTGACTATCATCATGCTTGAGCACTCTCTTAGGTGCTATATCATCTTCTTTTGGAAAATTATTTGCTTCCACCTTGCAACCTTATGTTATCTCTCTCATGCCCATATTTTTATACTCATAATGATACATATCATACAATTTAAGACATCTTACCTTATCTTCTTTGGGGGATTTAACCAAACCCAAAATCTCCATTGCTTGACTCCAATATTGCCTTGTTATCATCATCATGATTCTCTCATCTGTTATATCTTCTTCACCCTTCAATGGGAGTAGTACATGTTTCTTTCCATGCTACTTAATAGTATACATATTTACTTGAACATAACATATGGCATGCCTGTCAAACTAACATGGTCTCCATAGAAATAAATGGCACACATTTATAAGCAAAATATCACATAACACTTGATCTTTATACCTTCCTATCTGAAACTCAACCCAATTTTGTTCACTTACCAATGTTTGGTGTCCTTTCTAAACCCATGCAACATTGTATGGTTGTGGATGTGGCATCCTCTTCAAGCCCAATTTTTTCACCATCTCCATAGATGCTATATTATTAGTATTACCTCCATCAATCACCAAATTACATACTTTACCTCTTATCTTGCATCTGCTTTTGAATAGGCTTCTCCTTTAGGTTGGATTTTTGACTAGCTTTCTCTACTACAATAGTATTATCCTCATGAATAAAGACTCATTTATTTCGTGCCTTCTCTCTTCATTCTCTTCTCTCTACTACTGCATACTTCTACTCATATTATTTGGACACTTTACTGCCATGTGTCCCTCTCTATGGCAATTCCAACATTGCCCCTGAAATCTTTGTCTTGGTCCTCTTCTCATGGGACCTTCATCTCTTCTTATTCTACCATATTTAAATGGTATGATCTAACTTGCATGGTCTTGACCCATGCCATTTTGACCTACTATTGTATGATCTTGTGGTCTCCCTTAAACCACCTCTCTATTCTCTCTCTCTTCCATCCTTATTTTTAAAGGTACTAACTAACCTTACTACCCACCATTCCCTTCTTATCATTATTCTATTTCTTCTCTTTCTTCTCTCTCTTTGAGAACATCCTCAATAGCCTCCATCCTCATAACCAATGGATCATTTAACTATTCCATTATCCTAACCAAATCATCTTCATCCCTATTATCTCTCTCCATCGAGCATTGTCCTTTGTTGGAAATATTGTCATTGATGTCAAAAGTCTAGTATTATTGGTGATAAAGGCCCCATTGCATTTAATGTTGTTTGTAATAAATATATCTTGGATAATATGAGTTAATATTTATTTAATATTAACAAATATATTTTTGGTTGCATATGAGACAAAAGAAGGGCCCATGGAGAAGTCGAAGAACCACATGGTAAAGACAAAAGAAGGATGGGACGAATTTTCCCATGAAGAGTCATCTTGGGGAATACCAAGAGTCACCAAGTAAAGACAAAAGAATAAGGGCACAATCCCTCATGAAGGGACACTTTGAGGAATATGAAAAGTGACCAAAGATAAGGACAAAAGTGGGAAGGATGTTTTTGGTCATGAAGGGTCACCACATGACTTTTTAAAGGCTTGAATATGAATGGTCATCCAAGATTGGCACCATTTTCCATGAGGATTGAAGGATCACAAAGGGGGAAGGCCAAAGGTCATTTGGAAAGCTATAAATAAAGGATTGAGAAGCCATTTGTAAATATGGTTGAGAGAGGTTGATTTGATATTGTAATATCTAGCTTAGAAGAACAATTGTGAGAGATGAATAGTATTTATTATATCTAGCTTAAAAGAGAAAAGGTAAAGAGAGAGAAAAGAGATGTTGTATTGAACTATCATTTGTTGAGATAGAAACATTGAGAGATAGGTGTGTGGTATACACAAAGGGGTTGGTGCTCCTGTGGGTTGGTGCTCACGAATAGTTGCTGGGTTGGTGCTCGGTAAAGGGGTTGGTGCTCCTATGGGTTGGTGTTCACGAATAGTTGTTGGGTTGGTGCTCGGTTAAGGGGTTTGAAGCTCCTATGGTTTGGTGCTCATGAATTGTAGCTAGGTTGCTACTCGTAAAATGGGTATGGTGCTCTTGTGGGTTATTTCTCACGAATATACTTGAGACTGTTCTCTGTGGTTTCTCCCACATTGGGTTGCCATGTTATATCTGGTGTTTCTCTCTATCTTGTGTGATGTTTATTGTTTGAGTTTTATTACATATCTTGAATGTTTGATTAAGTGGAATTTGATAAAGGGAAAGTTTTATAAGATATATGAGATATTGATTCACCCCCCTCTCAGTATATCCTATGCTTAACAATTGGTATCAGAGCAGGTTCCTTTTTAAAAAGTTTTACAGCTTGAAAGTAGATCGGAAAGCACGATGGCTGGGTCACAGGAAGGATTTTATACAAATAAGGCACCTTTGTTTGATGGAACAAATTATGATTTTTGGAGCATGAGAATGAAGGTTTATTTGATGGCCCTTGGATTCGACATATGGAAAGCAGTGGTGGAGGAATATGAAGAGCCACAAATATCTACAATTACTCCAGTAGAAAAGAAGGCAAGTGAATGTAATGCTAAAGCTTTAAATGTTATTTTATGTGGTTTATGTGAATCTAAATTTGTTAAAGTTATGCAATGTAAATTTGCTCATGAAACTTAGGTAAAACTTGAGAATATTTACAAAGGTGATGGAAAGTTTCAACAAGCTAAGCTGCAGACTTTTAGAAGGTAGTTTGAAAGTTTGAAGATGGAAGAAGAAGAAGATATAGCAAGTTATCTTTTATGAGTTGATCAAGTCGTAAATCAGATTCAAGGTCTTGGAGAAACATTGGATGAGTCAACAGTGGTGCAAAAGGTTTTGAGATCTCTACCAATGATATATGATGCAAAGGTTTTAGCAATCGAAGAGATGAAGAATTTAGCCAAGCTAAAGATGGATGAGCTTCATGGTATTCTCATAGCATATGAGATGCGGACAGAACAAGATAAACCCTCAAAGAGAGAAGCAGCTTTCAAGACATCAAAGAAGGAGAAAGCTAAGATTCAAGAATCAAGTGATAGTTCCAGTGATGATGAAGATGACAATGGATCACTTTTCATTCACAAGCCAAAAAGAGGAACAGGTAAATATCAAGGAAAATTACCTTTTAAATGTTTTAATTGTGGAAAGATTGGACATTTTTTAGCTAGATGCCCAGATAAGGTTAATGATGATGAAGAATAAAAGCCTACATAAAAGAAGAATTTCAAAGGCAAATCTAAGAAGGGTTTCAAGAAGAAAACCCTGTATTCTAAGGATCCTAGTTCAGGTGAAGATAGTGGAGTCAATAATTTAGAAGAAGAAGAGATTCTATTCATGGCCATACATGAAGGTGATCAAGAAGAAGAAGAGGAGGAAGTTGAAGTGAATATGGAAGGAGAGCTCATTTGTGCCTTGGAAGAGTTAGAAGCTATTCAGAAGAAGAATCAAAGATTAAAGCACCAGATCAAGAAAAATGAACAAGAGTCAAAGGAGATGATTGAAGATATACAAGCACACTTTGAAGAAGCCAAAAAGAATGAAGAAAACCTCATAGCATAGTTGTAAATAGCAAGAAAAGAATGTCAAAGGTATGTTATTGAAATTGCCTTTTTAAAAGAAGATATTAAGAAAGCAGTTAGTGATAAAGTAGTCAGTGATTCAAAATTTGAAGATAGCACTAACATGTTGAATAAGATATTGGAAAGTCAAAAAGCATATTCAGATAAGATAGGGATTGGTTTTGAAAAGAAAAATAGCTATGCTGAAGCTCTTACACAAGAGGAAACAAAAAGGGGAGAAGTGAAGAATATAGAGGACATTCCAAACAAAGAAGGCTAGAAGGAACAAAGCTACAAAAGGCAATCAGGTCAAAGATATACAGACAGGTCTTATTTTTTATGTCTATTATTTTTATTGTAATGGATATGGTCACAAGAAATTAGAATGTAGAAAAAGAGCTAACAATTTCAGAAATAAGGAGAAGGAAAGTCAAGTAGATTTAAGCAGAAGCCACAACTCTTTTGCTCCTCTATCAAGCTTTGATGAAGAGACCATAGTATGCTACAAGTGCAACAACTTCTGACACATAGCTCGGTATTATAGAAGCGTGTTTGAGTTGGTCAAGAAGGATCACATCTTTAAAGCTCCATTCATCAAGAAGAAGGATCAGAATCTCAAAGCTCCATTCATCAGGGAGAAGGTTCAGACATGTACATGGCAGAAGAAACAACATGAAGATTCTATGATGGTTCAGACAACCCTGCATGTAAAAGGTAAAGATCAGCCATGGTTAATTTAATAGTGGATGTTTAAGGCATATGATAGGAGATAAAAGTAAATTCATATCTCTAAAGAAGATCAATTCTGGTACAGTGAGATTCAGAGATAAAACCACTGCCAGGATAGCTAGAAAAGGTACTTTGAGTTTGGATTATGGTAGAACTAAGACTAAAAATGTTTTGTATGTAAAAGGTCTTAAGCATAATCTATTGAGTGTTACTCAAATATGTGATCAAGGATATACATTAAAGTTTCATAAAAAAGGTTGTGAGATTAGAAGAAAAGATTCAAATGAGTTGATTGCAGATGCTCAAAGGATAGGGAACAATGTGTATATATTGTCAAATATCTTCTCAAAGGCACGATCAAAGGATACATTCAAAGATCGGTAAGAGGAGTTGGGAGTAATTTCTATTACTTCCTCCCATTGATGTTTAGCATCAGTTAAGGGAGAGCTAAGTGTTAGCTCCAGGTAGGCCCTTTGCCATTGATGTCAAAGGGGGGGAATAATAGGTACAGGTACAAGTGTAAAAAATAGGTACAGGGAATAGGTATAGGTTGCTACAGTAAGGGGAAGTTACTATATGTTTTTAGATGACAGTTTGTGCAGGTGATAGGATGTGGCAGTTTCAGGATTGAGGTTGCCATCAATGACAAAGGGGGAGATTATTGGAAATATTGTCATTGATGTCAAAAGTCTAGTATTATTGGTGATAAAGGCCCCATTGCATTTAATGTTATTTTTAATAAATATATCTTGGCTAATATGAGTTAATATTTATTTAATATTAATGAATATATTTTTGGTTGCATATGAGACAAAAGAAGGGCCCATGGAGAAGTCAAAGAGCCATGGGGTAAAGATAAAAGAAGGATGGGATGCATTTTCCCATGAAGAGTCATCTTGGGGAATACTAAGAGTCACCAAGTGAAGACAAAAGAGTAAGGGCACAATTTCTCATGAAGGGACACTTTGAGGAATACGAAAAGTCACCAAAGATAAGGACAAAAGTGGGAAGGACGTTTTTGTTCATGAAGGGTCACCACATGACTTTTCAAAGGCTTGAATATGAAGGGTCATCCAAGATTGGCACCATTTTCCATGAGGATTGAAGGGTCACAAATGGGGAAGGCCAATGGTCATTTGGAAAGCTATAAATAAAGGCTTGAGAAGCCATTTGTAAATATGGTTAGGAGAGGTTGATTTGATATTGTAATATCTAGCTTAGAAGAGCAATTGTGAGAGATGAATAGTATTTGTTATATCTAGCTTAGAAGAGCAAAGGTGAAGAGAGAGGAAAGATATGTTGTATTAAACTATCATTTGTTGAGATAGCAACATTGAGAGATAGGTGTGTGGTATACACAAAGGGGTTGGTGCTCTTGTGGGTTGGTGATCCTATGGGTTGGTGCTAATGAATAGTTGTTGGGTTGGTGCTCGGCTAAGGGGTTTGAAGCTCCTGTGGGTTGGTACTCATGAATTGTATCTAGGTTGGTACTTGGCAAAGGGGTATGGTGTTCTTGTGGGTTGTTTCTCACGAATATACTTGAGATTGTTCTCTGTGGTTTTTCCCACATTGGGTTTCCATGTTATATCTGGTGTCTCTCTCTATCTTGTGTGATGTTTATTGTTTGAGTTTTATTGTATATCTTGAATGTTTGATTAAGTGGAATTTGATAAAGGGAAAGTTTTATAAGATATATGATATACTGATTCACCCCCCCACCTCTCAGTATATTTTGTGCTTAACATCCTTGATTACATGTCTTGTACTTCACTTCAAAACACATGTTATCAAATATTTTCAAAATCCATAAGAATATTTTACTTGCTCTGATACCAAAATGATGTAAATCATATACCAAGTTCTATCACTCTATGCCTTATTCAATACATTGTTCATTACCAATGATTTCTTAGCTCTATTTCTCAATACAATGATTTACATAATCATCTAGTAATAATGTACATTAATATGATTTGGTATTTATTTACAAAGTCTCTTTATTCCTCCCTATTCACTATTCAACTAACAAACACCTTATAACCTTTATACTCCTTTCTTTACTTAACTCAACACACCCTTTACATAGTCCTACTAGCCTTATTTTGGACTTCCAGACCTTGCACATAATTTTACCTTCACAAATATGAAAACAAAATCTTGATTCAGATACCCTTTTCCCCTTTGTATCTTTTCCCGAAATTTCTTAATCCATCTATCTCTAAGTCATTGTACTTGATTTGTTTTACTCTCTATCACCTCTAATTATGTCTCTTAGGGTTCTTTTACACTTAGTTAGGTCAAAACCATACTATTAAGTACAAAACAAAATAAAAACCATTAAAATGTATTTACACACATATCATCCTAACTCCACACAAAATTTGAAGATTTTTTGTTGGTTAGAAACAAAGTTAAGGCATAAACCCTAGTTTAGGGTTTCAACTACACTATTTAACCCGAGAGCATAGATATTTCAAATGTGGAATTTATAATGTTTTTTAAAGACCTAAAATTCATTTTTTTGGTTGGTAATGACTTCATGCCACTAATACAAACATTAGGTTTCACTTTCCTATTTACTGTCATGGTTCCAACTCAATATGTGCTTCACTATGCAAGTAAAATGACCATTATAGGTCTATATCAGTGTTTAAAAAATTTTATCACACTCTTGATCATACCAAAGGCTTTATAAACTTCCAATGGACTCACACAAACTTTAAAAAACGTTATTTAACATATCAATTTGAATCTTGGACCTTATCTTCTCAAGAAATCAATCCACTGTCCTCTATAACATTATGCGTCACAGAAAATAGGGGTTCTTAGCACATCTATCTATTATCACATGATTTTAACAATTTAAATTATTTCATGGAGTTTTTAAGTATCATTCTACAACCTTTATCCACATTTTAAAATATCTATTACACCTTTTAAGACTCAGTCAGTGAAAACACATAGTTTACAAATAAGGTAATTTACACAAAATAGGGTTCTATGATCAGTCTATATGATCAAAAAATATCCCACTTATTATCTCTTAAAAACATAATCTCAAATCACATACCAAAACCTTTTTAATAAACATTCATAATATTTATCAATTTGTCATTTGACCATCTATCTTACCAATTACAATTTGAAACACAAGTCTTTCTTATAAGAACAGGATATGCACATTGTGACCCTTTCAACAGGGTTCTTTCTCTATTATAATATTTCCAAGTTTATTTTCAAACAACACTTACTGGATTACATTAAAATTTGAAAATAATTTCTCATTCTTTCATCCTTAAACATCACACATACATTTACCTACAATAGTAAAGACCTCAAACAGGGTCTACATTCTTTCATTATACAATAGAGTTTACAAAACATCCATCATATTCTCTTATCAAATATTTATCCATTATTTTATTCATCTATTCAAATGGGATAATTGCATTAAAAAACAAAACTATCTCCTATATGTCTAAAGAGTAAACATAACTAATTCTTGGCCACTTTCCCTATGTGAAGGTCTCTTTCCAACATTGCATTTTCTTGATTTGCACATAACATAAAGTTTCTTTTTCCATGACAATAAAACCTTAAAATTAAAAGGGCCTCTTACAATGCTAAACTTTTTAGACACATTAGATACATATTTTCACCTTTCTACATACATAAAAGTCCCTAGATAAGACGTTGGCACATTCAAATTTTCAAAAGATGTTTTTGACAAGAAATGCCAATATTCAAATTTTATGCACTACAAGACTACCTAAACTCCACATATGGACCTCTGATGACCTCTATAACCTATTTGACACCTAATATACCAACTTGAGATGAAAATGAAACCATTTTTGGGTCCTTAATGGATTCCCCTAAATCAATAGGGGATCAACAATACTTGAAAAGCATGAAATATAGAATCTCACATTGATTTGAAACCATTGCATAGAAATAAACCTTATGTAAGTGGTGAAACTTGATTGTAAGTCCATTTAATGATATAAACATAAAAATTAGAATATTTGGCTTATAAAGTCAACTCCAAACATGCAAACCAAGATTTAAAACATTAATGAATTAATTCCACATCCTATAAAAGCAATTTAACCAATTGGATTATATGGGCAACTTCAAACAGAAGAAAAACCTAGAGGGTGTGGGATTAGAAAGTAAAAAAACATATTCAACTTATTAAGAATGGTTCATATGGTATAGGAAACCATTATTTGAACTCCTACCATTAAAATTAATTATACCAAGTGTACTATCCACCACCAAGATCATTTGACTTAGAAACTCTCCTACTAGTCATACCATTAAAAAACTTATTGACCAGTTTTGTATGTCTAGTGGAGTGATGGAGAAGAGGAATGGTTTTGGTACATTTTTGGAACTTTAAAAGTATATAAAGTGTGTAAATATAGTTATGGAAGCTGAAGGGTCACAGCATAATGTTTTCCCATGTGCCATTCTCCTCTGTAGGCCATACAACTGCTAAAACTCCTTATTTTTCACTTGTTTTCTTGATTTTTGGTTAAGAACCTACGAGTTTCAATTATTAATGACATTATTGACAATTAATATAACATATTATATGTTTAAAGGAATAATATAACACTTGTACACTATGTAAAATTGTACCACCTTCATTTATGGCCCAAATATGACCCCTAAGTGACATAGAATGACACAAGGACTAAATTGGACTATGACAAAGCTAATAAAATATTAAATCACATAAAAATGACCATGAAACACCATATTACATCTTTATAGACCCATATACAAGTTTTATACTATAGGGGTTGACCCAAAATAGTCAACATTCTTGATGATTTCCCAAGGGTGGTATATTTATTATGCCAAGACCAGTAGCGTAATATTATCCATTGGACCATGGAGTCACATATACACAATTTTTATATATAATTTGAATTTAAAACCATACCAAAAAAAAATTAAAGACACACACATAATAAGACACACCTATAAGAAACACACATGTAATCTCAAGAACACTTATGAAACACAACACACAACTGAAAGAAAGACACACACGCCTAATCTACTATTTACAAGACCTCACTCTTGAGGTGAAACATATTACCATACTTCAACTAGGGTAAAATATGGTTCTTCTTACATCTTTATCACTCCATGAAGTTAATTTAGAATATGAAGCATGATCATCTTCAACAACTTGAATATGTGTATGGTTAAGAAGCTTACTGACTCTATGTCTTCTCATACCTGCAAGTGGACTATTTAGAGCCTTCATGAATTTTCTTTTCAAATTTCCAATGATCTTTATTGGGGATTCAATTTTATTTATATTTATCATATTTTATTTACACTCCTCAAACTATAGAATAAGAATGATGACAGCTACCTCAATCCTTCCATCCTGTTGGGTATAATGTGCTTGACACATGGAGTCATTAAGTTCTTCTTATTTATATTTCAATACCTATTAATGTGGCTCAACATCATATGGATCTCTTAACTATTATTTAAGAACAATAAAATATGCCTTGGACTCATAAGATTCCCCCTATAACTATAGACTCTTGGACAACATATTGGCATACACTTTCATGCTTGATGGAACACTTAACAATATGCTTGTTAGAATCATTAGGAAACACATTAGATATAGACTTCTTTGACTGGTTAAACTCTTGACATATGGTATTGAACCTTTACCATAAATCTTCCTCCTCTTCCTCATGAGTATCATCATCAAGGGAAGCTTCATTTATTATAGGTAGAATCACATTATTCTTCTCACCATCTTGATCAATTATGTCCTTCAATCTATCATCATCATATACATGAAGCAAGTAGTTACTCTTAGTAGCTTTTGAGATTTAATGCTCAACACTTACCTTAGCTCCCTTAAATGGTTCCTCATGGATTATATAGGTGCCAAGGTTGGTTTATTCAAAGTATGCCTAAGGATCATGCTCATAAACATCTGCACCATACTCATCTAGAAATAATTCAGTAATGCCATCAAGTTTGGAAGAATTACCATCATCCACATTAGACTCTTCTTTCTGATTAATCACATAATTCAAGTTAGAGCTTGCTTCAACATAGGGCTCAATGTGAAATCTTACAAGATTTTGAGTTCTTATGGTCATCTTGGTTCCATAGCTTGTCCTAAAGACCAAGAAGGACCAATAAGCTTGAGATAGCCACCTATCTTGGCTTTAAAGTCTCTTGAAAGACATATTGCAAAATGAGCAAGCAAGTCCATAACAATAATGTCTTAAAGGATGAGAAAACTAGGATAGTCATGGAGGAAGACCTTCAAGTCTATTTATCAACCCTATTGTCTTATCAGGTGTACCATCTAATTAAATCACTCCTTTGCTATGGGTTTCATATTTTAGGCCCAACTTATCATCTACAACTTTGGACATGACTGATGTAGAGGTACCACTATCAACTATGTAATTGTAGACTAATTTGTCACCCACTATGAGAGTGATATATAGGTCAATTCAAAAAATGTCCCCAAGCAAAATGAAGCCTACACCATTACAAAGATCCTATCAAGATCTTTTTGATAGTATGTGGAACTCCAAAAATAGAGCTTATTTTCTCTTTATGCAGCTGATCCAAGTTTTGGTCAAAGTAGGTCAACAAGTGGTCAACACTGGTCAAAAAAATTGATGATCCTGTAACATTTATGAACTAGTTCCATGGTGTATATCTTGTTGAGTGATTTATGTTATATTTTATGATTCAAAAAATGAATTCCATATGTGCAAGTTATGAAGTTATGGTCAAACCTGATGATGTGGCCATATGGCTCGACCCAAGTCATTAATATTTGTAAATTACACCTTATTAAAGGGGGATAAACATAAAACATCATAAATTGGTTAATAATTATCACCCCATATTTTTAAATGTAATGGATAATCTAAAATCCCATAAAAATTAAGTATGGGATAATTATCAAATTTATTAAAAAAGATTGTGGATAATCATCCCAATTAGAAAAAGTGAACCTCCCACAAGTATATAAAGGGGTGAGGGGTTATTTGGAAGTCATTGGGAATTGGAATTGGAATTTATTGGATTCATTCCAAAGTCTCAAATATCTCATGCCAGAGCCAAAGAGCTGAAGAGCCAGAGCCAAAGAGCTAAAGAGCCAAAGAGCCGGAACTAGAGATGATTCCAACCATATGCAAGTGTCTAGATTTGAGTAATTGATTCCATTTTGAATGCCTCAAATTAAAACTTTTTATATTGTGTAATGGCCAATATAGAGACTAGTTTACATATATCCTAAGTTTTGAAGGATTGAGAGAGATTTTCACTTCTCTATGTAAATTAGGGAATTGTCCTAGATTCTAAGATGATTTCAATGGTATGTTGAAAGACCTATGATAATTTTATTAAAGCTATTTTTTAATTCCATTTTTGATACTTTTGGTTAAAATCCATAAGATTATGAGAGTGCATTGATGATATAAATGTGGAAGGTCTGTCTATGGATTTCGAGACTTTATGAAGGTCTATTGCCGATTTGTATGCAATCTTAGAGTATCCATTTAACAATTGTGAGGGTTGACCATGTACTCACTTTTCATGGAAATGAATCGATTCATACTATAAGAAATTTTTTAGATATAGGCATTACTAAACTTCATTATCACATTCTTTTCATGAGTTAATTTCTATTTGTGTATTCTTTTTCCATATTTTGATTAATCATATTTATTAATCATTACTAAATGCATAAATAGCTTAAATATCATAAAAAGGTCAAATTTAGTTTTTGTTTCCTTGAGTGTTTCAAGAAATTATGTGATTTGATGAAAAGATCCAAGGTAAACACCTTTTTTCACTAAATCAATGCATATTTTATGGATTAGGTTTGGTATCAAAGTAATTAGTGTGCTAGGATAGCATTTGATTGTGTGGATTTGATACTAGTTATGTTTAGTTTAGTTTTCCATAGTTTTGTAAACTTTTTTGATATTCCATTTGCAGTGTGAATTTTGTGGAATGAGGTTATTTTTAAGGAAAAATAAGCCATGGGTAAATCCTTGAAAAAATAGATGCTTGATGAGCTTGAAGTAATTAACTGAGAGATCTAGGAAGAGAATGCTTTCCTAAGAGCTCAGTTGTACTCCTTGGATGAGGATATTGCCCGTTTGAAATTTGAATTGAAAACCACGGATGAGCTCTTAGCATAGATGCAAGATGAAGAGAAACACTATCTTTATCAGTTGAATTTCACTATAAATATAAGCACTATGACTGATGAGTGCACTATAAGTTGTTAATCTGGTAATTCCTTTCATGTAGTTTCAGATTTTTCAGATATTGTTTTTAGTATTTTTGAGAAACACACTAAGGGCATTAGATCTAAACTATTATTGAAAATGGGATTTGATGTAAGGGGCCTTGTTAATAATTTACAAGGCATTTCTAACCCAATATAGGTATAATATAGATCTCATTATGCAAGATTGAGTTATGCTAGTGAGAAAGTGGATGCTGGAGAGTCTCCCTCCATTGTTGAAAGAGGACAAGCTTTTGACAGCCAAGTTTTGAGGCTACTAGTAGAGTAGAATTCCTCCCTATGAAGGAATGATGAGTGGTGTAATAAATTAGGTAAAAGAGGTATTGAGATTTTACCTCCTCATTATTACACTATAAAAATCACCAGTAAGAATGTGAAATATAAGAATTTTGATTCACTTCTACCATTTAGGAAATGTGGTTTTGATATTCAAAAGATGTTGAATTATTTTCCTTATACAGTTTGTAGATTAAATAACCATTATACCACATATTATTGGAAAATAAAAGCTTTATTGAAGCATCTTTCAAGTGTTAAAGACCATTCTCATATTGGGAAAGCGAGAAATGGAAAATAGTTTACCTCACCTAAGAAGAGGGATGTTTGCACTCATTGTCATGTGAGTGGACATTGGGTTGAGAAGTGTTAAAAACTTTGACAATCCCACCATCCTGGTAATGGTAAGAAGAATATGGTTTATAAACTTGTTTATAATGTAATTAATGAAGTTTTTATTTAATCAACCCATGTAGATGTCAATAAATCCACTAAGGAAATTAAACACCCTAAACAAGAGAGTCTGATTAAGAGGGTTAGTAAACAATTTCTAAATTTCATGATTAATGGATAAATGTTTCAAAGCATTATTGGGATTCTTATTTTATGTTGACAAAGGACATTTACCCATGCTTTGATATATGCATTTTTATAGCTACTATAGTGGTAATACTTCAAGACAAGTTCATCATGCAAATCTTTTAATTCTCACACTTATGTTTTGGAAACCTCTATTTTTGGAATCTCTAGTATTAGCTTTGTGAGTTTCCTATTGAATTGTTAAGGATTTTAACTCATTGATCAGCATGAGGATTGATAGTAGTGTATAGGTTGTTGGTTGCATTGGTGATAGTTACAATGATTGGTAGTTCACTACTTACAAGATGTGATAGTGGGTAGATAGTTGGAAGATGTTGTGATCTTATTGGTAGTTATAGGATTTAGTATAACTCATGCCTTATTTTATGCCTTTAAAGTTTGAGTTATGAATCATATTTTACCATATGTTATGATCTATTTTATGTACTTTGATATGTTGTAGAGCATCATTAGTAGAAGAAGATGTTGATGGGCATACTATTATCCATGCGTAGTTTTGTGTAGAATCCCTTGGATGGCTATGCAATAAAAGAAAATGTGGATGCACATTTAGGATATCAAATCTATGTAGAGGATTTTTTTATTCATGCATCAAAAAAGATCACCAAGATTATCTGTGTAGAGGCTCTTGTGAAGTCATGTAGTAGAGGAAGTCATCGCACCCTAGTTTTATGTAGAGACTACTGATGGTCATGTAGTAGTAGAGGGATTGTGAAAGATGTGATCATTCAATTATTCTAAGTGCTATAGGCATAGTTTTACCTGAGTAGACCGATAAGACCCATTAGAGTATCTTCAAAAGCAACTGGCATTTCAATTAGGTACCAACTTTTGGTAGATTAAAAGCTCTTAGTGGGGAGGATAGATCCAAAGGTTAATTCAAAAAAGGTCCCTGATTAGACTAAAGCCTACACCAATATGAATATCTTGTCAAGATCTTTCTAATAGTGTTGGAACTCTGGAAATAGAGCTCATTTGCTCTTTATGCAACCAGTCAAAGTTTTGGTCAAAGTAAGTCAATAGGTGATCGATGCTATAAAAATTTATGATCTTGTAATATTTATGAACTAGTTCCATGGTGTATATCTTTTGAGCTTTTTGGCACATTTTATGGTTCAAAAAATGGAGTTCATATGTGAAAGTTATAACCAATCAAAGTTATGGTCAAACTTGATGATGTGGCAATAAAGTGATGTGGAAATATGGCTCAGCCCAAGTCATTAATATTTGAAAATTATAACTTATTAAAGGGGGATAAACATAAACCATTTTAAATTGGGGAATAATTATCACCCCATATTTTTAAATGTAATGGATAATTTAAAATCCCATAATTTTTGGGTATGGGATAATTATGAAATTTATTAAAAAAATTATGGATAATCATCCCAATTAGAAAAAGTGGACCTCCCACAAGTATATAAAGGGGTGAGGGGTTATTTGTAAGTAATTGGGAATTATAATTGGAATTCATTATAAAGTCTCAAAGCTCTCATATTAGAGCTGAAGAGCCAGAGCTAGAGATGATTCCAGCCATATGCTAAGCGTCTAGATTTGAGTTCATTTGATGCCATTTTGAATGCCTCAAAGTAAAGATTTTCCTATTGTGTAATGGCCAATATAGAGACCAGTCTGCATATATCCTAAGTTTTAAAGGACATTGAGAGCTTTTCACTTCTCAGTGTAAACTAGGGAATTATCCTAGATTCAAAGACAATTTCAATGATATGTTGAAAGACTTGTGATGATTTTATTAAATCCATTTTTAAGTCTATTTTTGACACTTCTAGCTAAAATCCAAAATATTTTGAGATTGCATTGATGATAGAAAGGTAGAAGGTATGTCTATGGGTTCTGAGACTTTATGAAGGTCTGTTGTTGATTTGTATGTAGTCTTAGAGTATCCATTTGACAATTATGGGGGTTAGCCATGTACTCACTTTTTAGGGAAATAGATTAGTTCATACTATAAGTGAACCTGGAGAGGTAAGCGTTATCGAATTCCATTATCATGTGCTTGTCATGAGTTAATTTCTAATTAAGCATTCTTTTTTTTGTATTTTGATTAATCATGTGTACTAATCACTATTAAATGCATAAATAGCTTAAATATGATAAAATGTCAAATTTAGTTTTCATTTCCTTGATTGTTTCAATAAATTGTGTGATTTGATGAAAGGACCCAAGGTAAACACTTTTGCATACTAAATCAGTCTAGAGTTTATAAATCATAGAGTGAGATATAAAGGTGGAGTTTTCACAACTTTAGTAGATGGTTACATAATGTTGTTAGGGTAATTTTCAAGAGCTACATGACCATGACTATTGATTGGAGGTGAAGGACTAGTAGGGATAGTGGATAGCTATTTTTATAAGAGATCTTTTTGTCCAAGTATATAGAAAACATCCTATAAGGAGATAGACGTGTTGGCATTATTCAATGAATCCACTATGTTTATGGAAGAAATGCTTACCTTCTCTTGAGTCCTTAGAGGGAAAGAAGTTGTTATAAATTGAAAAATTGAAGCACCTTGAGTAGTCCTTACCACATTAATATTTTGAGGAGGTGTAGGAATTCTTGGGACTACCATGCTTTGCTTCCTTGTAGAAAAATTGGACGAACGTGTAGGCACATTACTATCACATCCTAAAGCCTTCCTCTTGGCTCTAGTGTTGTCTACAATAGAAGTTCCTTGATTGATCACAAAAGTATCCTTAACTAAGAAGTTAGTGAAGCTTTCTCCATGAGGATACCAACCTTCACTTGCTTGAATTAAGACTTCATCTTTAGCTAATAGGAGAGAATGACTCCTCCTTTAGAAACTAGAGCTTGATCTCCACCTTCATTAGCATCCATAAATTGGTCTTTTTTCCAATTTTCTCCTTACACCAAGTTTTTATGCACTAGTACCATCTCTCTTGTGTTGGTGATGGAAGTAGGATTGTATACATTGGCAAAGCTATTGATGTTAGGCTGCCCTTAACCCCTTCCTCTCCCATATTATTATTGATAGGGATAAGTATTTTGATGAGCACCTTGTTGTATATTAGCTTGCCTATTTTTAACCTCTAAGATTAGGAATATTTCCCTTTCATCAGCATCATCTTCTACCTTCTTAGGAGTAGTCTTAGGCTTGGCATTAACATTAGGAACTTGGGACACACTTGGAGTGTTGGTGAGAATATTAGGAAACAAAGGTATATATACTTTAGGAGGCAACTTTAAATCTTGAATTAGAACATTTTCATCTCTAATGGCAATTTCATATGCTTTAAGAAGAGTGAAACCACCCATGGATTATAGCATGGTGGTGATATCGTTACCAATGGATTTTAAGTATGTAGGAAAGACAAAACTAGTAGGTGGTCTCATGGGAGGAGGAAATATATACCAAGTCTTTTAAAACCTCTCATTTAAGTCATGAATTATCTCCTTGGGGGGTCTTTGGATCACATTGAGCTGATGTATGAGAGAAATATGGTTACTTTCATCTTCAATCCTTGAATTTAGTAACACTCCAAAGTCATCCCATGATGTGATGCATCCATATGTAAAATTCCTATAACAATCAAGTATTTTCCCTCTAAGGGACATGGAAATGAGTCCAATGTAAATATTCTCCTCAGCGATAGTGTGAAAACTACAAAAATTAGAGATATCCCTGATGTGTACATTAGGTGTGACATGAATTTCACCATTGAATGTGCCTCTCTTTATGGAATTAGGGGGGATGGCATCATATGCATCAAGATGGATTGGATTCTTAGTGTTGAAGGTAGGGAAGGCATGTTTCCTATCCATAATGGATTTTATTTATTCAAGTTCTTCACTTTCTTGGCTAGCAAAATCCTCTTTCTCTTCAAAAGGTATATTAGGTTAAGGGTATTGAACTTCAAGAGGAAGTTCAAGCTAAATAGGTGTATTGATAGGATTGATAACTCTACTAGATGATGACCTAGTAAGGACCATGAAGTATGAGAGTTATGACAAAAAAATGGTTTAAAACTAGATTTTACCTTAAATAAAGCTATCAAATGCTGAGTAGCACACCAATTTATAGCTGATGTTGTCAAGAACAATATTCACCTTGATAAATTATCTTGAGGATAATGGGTCCCACTAGGCATGATATAACTATTGTCACTAAATCTTTCACCTAGAGGAGGTTTTTCAAGCCTCCTCTATATTTGGGAAACATGGGAATACTTCTAGGTATATGGCTTTACCTATGGTAGAAGTTAACCTCTAGATTTAAGGGTTAGCTCCCTGAATTTACCTTTAAATGCTTATCACCTATTTAACTAATATGATATAAGGAATTCCATAAGACCATCATACATTTATCACAAAGAAACAAGACCTAAAAACCAACTTCAAAGTCTTAAGAGGTTCTAGCATAAGTGCTTTAATATAGAGGTGATATGCATAAGACAACTCAAAGTAAGTGAACCAGAGGGTAGATTTCACACTCTAAGGATAATTATACACTTGAAAATATCCTAAAACACTAGCTACAATCTATATGACCTGTTAGAATAAGAACTCTTGCATAAACATGAAAGGATAAAGAGAAGCAAGGATAGAAGATTATCACTCAACATCACCATACACCACTTTGCACACTTAGACAAAATGTTCATAAAATCAAAACCAAATTTCATTTATCACTCAAAGGAAAATTAAAACATTAATCCAATATATCTTTGCCATACATGGAGTGTAATTAGTCTAAAAGAGCTAAAATGGCTAACACTTATAGAATGTGAGAGAGGAGATAAGAGAATGAAGTCCAAGAGTCAGTCAACCACTTGTCAAGCTATGAAAGGAAGTTACATTTACAAGAGAAAGGAATATAGAATATACCATGCAAGTTATACTTTGACAAATGTCCCTCAAATCATGAAACTCCTAAAATTTGGCATAGGACTCTTCATTTACTTGCTTCGAAACTGCCTTTATCATTTGACCTTCCATAAGTGCTCCATGGTAGACTAGGGGAAAATGAGATTATTGTAATGTTAATGGGGGGTTAGAAACAAGATCAAAAATTCATTGGTTGTGTCCCTATAAACTGACATCCTTCTAGACATGAGTTATCACTACTTTTAGTCATGATCACCCTCCTTTAACTCACCCTTCACACTTGGCACCAAAGATGTCTTCAATTCCAATCCAATCCATATAGAGCATTGTATGACACTTTTAAAGATCCCTCATGTCCTTATATTCATCAAAAATACCTTAATAAACCTCCCACTTGGAGTTTTCACCATCTCACTTGGTGGTCATTCCTTGTTCACTATGCTAGTTTGGAATGGTTGAGATAAAGATGATATCAGAGGCACTTTTGAGATTTTTTGAAGAAATAAAAGAATATTATATGTTATATTATGTCCCATACTAACTTCTAAAGTGATTTTCATCTTTTGGATCCTTTCATACCTATGTAACACATAAAATTTTTAAGAAAACTAGTTTTACACCCTATCCATACAAGTAGGGTAGAACTTAATCAGATGAGAAGGATCCTTGGAGAGTTTTATTCAATCCCAAATCATTTTTTCTTCTCAAAATAGTCCACTTATATGCCTCGCCTTCTTCATTTTCCTCATCAAGTCATTATCAAGGGTTTAGAAGGGTTTAGAGTAGTTTTCACCCTTAAGGTTTGTTCATAAATTTATGACATTATAACCCTAAGAAAATCACACAAGAAATTTTTTTGGGACCCTCTCTAACATATCCTATCTCCTTGAGCTCCCATGCTAAGCGTCCATATTATTATGAGCTCTCAAACTTGCCTTCTTGAGCTCCTTTCTTCATTATGCATACCCTATTATGACCTTTGGCTAAGAAATGAATTCCCCATGTTTTTATCTACATTATAAAATCTTGAACACATCTGATAACCCCTTATGAACATGTTCCAATTCATTTTGATGCTCATCGAGTGTTAAAAGTGATAGGAAACCCCTTTGAGGGCTTTAGGCCTAAACTAGACCTAATAGGTCTACCTACATACCTATGGGTTTAGGCCACTTTGTTTGGCCTCAAAAAGCTGTGATAATTTTACCATGCTTATTAATGTCTAATATAACTCTCTGAATATTTTTTCATAGTCTCATCAACCTCTAGCTCATCCTCTCATCAAGACTCTTTTAAACCTATAGGGTTTGGTTTTCTAGGAGTACCCTCTATTTGAGATAGAACAAAGGGAACTTCCCCTATTATCTAAATTAATTTTAATAAATAATAAGATTTAATGTATCATGGAGACATTATACACAAATTTTCAAGGTTTGGAATCTCCAAATGTCTTAAAACCTAAGACAAACCTTTAGAACATTGATTGTGTATAGGATTTTGAGTATGGACTATAGCTTACCATACTAGAATCTCTCCTTCCCCTATTTCTATGATATATGAGTCTCATGAAATTATAATTATACTCTATATTTCCTTTCAAAAATTTCCACACCCAACTTTATTTTTTAGCTCTTCAAGGTATAGCTTCCTCTTAACTAGACAATGTTGACAGGATATGACTATGTTCTATGTTTCACCTACCTGTAGGTGGTATCTGAATGGTTATACCTTGCGTAAAATGCCTAAATACCTTATTTAATTCACCACTATCATCCCATAGTCATTTACGTCACTTCAATTCATATACATGCTAAGCCAATCATCAAGGCAGTCATACCTTAGAACACTGTTAACTACAATCAGGTATAGTTGACCCTATTGAGTCAAAAAGGGATCCTATAGGTGAATCACCAATCTTTAAAACCTATTTCATAAGGTTTAGGATATATTTATTAGTCTTTGAAGGTAATTATAACCTTTATGTGTCCTTATTTTCATGCTAATGAGTTTAGGTCTATATCATGAGACTGTAGATACCTACAATCAACTATAGGTGGCCTTTTTGAGCAAAAGTACACCTATAGGTGCATATATAGGTCAAAAACATGGTACTCCAACCCTCCCCAATGTTATTTGAATCTCTGATGTGTCTCTCAACTCAATAATATACCATTTAACATGGATTCATGCTTCCATACTACTATTTTTTATTGTAATCCACTTGAGAGTTCAATATCCTACAATAAGCACTAAAAAGTTATAATGAACAATTATGTAACTTTGAAGCCTCCATTACATCACTTGTGAGACAAAAAACCTATTCTCTTTTTTCAATCTAATACCCCTTCATAAAGGGTACAATATATGTGCATTTAAATTTATCAAGACTCTATGTCACAACATTATATAGTCACACCAAAAGTGGCTTGGACTTTGTTTTGGGGTTTTTAGGGAAACTTGTCCTTAAACTTGAATTCCATATATGCATATGACCATACAAGTTTTCTTGCTAATTTATAGCTTCACAATGATTATCATGACATTTTATGACTCCACACACTTCATGAAGTTATCAAAACATGTCAACCTCCTCCATACAACACTTTTAGATCTATGTGAGAGCCACCTATAGGTGGACATTTCTATATGTAAGACAATGAGTAGAGACATGAGAAATGTGCATAATGCATAGGCTTATAATCAATATTATACCCTTTCAAGGTGTTTGGATGAATTTTTTCCATCATGAATGAATTGAAACCCATTTAATATTCTTATCTCAATGTGGTTAGCTCTTGTATGGCACCTATAGGTACATATCAATGGTATATGATTATGTTAAGGACTGAATTAGCCATCACAGTCCATCATTTATCCTTTTAAGGGTCTTGATTATTTGATCATGATCCAAAAATGTGTTTAATACCTTTAAACTCTTCAATACATATTCATGACCATGATCATATCTTTACACACCATGATTGTAGATTATGCTTGTAAGGACTGACTGTGTGAAACATTCTTGACAACAACCTCATGGATGATAGTTGTGAGACTGAGTTTAGAAGGATATGGGATAAAAAATAATTTAAAATCATGAAATATAAAATATCACATTTATTTTAAACCCTTTCATAGAAATAAACCTTCTACAAGTGGTGAAACCTGATTGCAAGTCCATTTGGTGATAGCAACCTACAACTTGGACTATTTGGCTTATGAATCTAACTCCAAGCATGAAACCAAGATGGAAAACATGAAACAATTAATTACACATCATGTATAATCAATTTTAAAAACTATATTTTACTGTCAACTTAAAATAGAAGTAAAACCTATAGGGTATGGGGATTGGTAAGCAAAATAAGATAGTCAACTTCTTAAAAATGGTTCATGAGAAATAGGTAACCATTCTCTAAACTCCTTCCATGAAAATTAATTATACCAAGTTCACTCTCCACCACCAAGATCATTTGACCTAGAAACTCTCCAACCGGTTGTACCATCAAAAGACATGTTGACCTATTTCATATGCCTAATGGAGTGATGGAGAAGAGGAATGATTTTGGTCTATTTTTGGAACTTCCAAAGAAGATCAAGTATGGAAATAAATTCAAGGAAGTTTAAGGGTCACTTCATAAGCATTTCCCATGTTCCACTCTCATTTATAGGTTGTACAACTGCCAAAACTCCTTTTTCACTTATTTTCTTAATTTTTAGTTAGGAACTTATAAGTTTTAGTTAGGACTGACATTACTAATAATTAATCTAACATATTGGATATTAAAATGAATATTATAATACTTAGACACCTTGTAAAATTTTGCCACCTTCATTTATGACCCAAATGTGACCCTTAAGTGACATAGAATGACACAAGGACTAAATTAGACAATGACAAAACCAATAACATATTAAATCACATCAAAAGGACCATGAAACACCATATTACATATGTATAGACCCTTATAAAAAATTTGGACTATAGGGGGTTGACCTATTTTGACTTATAGTCAAAATAGTCAATAATAGTCTCATTACTTGATTATGTTCTCACCCAAATTCCCTTCTTAATGACTGTAGGTTACCTTCTCTTTCTCAAAACTATAACTAGCCTACTTTCTTAAGCAACATATAGGTGTTCCTTGAGATGTTTTGATTGCATTTTATGTTTTAATACTTATATTTCCAATCCATGGTCATCTCAATGATTTTATTGCATTATGGTAACTTTGGATCTCTTCTTTAGCACTCTCAAGTCATTATGACTTCACAACCTACAATACCCTTCTTACTTCTCTCTAAGTTTGACTGTAGGTGCCAATTCTTGAGGTCTTGATTACACTTTGGGTCTTAAGCTCTTTAATTTCCAATCTCTAAACTTGTCAATGACTATGTTATGTTATTAAGAGTTTGGAATCTCTTAAAACTGTCCAAAACACCACAAACTTATTTAGCACAAATTGCTCTTTGCACTTCCTTAAAGTGGTTGCAGGTGTTGATTGGAGGGGTCTAAATGCATAAACCTTAAAATTGACTATCTTAACTCTATCATTATACCTTTAATATATTTAAACCTTATGGAGATTTATTTCTCACTTTATACAAGTTATATTTGATTTTTCATAGCTTTTCAAAGCTCTGCCTTATGTCATCATACATAAGACTATGCATGAGTGTTAAGGCCTATAAACTCTCCTCTAAACTCTCTTTAATTAAAATTATTTTGTGTCTTCATTATTTTATGACACTGCATGTCTTCACTAAGCATTGAAATCATGTTTCTTTCATTGGCTTTATTCTTATTTGGAAGATAATTAGCTTTCAGTCCAAAAGAGAACCTACAGGGCTATCACCTGTAGATCTCTATTTTGCTTGCATAGGTTGTTAGAGAGTCACTTCTTGAATATTAATGTGTGAATATGTATCAATTATTACCCTATTCCTTATCACCCTTTCCATCAGCCTATGCCTTCTGACTAGGCATATGGCATCCTCAAATTATCCATTTGGTCTGTACGGGCCTATATATCATTCAACTCAAGATTTTGTATGGAATTTTATGTATAAGGTTAGGTATCTTCATCATGATTTTGGTGATATAAGTTGAGTCTATCAAGTTCATACAAGTTCTTATGATTCTATACCACCATTCTCCATGTCTTATGCATACTCCACATATAACTTAGGTCCCATGGATGTCCACCTACAAGTTTGTAGACCTATGGGTGGCTAGAACACATTTCCACCTTGTTTGAGACTATAATTTGACCTCATCTCTTAATAACTTGAAATTATGACATTATCCATAGTATTCTCTCATATTAAATTAGTATTTTATTTCCACTTAGCCCAACATTAATGTTCAAACCTATTGAAGACAATTTATGCACAGACCATGCTTTTCAAAGAGCAAGGCATGATGCCTCTTGAAGAACTATTTTCAAAGAGATAATTATCAAGAGAGAAAACATGAATTATAGGAGAGTGAGGAGGTTTTTTTATGAATTATTAAGTACTTTAAACCTCTTAAAATGATAAAGATCTTAGATAAACCCAAATATACTTGTAGCAAGATGATATGTCCACACACTTAAGACACTTTTCCTCTTGTTGAATACACTTCATGGAGTTGAATTGGCTGATGAAACTACCATTGAAAATAGATATTTTACCTCTAAAAACATCCCTTAAAACCACTCTTCTCCATCAAATTCCAAAGTGTATAAATAGGAGCAAAATCAGACCCTGCTTGGATGAACAAGGCATAATGACCTACTATCACTCTTAGTGATTGTTCATAAAGGAGAGGATATAAATATAAATACCAATGCCACTGATTTAAATATTATTATTACCCCTAATAATGGCCAAATTTTCATCTTTTGACTCTCTCTCTCTCTCCTCGATGTACCATCATCTAATTTTTGCCTTTCTGAGCTTATGAAGGCAACTATGGAGGAGAGAGAGTGTCTAATGCATTTGTATGACCTAAAACATGATCCAAAGATGTAATATGACCTTTGGAATCCTAAGGGACACACTAAAACCATTTTTACCTACAATTAGATATTTTAAGGCCCTACAAGTGCCCAAAAGTGCTTGTAAAGGGGTACTTTGCTTATTTTAGGCATTGAATTGCATATTTTGTCAGTCTTTAACCATATCTAAGCATTCTATGACATCAGCTACATTATGAACTTATTCAAACATTTGCCTTTGAAGGTGATACATATAACTCAAAAATAGGCTAAAAGGTGGCCAAAATGATATTTTAGCACATAAAAACACAATAAAAGGTTAACACATGATAATATGACCTTAAATACACATTAATAACATTTTATAATGACTCTAAACCATATAAAACCTTTTAACACACTTGAAAACACCAAGACTTCATAAATGACCCCTAGGACTAGACAAGTACACATGAGACCAAATAATGGACAAGGCTAGACAATGGCTAATGTGACCATTTAGAGACCATATAGGACCATTTAATATCATATAAAAGTTTTGATAATCACATGAAAAGTTTCAACTTAGAGGGGTTGATAAATTTTGACTTGGGGTTAAAATTTGGTCAAAAAATTGGTGATTCATAGGGGTAGCATGCCTACAATGCTAAAATATCAATGGCCTTATCCTCCCATTAAGCAATGGAGTCACCCTTATGCTACAAACTGAACCTTACATGCCTTCATAAGACTTAAAACTCACATCAAACCACACAAAAAGAACAAAACACATTATGAAAAAGTCATTTAGGGATAACTAAACAACAAGAACACTCAAAATAACACACCTACCATATTATGTACAAACCTCAAAAAATGTTTGAGGTGATGAAATAGTTCTTTCTACTTCAACTAGGGTCAAAAATAATGTTCCTAGAGTCACAGATGCTCCATGAGAATAAATCACCATATTATAGATGTCTATCAAAGAAAACTTACTTGTGAAGGTGATCAAATGACTTACCACTCATGAAACCTATGCTAGCTAGAAGTGTTCCTTTTGGGGCTCCTTTAAATGGTCTTTTTAGCTCTCTTTGAGGTATGCTTGACATTTTATCCTACTTGATCTATTTCATGTTCATTTGATGCTTCTTAATTTTATTCTTAGGAGTCATGAAACCTTTATCAACTTCATCTTCATCTAAACCATGATGAGTTTGATGTCTAGAAGCATCAAACTTGCCATTTTGTTGGCCAAACATATCTACAAGTGCATCAAGATCAGATTAATGCCTATATTACTCCTTACTCACATAATCTTTTGCCTTGAACTAATTTCATTCCTCCAAGGCTTCAGTATACTTGACAATGGTTTCACACTCTTCTTTATGCTCATTAGGCTCACCATTATCTTCATCATCAAGCTTATGTTCTATTTGAATAAGAGGAGTCCTACTTACTAGTTCAAACTCTTGCATTATAGCATGATACTATTGTCATAGATCATCACATTCTTCTTTACTATCATACTCATGAACTTATTCTTCTTGGATAGGTATAATTGCATGATCTTCTTCATTATTGTGCTCTAACACACTTGAAACCTCATCATTATCATCCATATGTAGAAAATAGTTACCCCATGAAACTTGTTGAATGGCATCATCAAGACTTATCTCAAGATACTCATCATCTTATTCATGCATAATATATGTGCCAAGACCTATCTCTTAAATGATTTTGTATGGATCAAACCCATATTGATCAGTTCCCCACTCATCAAGGTATAGGTTAGCTATACCATCAAGAAGTGTTAAAGGTTCTTGGTTATTATGATGGTCTTCCTCTTCATTGATGTTGAATTTCATGTTTGATGTATTAGGAACGTATGGATCTATATTAAACTTAGACAAGATTTTATAATTTATAGATACCTTAGCACCATATCTAGTCCTAAATTCCATATAAGACGAATCTGAAGTCAAGTACCCTCCAATCTTGGTGATAAAGTCCCTTGATAAATAAAGGGCAAAGTTACATGGCACATATACAACCACCACATCTTGGGAGATGGAGAATGTAGGACAATAATTGAGAGTGAGATTCAAACCTTTGATAATTTCAACCATCTTGGCATTTGATCCATCCAACTACAACACCCCCTTAGAGTGTGACTAATATTTCAACTTTAGTTTGTCTACTACTTGTTTAGGCATGACTAATGTACATGTTCCACTATCAATCAAAAAATTGTGTACCAATGAGACTAAAATGATTATGGAGAGATATAATGGAGGAGGTTTATCCTTTATTTCAATTTTTATTGGTTTCCCATCCTTGTTCTTCATTTCATTTATCAAAACTACCCTTCTTTAACTAGGTTACCTAGGTGATGCATTGAGCATGGTGAGCTCATTTTGGATTAGGTCTATTTATCTAGGGATGGATAGTGTTTCCCACATTGGTATTCTTAAATGAACATTATTCATCTACTCCACAATATTCATATGAGAGTTTCCAATTTTATCATGTCCTTTAGGAGCTATAACACTACCACTAGCTTGAGTAGCTTGATGTATAGGAGAAGACATAAAGATTTCTAAAATTCTAAATTTTTTTATTTAACTGAGCCATAGGGGTTGAATTTGGCATACCTAATCCTTGAGGTGATTGATATTTCATATTTGGACCACCACTTGTCCCTTGTACTTCCTCAACCACTCTTTTCTTTGACCTTGTATTTGTAGCTATGGAGCTTGATCTAATGTTGAGATTACCTTGGTAGTTGACTGCACATGAGTCTCCTTGAAGTAAATTCATCAAGGAAACATTTTATTATCTCTTCTAATTTTTTCTCCTCCATTAGGTATCCCTTCTTGAGTCATGGAATGCACTATTCCCCATTGATCCATATAAGCATGTTTGAAAGTACCATTTGTGTAAGTAGAAGAGTCATGAGGTTGGTCCCATGAATGTTGATCTCCATTGTCTTGCACAAGGTTTTTTTGGATAGATACAAGTGATTTAGAAGTAGAAGGAACATTCTGATTTTGTCCATTGTGTTGCCTCACTTGAATTAAATGCCCTTGTCCTTGATATTGAAATTGAAAAGGTTGTTTAGGAGATTGATAAGGCTATAAAGGACCTTGATAAGACCTCCATTAATAATGACATTATTCCCTCTTAATATTTTGAACCACTTCTCCAATAACATTGATCAGATCTTCTTCTTTTTTCTTTCTTGGTTGATTAAGGAAAACTTGCTTGTGATTAGGTGTGGGAATAGGAGCAATGGTAGGTATAGGATCTTGAAAATTAGTAAACAAGGGCATGATAGGTATAGGGGATATATTCCAAACTTTAATAATACATTTCTCATCTTTTATGGTAGTCTCATAAGCATCAAACAAAGTATCCCCTCCCATAGATTGAATCATCATAAATATATCACAATTGAAAGATTTGAAGTAGTTAAAAAAGCATGATGGGCAGTAGGCCTTACCAAGAGTGGGATCCTATCCCAAGTCTTTTGGAATCTTGTGTTTAAGTCTTGAATTTACTCTTGAGGTGATCTCTTTATTGTATTTAGATGCTCATTCAAGGATAACTGGCCAGATTTAACTTCAAATCTCCTTCTCAAGGCATCACCTAATTCACCCATGTAGTGATAGAGTTGGGAGCCAAATTTCCATAACAATCAATTGCCTTTCCCTTTAAATAAATATCCAATAATTTGATATCAATGTCCTCTTTAGTGATGTTATGTATATTTTAAAAATTGGCAATGTTTCTTATGTGTTCAATAAGAGTATTGGCAACTTCTCCTATGTATGAAGTCACACTTTTTAGGACTAACATAGGGATATATTTATAGTGATCAAGTGCTAAAGGTTTATTTCCATTGAAGGAAACAAAAGGAAAATTATTTGAGGTTACCATCTTTCAAGTTGGACCCAGGAAAACTCTCCTAATAGGTAAGTAAGAATCCAAAGATTTATTGAAGTATGGATGGGTGTTATTTTTGGCCATTTTTGGCCCACATATAAAAAAACCTAGATACATTGTAATCTCTAGAGCTCCCAGTGAAAATAAAGAATTAACAAATGGTTTGAGCATAATTCTAGATGAAATGAGTGGTCAAAATGTATCATGTTGCTCATAAAGCTTTTGAAACACTTTAAGCAAGCTTAAAGTGTGATTTATTTGATCTTTAAGGGATAGGTCTAAGGTTGTAAATGGAAGGATCCAAGTAGTTTCCATGGTTTCCAACTAGTTCAGGGTCATGATCAAGCTTGCACATGCCTCAATAGTTCTTTTAAGCCTTTTAAGATCTAACAATAGTTTCATGAACAAGTCTAGAAGAGCCTATAGGCCAAAAATGCTAAAGTGCAAAACCTTTTATTTGGCTAAGTTTAATTTGTGTGGCCCTTTTTATTTGGCTAAATGTTAATATTTTGAGATAAGTGCAAATACTTCCTTTAGGAAAATTGTTTTAGTTTATTTGGCTAAGTATTGGGAAACATTTTAGACATTTTATCTGAAACAAAAATCTTGAAGAGTTATCTACAATAAAGGGATTAAGTGTAATTATGTCAGGAAAATTATCTAAGAAAATTTTCTTGAATACCTAATTATTTCAGACATTTTTTCCAAAATATATATCCTAATACAAAAGGTCTGAGGAAATTATCTTGATGCAAAAGTTATGAACAAGTGAGTTCTTTTAGGGAAATTATTTTGCAATAATTTCCCCAAAGACAGAATTACATTGGCTAAATTATTTTAACAAAGTTGATCTAGCAGGGTGGTGATAGGTGTGCAAATGTCAAATTAAAGATAAAAATTCATCCATTGAAGTCCAAATATTGATAGTTGCATAAATGTCATTGATGTTCCCATAGACATCAATTGACATTTGTGCATAAGTCAAGGTTGGGCCTCATGGAATAGTCATTTATATTCAAAAATCATCAAAAGGTCCCCAATTGAATGTGGGTTTGACAAGTGTCAAGATCTTAGGTACCTAAATAGATATCCAATGGCATGTGAGTGAGTTGGAGTCAACGAGTCAATAGGCCTCCATAGACAAGCATAAAGGTGAAAAATGGAAAGATCTTGAGAGTTAGATCTAATGGAGCAATTAGCAGAGCCAGTGTGTCACATAGATCCAACAACACATATTCAATCATGTAATGAATATATAATAGTGTAGATCAAAGGTATGAAAGTTAAGGGAGATCATATTAAGCATGAGTTCACCATGTGGTACAAGCATAAAATTAGATAGACTAATAATAAGATCTTGAGAAGAGATGCAGGGCTATTAAGTGGCACCATCTTAGATTAAGTTGACAATTCAAGGGTAAATTTAGGGCTCATAGGCATTCATACAGGGAAGATAAACATTGAGCAAGGGTTAAAGAGGTCAAAATTTTGATAAGGATCAAATCAAGTGTGAGGTTACCAAGTGTCTTAATTTGGTTGATGAGCCCAAGGAGCTTTTAGTAAGGGTTAAAGAGGTAGTTTTTGACCAAGGCAAATAGATACATAGTGAAATGAGTTTAAATACAATCTAGGTTGAGTTAATATGAACATTTAAAGGATGGAATGGTGACATTAAATATTTACATAGATAGAATAGGTCTTTTAGACCTATTATAGATCAAAGGTTGATAACTTGTCGATAAAAAAGGACCATGCATTGAGCAAAGTGTCATCTATATTAAAACTATAGGAAAACTAGTAGTTTGGATTGGTTTTCATCTATAGTGCACCCAGGTTTAGTTTCCTATGCAAAGGCAAATATTTAGATTATAAGTGAACAACTCATCCTTTGACATAGACATTATCTCAATAGACCACCACTCAAAGAATGCATGGCATAGCTCTATCATATTTAGTTATGGGGATTTATCCTCATCATGAACATAAGTGGAATATGGCTTGGAAAATCAAATCAAAGGGATTTGGTGGTTAGAGAAGTAGTTTAAATAATTCAATTCTTTTGCAAATCATTTAAGGGTTTCTTTTCATATCAATGTCATGACTCATCATGCAAAACTAATTATTATCTTTTAGTGCCTCTCTTTCAGCCAATGAGAAGAGCTTGAAGACTATTGGAGGTAATTTAGGCTAACTAATAGATGATGGACTAGTCTTGATTGGACCAAACAAATTGTGGAGCATCCCTTGATAGGTGGAAACTCATTGATTATCCTAAAATAATGTGTTCCCTCTTTTCTCTTTCCCATTTATCTATGTTACCCACTCTTTCCATTAGAAATCACTCTCTCTTAGACTTTGGATTCTCACAAGGGCTCTTTGATCTTGAAGAGTAGGTAACTCTCTGAGATATTGTAAAATATGCTCATCTTGATTAGGCTCAACCATATCAAAATTTGTAAGAAATACCTCTTGATGTAAATAAAGACTTTCTTTACCTCTCTCTTGGTTTGGATCTGTGTCTATTGAGCTATACACTATGGTATTATGTGAAGGAGAAGCTTCCTCATACATGGTCCTCCTTTCTAACCTCTTTTATGGTGTTTCCAAGTTATTTGTGGGTCTAGATTCATGTTTTTTTGCTATTGATAAATGATGATTGTGAGTCTATATAATTCCTCTTTACCTTTGTTTGTTACTTCATAAACCCATTCTATGAAACACTTATGTAATCATCTAGATCTTGGGATTTCATAAGCTAGCATTATCTTCTGTGGATCTAGTGTGGGTTCAAGATTATGGGAGTTTCTTATTTGGTACATCACCTTTTAGCCTTATTAGGAGCCCTTATCCTCTTTATAACCCTTTTTCATATGAAGCATTAGTTTATAATTAGTTTTAGGTGAGCATCAAAGAGGAATTTAACCTTCTCTGGAGGTTCAACCCCACCATAAGAGACCCACAGCCTAAGTTTATTATCATAGTTATACTCAATTGGAAAGAAGCCTAAATAACTCCTTCCCAGTGTGTAAATTTGAGCTATAATAGTTATAGCATGCTTGGTGGGATTGAGATCCAAGAGAGTGGAAATATTTTTTGTGTGTCTTTCCTCTAATCAACTTTTAAGAGAAATCAAGTTATCACCAATGGTGATTCTAAATCAACATCAGCTGGTATAAGCAGCTCAAGTGCCTAGTCAGCATCATTTGCTATGTATCATAACCCACTTGATTAAGATACATGTTATTTTATTCTGTATCCTTCATATCAAGTTATCAATGTTCATGGATTCACCCTAAGTGGCCCTCAAGATCTAATATATCAGCCCTATCAAAATTTGCCTCTCTAGTCAACCAAAAATGAGCCTTAAGGAGATGATGTTTGATTTTGAGATAAAATTTAGAGAGATTGATAGGAAGCAAGAATTTTATAGGCAATAACAAAATCTTGAACATCAAGCTTATGTTCAAGATCAGGAGTTGATGTTTCAAGAGGAATGCTTGGTTAGGCAAGATCAAGCCAAAAAATAAAATAATTATCAGTTGTTCTTAATGAGAGCAGCCAACCATAGACCCTAATTTCCCTCTCCTATTCATTCTTAAAACCAAATAAATATCCAACCTTGTTAAATCACACCATTATCAGTTGAGGAACATGAATCCATCCCATCTTATATCCCTCCTACGCTAATGACCTTAACTATGTCATAACTTCTCTTGTGAAACTAGCCTCTCCCACACCCATTCAGGAAAAGGAGAAGGTGGCTAAGACTTATGCTTTCCCCTCATGGAAATCAATCAATGAGGGCACAATGAAGAAAATTTAGGTGCTAACTAAGGTGGTCAGTAACCAGTCCAAGAAAAAGAGGTGTTAGCTTAGCTCAATGAGCTTACCTTACCAAATTCTCAAGACTCTCCCTTCCTTCCCCAAGAACCACATATAAGAGCCTTCGAAATCCCTGGTTGGAAGGATACTCTCCTGAGCTACAAAAAAGGTGAACTTTTTCACCTCCCACCATCTCTCTCATGGAGGATGAACTTGTTTTATAAATAATAGAAGAAAATATTGTAGTCAAAGCTAAGCTTGAAGAGGATAACATAAGTGTTTATGATGAAGAGATAATGATACGTAGTCCACTTCATTCAAAAGGAGAAGAGTTAAGTTCTAATCAGACTTCTTGGCATGGCTTTGATAAATTAGAGCTTGAAAGCAGTACTGATGCCTTCATTCTTAAATAGGTGTGTATTCATGATATAGCTGAGGGTAAAGGGGATTTTTTTTGTTCTAAGAACTTCCATTTAGTGTGGCTATAGATGAGGATGACCAAGGTATAGAGATTGACATAGTCAATCAACCAGCTGACTAGGTTGGAGAGGTCATGAACAAGCAAGAAGAAGAAATAGAAAAAAAGGGAGGGTCAGGATGAAGCATGGTAAAAACTGCACCATGACTTCATGAACTAGGTAGAGGTTCTAAACTAGTGTATGCCTCCTCCAAAACATGAACATGAACTTGAAAATCAAGTTGAAGAAGTTGACCAGTCTCAAAATGAATTATCCACTAAAGGCAGTACCGATGTCTTTAAGAATGAAGAATGGTCAAATCTAGAGCCACAAGAACATGAAATTTTGGGCTTTAGGTGGATTGATGAGCTAATGTATGTCTCTTTTTAGAGAAGGAAAATAAAAATGGTGTTGAATTTGGCATTATCTTGGATGACCAAGGGAAGCTTCCTTTTGAGAAGACTTAGAGATTTTTTGCCTAAGCTTAGATAGTCAACCAAGCACCAGTTTAAAGGAGTCATCATATGCTGTGTTTAATTTAAAGCATAAAATTGACACATTAAATAAGGAAGTTACAAGAGCCCCTATAGTATACTCTAGAGCAAACCTTGAAGAAATGGACTAATATGTATACATTAGAAACATGTTTGTCTCATTTCTTCCACTTAAGAGCATGCCAAAAGAGTCAACAATTAGGCATCTCTTCTCACCCATCATGAGCTCTCAAAATCAAAGTGTTTTTCATCCTATTCCATCACATAAGTGAGTGATTATAAATATTTTCCATTTGATCCAGGGTGAAGATATTTGTAAATTATAACCCTATACATATTATAATAGTTTTCATGTTTTCCTACAAGTGCCTTTGTGCACATTTATCTAGTAGGTTAGTTATTCCTTCTTTCTTATAAGTACCTATGTGCACTTGCCTTTGGTTGTTTTGTTCTTGTTATTCTTTTACTTCAAAAAGAAGTTCAAAAAAAGGCCAGCCTTATATCATTTTAGATCTATTGAGAGAGACAGGTGACTCCATGCCTAATGGATCAGACAAGGCAAATAATCAAGGTTCTCCATCATAGAAATCATGCTTCCCTACAAGTCACCATAAATTTTGGCCATTTTTGGCCCACATACAAATATCTTGGATATAATGCAATCTCTAGAGGTCCTCATGTAGAGAAATAATGATCAAATGGTTTGAGCAGAATTCTAAATGGAATGAGTGGTCCCAAGGTCTCATGTTGCTAACAAAGATTTTGAAACACTTCAAGCAAGATTAAAGTGTGATATATTTAATCTTTAAGGGATATGTCTAAGATTGCAAATGGAAGGATCCAAGTAGGTGCCATGGTGTCTAAGCAGTTTAAGGTCATGAGAAAGCTAGCACATACCTCACCAGTTCATCCAAGCCTTTGAATATCAAATAATAGTTTCATGAACAAGTTTGGAAGACCCTGTAGGGAAAAAAAGCTAAAGTGCATAATCTTTTATTTGGCTAAGTTCAATTCTTGCAGCTCCTTTTATTTGGCTAAATGTTAATATTTTGGGGTGAGTGCTAATACTTCCCTCAAGAAAATTGTTTTGGGTTATTTGGCTAGGTGTTGAGAATTATTTTAGACATTTTTTCCAAAATAAAAATCTTGAAGACTAAATTCTTTCAAACATTTTTTCAGTAGTAAAGGAGCTAAGTGTAATTATGTCAAGAAAATTATTTGGGATAATTTTCCCAAAGACCTCAATATTTTGGACACTTTTTCATGTACTGATACAAAAGGCCCAATGAAAATAGCTCAATGCAAAATTTTCAAATAGGTAAATTCTTTTTGAGAAATTATTCTACAATAAATTCCCTGAAGACATAATTGCATTGGCCAAATTATTTCGACAAAATTGATCTAATAGGGTGGTGAAAGGTGTGAAAACATCAAAGTAAAGCTTAGAATTCATCCATTAGATTCCAAAGATTTATATTAATACATATTTCATTGACATCCCTATGTACTCTAATTGATGTTCGTATAGATGCTAAAGTTGGGCCTCATAGAATAGTTGTTTGCATTCAAAAATCATCAAAAGGTCCTTAACTGAATGCAGGATTGACAAGTGTCAAGATCTTGAGTACCTAAATATAGATCCAATAACATGCAGGTGAATTGGGGTCAATAAGTTATTAGGCCCTCATGGATAATTTTGAATGTGATAAATGGAAAGATCTCAAGAGTTAGATCCAATAGAGCGACTAATAGACTTAGTGGGTCCTAGAGATCTGATGATATGTGTTCAATCATCTAATGAAGCTCTAATGGTTTATATATAAGGTATAAAAGTAAATGGAGCTAAAATTAAGTATGAGGCCACCACATGACATAAGCATAGAATCAGATAGACTGACAACAAGATCCTAATAAGAGATAGAGGGTTGCCAAGGGGCACCAGTTTAGATTAAGTTGACAAGTCAAGGGCAGATCTAGGTCTCATGGGCATTCATATAGGGAATATCAATAGTGAGTGTGGGTTAAAGAGGTCAAAAATATGATAAGGATAAAATTGAGTGTGAGGTTTCCAAGTGTCTTAATTTGGTCAACGAGCCCATGGAGCTTTCAATAAGGGTCAAATAGGCAATTTTTGACCAAGGCAGATAGATACATAGTGAACCAAGTTCAAATACAATTTGGGTTGAGTTGGGATGAACATTTTAAGGATGGAATGGTTCTAATAAATCTTTTTAGAGACAAAATAGGTCTTTCAGACCTAATATAGATCAAAGTTCAACAACTTATCAATGAAAAAGGACCACGTATTGAGCAGAGTGTCATCTATATTAAAACTATAAGAAAACCAATAGTTTGGATTGGTTTTTATCTATAGTGGACATAAGTTTAGTTTCCCATGCAAAGGTAGATTTTTGTGATTATAAAAAAATAACTCATCCTTTGACATGGACATTATCTCAATAGACTGCCACTTAAACTATGCATAGCATGGCTCTGTCAGATTCAGTTATGGGGATTTTGTCTTCATCATGAGTACAAGTGGAAGATGGTATGGAAAATAAAAGGAAAGAGATTTGGTGGTTAGAGAATTAGTTTTAATCATTCAATTATTTTATGACACATTTAAGGGTTTCTTTTCATATCAAGTTCATGAATCATCATGAAAAACTAATTCTTATCTTTTAGTGCCTCTCTTTCAGCCAAGAGAAGAGCTCAAAGACTACTAAAGCTAATTCAAGATAATTGATTGATGATGGACTATACCTAATTGGACCAAATAAATGGTAGAGTATCCCTTAATAGGTGTTAACTCATTGATTATCCTTATATAATGTGTTCCCTCTTCTCTCTTCCCCCCTTTCTCTATATTTCCCATTCTTTCCATTGAAAATTGCTCTCTCTCAAATTTTGGATTCTCACAAGGACTCTTTGATCTTGAAGAGTAGGTAACTCTCTAAGATATTATAAACTATGTTCATATTGATTAGGCTCGACCCTGTCAAACATGTATAAAAACTACTTATTAATGCAAATAAATACTTTCTTTACCTCTCTCTTACCTTGGATCTATGTTTATTAAGCTATGAACTATGGTATTATGTGAAGGAGAATATTCCTCATCCATGGTCCTCCTTTTTGACCTCTTTTAGGGTGTTTTCAAGCTATTTGTAGGTCTAGATTCATGTTATTTTACTATTAATAAATTTTGAGTGTGAGTCTATAGAATTCCTATTTGCCTTTATCCATTGCTGCCTAAACCCCTTCTATGAAACACTTTTGCAATCAACTAGATCTTGAGATTGTGTAAGTTAACATTATCTTCTATGGATCTAGTGTGGGTTTAAGCTTATGGGAGTTTCCCATTTTTATTTGGTGCATCACCTTTTAGCCTTTTTAGGAGCCTTTATCCTCTTTCTAACCCTTTTCCCTAGGAAGCATTAGTTTTGCATTAGTTTTAGGTGAGCATCAAAGAGGAATCCAACCTTATTCAAAATTTTAGCCCCACCATAGGTGACTCATAGCTTGGGGTTGTTCCCATAGTTATGCTCAATTAGAAGGGAGCCTGAATAACTCCCTCCCAGGGTGCAAATTTGAGTGGTAATAGTTACCAAACCTCTTTGCTATAAGATAATATTAGGGTAACTCTAAAAATTCAAATGGGATGACTTTAGTAGAAGACCTTGTGTTTACCTTAGGAATGAAAATGAAGCACTAGTCTGCAACCAAGAGCCAATGACTGTTGGAGTCACTAGATACTGCATGAAGGAATCTTTAAAACTTTAAATTTTATAAGGTTAGCATCTACCTTTGAAAATTTCTTGGACTATGAATCCCACCAGGCATGCCAAAACTATTATTAATCATATTTTCACCCTAAGGAGGTTTACTCAAGCCTCCTTCAATTTGATGTAACATAGAAACAACTCTCAAGTTGTGGGTGACCTATGGGAGAGATGAGTATATAGATTGAAGGGTTGGATCCCTTACACCACACCTAAAACTTACCACTAATCTACTTGATTTAAATTAAAAGGGATAGAAGGATATTAACACTAACCTAACAGAAGTGATGCACCAATATTAACTCCATAAGACTACCTAAACTTACACTATCAAAGGGCAAATTACAAAATTGATCTCAACACCCAAAGTTCTTATAAAAAAAGTGTTTCAACATGAAGGTAAGATACCATGTATTTATCATGGTAGATGAATATAAGTTATGATTATAGACACTAGTAATCTTATTTACATTTAAAGATACACAAAAAAACTAACTACACTTCATGTGACTTGCTAAAAGCCAGATTACTTGCACAAAGCATGAGAGAGTGAAATGAACACAAGGAGAGATAAGTATCACTTGTCATTCAACCATAAATTAATTCACACACTTAAATAAGAACTTGTGAACTTATAACTAACTTGAAATCTTTTGATCAAAGGAAAAATCAGTACTCAAACTAGCAGGGCTTCACCATATGAGATGTGGATATCTTATAAGGCCAAAAATGGTGTCTTATATATAGAATTGGGAAGAGAGAGATAGAGGGGCATAGGATAATGATATTTACAAGTGTCCATATGAGATTTAAAAATAAGGAGTTATGAATAGTCTAAATAAACTTCCAAATCCATGTGTCTCTCCTCTAAAGATGTTATAGAAAAGGTTGGAAAAAGTTGTCTTAGTTGGTTCTGGACTCATTACACTCAGGCATAAACATGGTATATTCCCTCTACACTCAAAATTTTACACTCATCTATGTTGGCATAAATTCACATAAGGCACATGCCTTATGCACTCACTTGAAGCATAATTGAGAAGCAATTGGGGCTCGTATTTGGTTAGTTGTGCCATGGTGTAAGTCATTAATTATAGGACTTGGTCAATTCAAATAAAAATTAAGTAGATCCATAGGCACAATCCTTTCATGGGATAAGCCTAGTGAACTATAGGTACAATCCTTTTGGTGGACTAGTCCTAGAATCATATAGACACAAGCCTTTGGTAAACCAATTCTAGCATCAAATAGGTGCTAGAAGGGTCAAAGGACTACTTTCACTTTAAGTGTCCATACTAGGCTCATACTTCTAGCAAGGGTAAGAACACTTGGTGCATGGGATTTATATAATTAGTCTTTACACAAGTTACGACTGACATCATAATCTATTATAGGGATGTCATTAACATCATGAACCTCAAGAACATAAACATTACTCAATAAAAATGAAATGAAATTACAATATTACATCTATCACATAGTTCATTAGCAATATAAACAACACATAGACCAAATTCATCATGTTCAACTACAACCATTCTTTGTCATTAATCAAAGTTCAAATAAAATAGAGTCATAGTATTTAAAACAATGTAAATTCTTCACTAACTATACTTAACAACCTAGAGGCTCATAGATGAGCTTGGGTGCTTAAAAATAGAGCCTTCATGGCATTTGAGCTATGGCTAAGACTAATGGCTACTAGTGTCATTCATTAAAGAAAGCTTAATCTGTTAGACCTTTATTACACTAATTTTTAGTCTCTTTGCTTCACTGGTTTGAGCTCCTTTTATAACTTTTTAGGAACATATTTACTAGGATGGAGTGTACATGTTAGGTGCTAAGATTGAGCCTTTGTGATCATTCCTATCAGTTTCATCACCTTGAAAACTTTGCACTGTAGTTACCATGTATCTCCAAATTATTGAGGATTTTATAGAAATCCTAGAATTGGTTAGCCACTTGCTAGCTAGCACAAGATATGTACTAAAACCTCTAGCTAGCATCAATATGCCAAAAATACATCATAATCAAAATCATAACCTTGTATTGATGTGGATGTTATGCTAGCACAAGTCTTGTACTTACTAAAATAAGGGGCCCAACATTACCCCATATAATATTTCTAGTCCATCCTCAAACTAGGCTAGTAAGGTCTTTGGGGTGTAGAACTCGGGCACACTCTCCTTAAGCTTAGTGTTTAAGTTTTCAAACCCCTTTATGGCAAGCTTGATTTATTTAGTGGTGTTTTCTATTTCATTAGAGGCCATAGTAAGCATAATCATGTTGATCTTTTCCAGCTCCTTCTAGAAGGCCTCTGCATTTGCCTTAGCCTTAATCACACTCCCATCCAAGATTTCTCCTTGCTCATAGGCCTTAGTATATAGATCATGGAAGAGTAGTTTTAAATTATATTCTTGGTCCTTGATTTGGGTGCTTAGTACATTGACATTCCCCATGATCTACATGCCTTTTGACCTACTCACTAAGTACACCTATGCCATCAACTTCTCCTTCTCCTCCTTTGCTTGCTTGAGGTGCACATCTATGACTGATGTTTGGTTCAAGAAGATAAAAAATATGTCATCACCTATATCTATGCTCTCTTGTAACTTTATAAAGAGGTATTCTACCTCTTAAATCTTAGTAGTAAGTTCCTACTATAGCACAATACAAGGATCTTCTTTGTCTTATGTTAGCTCTAATTTTAACCCTGAGAGCATCTACTCCACTAACACATAAATTTTATCAACATTCAAGAGGTTCAAAGTATCAATGCTAACCAAAAGGGATGGTAACCCTCCAGAGTCCACCACCCAATCACCTCATCATTCTATATCTACTAAGACCAAAAAGTCCTTTAAGCAAAAGAAGAAAACATTTGGTCCATGTAATTTTTGTGGTGGTCCTAATCATGATGAAAGTAGATGTTTTAAGAAGATGGAAGCATTAGAGGCAGGGGTCAGACAACACAAAATTTCCATTCCGTCTCCATCTCCTTCTACTTCTACAGGAAAAGGGAAAGCACTTTCAGCCAGGGCTATATCTTCATGTCAGGATCAGTGGATTTTTGACTCAGGTGCTTCTCACCATCTCACACATTCTAAGGATCTATTGTCTTCCCTTACAGATTGTAGTACATCACATATTGTTATGGGTAACTCCTCACAGATTGAAGTCTTGGGATCAGGTATTGTTGATAAACAAGATGGATGTTTTAACAATGTATTGCTTGTACCTCAAATCTCTTCTAATCTTCTCTCTGTATATCAAATATGTAATTTTGGTACTGGTAAAATTGTGGATTTTACTTCACATAATGTTGTAATAAGAGAATGTAATGATCCTAGTGAGATAGTTGCTACAGGTACAGCAAACCATACTGCAAGACTCTATACTTTTGATAAGTTTGAGTCTTTTATGTCTTCTGGTTCTTCACTTATAGCACATGGTAATAATCTCAGCAAATTGTGGCATGAGAGATTGGGACATTTGAGTTATGGATATATGCAACAAATGAGTACAAAACATCTTGTAAAAGGCCTTCCTAAGGTCTCATGTATTGATGGGGTATGTCCTAGTTGTCTAGTTGGTAAACAGCACCAGGATCCATTTCCAGTTGGTAAGGACACCCGTGCAAATGCACCCTTAGAGTTGGTTCATAGTGATTTGATGACTTTTCCAACTCGTCCTTTTTCAGGGGCTAAATATGCACTCATATTCATTTATGATTTCACTCGTAAAACTTGGGTATATTTTCTCAGGTTGAAAAGTGAAGTTTTTGAGACTTTTAAGGCTTTCAAAGCCTTTGTTGAAAAACAATCATCTCTTCCTCTTAAGAAGATACGCACTGACAATGGGGGGGAATATGACAGTAATGCTTTCTATGATTTTTATAATGAGCATGGGATACAGCATCAATTTACTATCCCACACACTCCTCAACAAAATGGTGTAGCAGAGAGGAAGAATCGAACATTGAAAGAGATGGCTAATTGTATGATTCACTCTAAAAATTTGGGTCCATAATATTGGGTTGAAGCTGTAAATTGTGCAAACTACATTCAAAACTGTATGCCTCACAAAGCTGTGCAAAATATGACACCAGAAGAAGCTTGGTCTGGGATCAAGCCTGATATTTCAGATTTTTGCATCTTTGGGAGTCAAGCATGGGCATTCGTTCCTGATGACAAACGCAAATCATTGGAGAAGAAAAGCCAACCACTCATTTTTGTTGGCTATTGTGAAGATGTAAAAGCCTACCATCTTTTTGATCCTGTCACACATGATGTGTTTTTTCGACGGGATGTTCAGGTTGATGAGCTACCCACTCCACAGGAGTATACATCTAGTTCTTCTTCTCCCCTTCCTTCTATTGAGGATAGTGAGGATTTGCTTTCTATTGTTGATGATGATGATGTTGCACTTATTCAGCCACCACAGCCATCTTCTTCACCACCTTTGCCTAAGTGGGCAAAGAGCACTCTACAGGTAGCTGGTTCTTTTGTTGGTAATCCATTTGATTCTTGTCGCACTCGCTCACAAACATCTGGTGTTGCTCTTTTGGGACAAGCTTGTACAGATGATCCAGTGTTGTTTTTTGAGGCTATTGGTATACCCGAGTGGGATGTTGCTATGTATGATGAGTATTCTTCATTGATGAAGAATGATACTTGGGATCTTGTCCCTCTTCCTAAGGGAAGAAAACTTGTAAAATGTAAATGGGTCTATAGGACCAAATATGCTACAGATGGATCAATAGATAAGTACAAAGCTAGATTAATAGCTAAGGGTTTTTCACAAGTTGAAGGGGTTGATTACTCTGAGACCTTTGCCCCTGTAGCTAAGATGGATTCTATTCGGCTTGTACTCTCTCTTGCTGCTTCACATTCTTGGTCTATTTTTCAGATGGATGTGAAGAGTGCTTTCTTGCATGGTGATCTCCATGAGGAGATCTATATGGAGCAGCCTCCAAGATTTGTGCAGGACTCATCATTAGTTTGTAGACTCCATCATTCTCTTTATGGCCTAAAACAAGCTCCTCGAGCTTGGTATGAGAAGATGGATAGTTTTCTTTTGAGTTCCGGTTTTATTCGTTGTGAGTCAGATCATAATCTATACATCTTGAAGCAAGGTGAGGAGCTTGTCATTTTGGTTTTGTATGTTGATGATCTCATCCTCACTGGCAGTTTAGATTCCTTGATACATGACATCAAGGACAAGTTGGCAGATAGGTTTGATATGATAGATATGGGACTTCTACATTATTTTCTTGGTCTTCAAGTTTTCAGTCTTCTGAGGGCATTTTTATTAGATAGCAGAAGTATGCGACAAATCTTCTTCATCAATTTGGCATGGCTGATTCTAAGCCTACACCCACTCCATATCAGTCAGGTATTGTGTTGTCTGCCACTTGTACGACTCCTCTTGTTGATTCCACTTTGTATTGGCAACTTGTAGGTAGTCTTTTATACCTGACTCATACCCATCCTGACATTACATTTGTTGTGAACCTTGTCTCTCGATTCTCACATGAGCCTCATGAGAGTCATTGGCAAGCAGCTAAGCGTATTTTGTGCTACATTCGGGGCACCACTCACTTTGGTATACATTACACACCACAGACTTCTACACAGCTTATTGGATACACTGACTCTGATTGGGCTGGTGATGTTGACACTCGCAAGTCCACTTGTGGATTTGCTTTCACACTTGGTTCAGGTCTAGTTGCTTGGGCATGCAAAAAGCAGACTGCTATTGCATTGTCCTCTACTGAGGCTGAGTATCGAGGTGCTGTCAAAGCTAGTCAGGAGATACTTTGGCTTTGACAGTTGCTTGGAGAGTTTGGCTTCACACAGCAGGGTCCTACTACTCTTTGGTGTGATAACCAAAGTGCGATTGCTATTTCACGCAATCCTATTGAGCATCAGCAGACAAACACATTGAGATTCACATGCACTTCATTCGACATCTTATTCAGGATGGAGTTCTTTCTTTGGAGTTTGTGCCTACAGTTGAGCAGATTGCAGACATCTTCACTAAACCTTTGGCTTCTCCTCGTTATCTTCAGTTGTGAGTGATGCTTGGGGTGAAGGAAGTTGTCCTTGGGGGGATTTCCCATGAAGTCCTTCCTTTATTCTTCATATATTTTGATTGGTTTGTACATGGGTACCTTATCAAGCTTAGTAGCTAGGACCCATCCCTGTTTGTCATTCTCCCTATGTTTTGCTTAAGGGAGGGTGTTGGAATAATGCATATTTAAGCTTACCTAGGGTTAATAGGGTAAGTTATTTATTACCGAGGGTAAAATTTATTTACCTCGGTTAATTTATTTTATTGTTGAGAATTTCTCAACAATATATTTGTTCGTAGTATGAGAAAACAAATAGTTTGTTTTCTCTATTTTGTAATCATTATAAATAGTTTGTTAACATGAAACAAACTATTTGTATTATAAATACTTTGCATTATATGAGAAATTAACGAGAGATTATTAAGAGGATATAGAGAAATTTGTGGATTATCACCTATTTTCTAGGTGTGACAAATTTATTTATTCTCTAGAAATATTTGCAGGTTATTTGTTATGGGTTCTTTCTCCTGGATTGATCCTGTGGATCCTGTGTATCTCCTGCTCATTCCTTCATTTACCATCTTGATGTGCTCACAAAGCTGTTATAGCTTGAACTTAGTGGCCTAAACTTCTTCTTAGGATTTTTTATGGAGTTTTTTCCATTTTCTCACATATCCATCATTTATTATATTCTAACACATAACCTTGATAGCCATTCTAATCAGCACATTCATACACCACACTAATTTTATGGTGTGAGGGTTTATGAAAAGGGAATCCTGCCCTTCTTCATGCTCTTCTATGCCCAAAATAACCTTTTTAGGCACCTCAAAGTGAGGCTCATCTATATAGTGATCAAACATAAATGCAAATTATTTGTGCATATTCATTATGGTAGTTTGGGGGGCATAGTGTCAAACATGTAAAAATATTCATCCTTTCACCCTTTTACTCCTTTTCCCTTATGCTCAGCTCTATACTATCCTTCTCAATAATGACTATATCTATTTGTTCATCCTCCTCTTCATTGGCACCTTCACTTTCTTCAATGCTTTCTTTAGAGGACTCATCTATTTGTTCCTTAGTGGATTCTTCCTCAAAATTTTCTCCTTCATCTACTTATCCTTCTTAGGGTTTCTCAATACTCACCTCTAGGAAAATACCTTTGGTGCCAACATTGCCTTGTTGCTTCTGGGGTTCTCTGATCAGCTCTATTTTTTATTTTAAGGCACCAATATCACCTTTTTTTCTTCAAGTGCCCCTTCATTACTTGGGTGCACCTCTTATATAGCTTCTTCTTCTTGGTTGGTGGGGGAGTTGGGTGTTTACTTGACTACTTCAATGGTTGGTCTTGCACCTTTGGGAACCTTCTTGGCCTTTTCTACTTTTGTCACTTCTTTTTCCTTCACACATCTATGTTTCTCTTCAAGTTCCAATTCCATCTTAGTTTCTTCCTTACTTAAGCCCATTTTCTTTCACACCCTTCTCTTTTCCTCTTTTATTCATAGAGGTGGTGTGGAGGGTTATTCATTGGATGAGGAGTTCATCAGCTCCTTTACTTATTCAAGTGTGGCGGTTGTGATGCTTTGGAGGGCCTCTTATACATCTTGGGTGATTGGCTCCTCTTCCTCTTCTTCTTCCTACAAGATATATGTCCCTACACTTTCTTCTTTTATCTATTCTTCCCTTCCAGGTGTGAGGGTCTCTTATTTTTTAATTTATACCAAAGTTATGGTTAGGAATGCAACTAGTCCCTTAGTCTTCTTTTTTTTCTTCTTGCTAGAGGAAGAAATCTTTAACATGAAGGTTACACACTTCTTGGGAGTGGGAGGTGTAGTTTATTATCTAAAGGTAATCTTTGACTTGATGCACTCTGTGATCTATTCAATTTTATCCCCTTTATTCTTTTGGGGGGTCTTCTCTTGCATCTTTGATGCTGACTTCCCTTCATCATTGATAAGGAGTGGGAGATCATCATATTTTTCAATATTGTCACCCTTATTTCATGACTTCATCTCATAATAGAGGTTGAAGATGCACCTAGTTATTATCTCCCTCTCGAAGGGATGGAGGTCCATTCTATTAGGGGCATACTCCCCATCCTTTATGGCCTTGGATCTTGGGTTCACATGCTAACACCTCAACCTACTCCTATCTTGATCCATGATCTTCACTGGCATCTCCAATTATTGTGCATTCAGAATCCTCTTGAGTGTCACCATGAAATGTTTGGTATAAAATACATAAGGTAACTTCAACCATTTAGATAGGTTCCCATTTGTGAGTGCTAGGTGTACTACACAAAAATTTTGTATTATGATGAAGGTCACCATTCATATTATATGCTTTGGGAGCTCCTGAGGAATGTGCCATTCAATACCAAAGGCATCGATATACTGGTCTCACCACCCTTACACCTTTGTCTTGTTTTTTTTCTTAGAAGCTAGGTGAGAAGATGAAGTCTTGGTACTTCAACATTGGAGACTAATTATGGGGTGAGAAAACCCATAGATTATCATCATTACCATCTAACACACTGATCTCCTCCATAATTATTAATATTAACATAGATTCCCACCTAAAGGTCTCGTGCACCCTATGTCACTCTAGTGCATTCTTACAATCTCCTTATCAACAAATTTAGAGATGTTAAACGTTACCCCTTGTGCCATGTGGTGGGTGATTCATAAGTATGTCTTGTTAATATCATACCATTGGCCATCAGGGCATATCTTGGAGATAACCAAGCACACCTTGTCCCTTGTGTTAGGGTCCTAGATATCATTGATAGGGAATGTGAACCCTTCTTTATAGTAGCCTATAACCTTTGCAACCTTTCCCACTTCCACATCATCTTCCATCATCTGATGGATGTATGTCCCTATACTTGGGAGCCCTATGATCCTAATGATGAGGTGTGCTAAGATCTTTATGTGCCTCCTTGTAAAATATAAGTGGTTGCCATGGACACATGAGAGGAGGAATTACACCAATTCCTCTAGTTTGCCAAAACTTGGTAGTTCATATAATTAGGTTGTGCCTATTATTACTAATTTGTCTCAGATGGAGATGTCAAAGAGTGTCATACCCACCTTAGTCTTCTTCCCTATATCAACCATCTAGTCATGGTTGAGTTCCTTCATGTTGTTAGGCATCTAATGGTTATACTCCTTCAATCTCGACATGTGTGTGAAGGATACCCATTTTAACCCTACTATGACCTATAGGGGAATTGCATCTCTCTATAAGCAAGATTTGTGCTTGCTTCTAGGTCTACCACCATGATACTAACTCCTTTTACTAGTTGCACTTTTTATTTAATGATGGTTGCTTCTTCCACCATATATACTTTCTTGGCATACTTTTGTCTCTATGATGGACCTATACTTAACCTCTTTTTGCCCATTCTAAACCAGTTGTTATTAAATCAAGATTGTTTGATCTTCCTAAACCCCTTCATGTTACTTTGCACTTCCTCAAAGTCATGAAAACTATGATTATGTCTTCGAATCTTGAGCATTGTACACCATTAATGGTGGCCTAAGCATTCTATAAGATTTCTACTATCTGTTTCTCTCTCAATTCCTCTCCATTCACCTCCCTTCTAATTCAAAGTTAAATGTAATTCTATTACAATTTAACCATTCTTGCTTGGCATTATGGATGCTTTAATTTTCATTGTAGTAGCATTTTTTAATTTTTGGGTGGCTTCAACTCTGATTCAACTCTTTGTGTCTCATTCAAATTCTCTCAAGTTTTATAACATAGTCCATTTTTTCATTCATCCCTTTATACATTAATTTTATCTACCTCATTAATAGTGGTTGATTAATGGGATGGTGACATGTGGATTTATTGAAATCTACTAAACCCATGAAATCCATGAAAAATTCACTACAACATTATCATTTATTATGGATTTTGTGATTTTACCATCATAACATTAAATGTTTCTAATGGTTTATTTGGTGAAGTGACCAATGATTCAAATGGTCACTTTGCTCTGATCATTGGGTGGATTATAGCTATCTTGACAATATTTATCTTGTGATTTATTCAACTTGGCACAACCTTCACCATTCTTATGGTAACTTGGTTGTAGTGTTTCACATGTGTGTGATTCATCGTCTTCAATTCTATATTTATTTAGTGTTGCTCTTCCTTACAAGCATGCCTCTCTTGGTTAATTTCTCTACACATTCACATCTCTTACTTTAGCCTTTCCTAACCCATATGAATCCTTACACTGGTCTTATATAGCTTCATTATCTCTATTTGGTTTCTTGAGCACTAGCATCTTGTGTACCTCCCTCTATCAACTTGTGCTCACATCTTAATAAATTTGGTAACTTCCCATACCCAAAAACTTAGATGTCTAGCCTTAGGTGCTTAAAGAGTGTCTTTGCTTAACTCACCTGACTAGATTTATGTGTGTAAGTAACATAATAGCTGTTAGGTTGTGGAGCTAAAAGCTTCAACTATGAAGATGAAGAGGAGGTTGCTAAAGTTCCAGAAGTACTGGCATCAGTAGTATGACCGACGTCGGTCAAGATGAATGCAGAAGGCAATTGGCGTTAGCAGGAAGTCGGCCAATGTCGGTCAGCACCAGGTAGACAGGGACCGACGTTGGTCACCTGTGTGTTCTAAAATTGTTCATTGCACGAATAGTTAGTTTGTTGAACTGAGTGTTTGCATGTAAAGGTTATTTCTAGTCTTGAGCTGTGTGTCTATTATTAGTAAACTAAGAGTCTAAGTTATTGTTTACGTCTGGGATCTATTTATAGACCCATTGGCATGTATTGTAAAGATGAGCTAGAAAGGAAGGCAAGGAAGATCCTTCCATTGTAAGATCATTGAGTTGCAGGTTGTTGCAAGCTCATAGGAGATCTACATGTGTAAGTATGGTCTGTTGAATTACAGGTTGTAGGTTCATGGGAGATCTACTTGAAGTACTATAGAGTGCTTGGTGTACTGGCAGGGTTATTACTGATTGGTTGGAGAGGTGAACACCAATTCTATGTGTGAGTTGGGTGTTGGGACCATTTTTGGTAGGAGAGTGTTTTGAAGAAGAATTAATATACACTTGAGGTGTGGCAAGCCTCTGTAAGGTGGAAGAGCGTGGCGTCTCTTTATTGTATTCTTTTTTGTACAAGTGTTAATACAAGATTGTATATTGTCTCTCATATTCTGTGTTATTTGTGAATTCTAGTTACTTGTACTTCTGGATATTTCTGCGTGTTTAATTACTTGTATTTGGTAATCATATTGTGCTCTTTTTGAGGAGCAAGATCCTAACAAGTGGGATCAAAATAGGTGTGTTTGTTCTTGGATTCCCTGACAACTGGTATCAGAGCTTTTGGTTGGGATACTAACAGATTGGATTAGATCTGGCTAGTGTGTGTTGATTATAGGTTACTCATAGGGGTTTTTGTTTGAGTGGGAGTGGAGCAATGGCAGAAGAAAGTAGACTATGAATGGAGAAGTTTAATGGCAAGAGGTCCAAGTCCAGGTATGGTAGAACAACCTGTTGGAAATGTGGAAAGAAAGAGCAGGGAAAAGAAGATTATTGGTTGGTATCAGATCAACATGAAGGACATGAAGAAGAAGTAGATGTTGCAGATTTCATTATACAGGATGCTCTGGTATGTTCTTTGGATAAAGTAGAATCTTGGGTTTTAGATTTTGGTGCCTCTTTTCATGCATCCCCAAATAGGGAATTTTTTCATGAGTATGTCCAAGGAGACTTTGGAGAAATTTGTTTAGGGGATGGTAAGCCCTATCAGATGGTTGGCAAAGGGAAAGTGAAGCTGAAATTGCAGACAGGTAACACATGGGTGTTGAAGGAGGTCATGCATGTCCCAATTCTGGAGCAAAATTTGATTTTTGTAATAATTTTGGGTGATGAAGATTGCATAATAACTCTCATAATGGACTCTTGGAATGTTACCAAGGGTGCACTTGTTGTAGTAAGAGGTAAGAAAGTAGGTACACTTTATCTATGTACTTATATTACTAATTCTCTTTCTGGGTTATCTACTTCAGTTGTAGATTTGAAGATGTGGCTTAATAGGCTTGGCCACATGAATAAGAAGGAGATGCATGTTCTTGATTCAAAGGGTATGCTTTCAGATTTGAAGAGCATAGATCGTGATTTCTGTATGTAGAAGAAGGTGACGTTTCTTGAGGAATCCGATGTTAGTGACAAGAGCAGGAAAGCCTTGGTTTTCAAGGAGAAGGTGATGGATAGAGTTCAGCACAAGGGGTAAAAGAATTCTGAGCAGAGCAAGGTTGATTTGGATAAGGGTTTGATCTAAAAAGAGCTCACAAGAAAAAGTCAGTTCTCACAAGCAAAACATAGAGACCGACGTTGGCTAGAAAACTAGCATCAGCGTCCAGACAGGGACTGACATTAGCTATGTGCAGCCTGACGTCAGTGACTCAAGGCAAATAAACACTAGCATCGGTAAGGGGGAACCAACGTCAGTGATGAGGCAGTCGCAGGGAACTGACATCGGTCAGGTACAGACTGAGATGTGACCGGCATCAATCACTGAGATGAATTTTGGGTGGATAGCAAGTTGTCAAGGAGTCTCAAGTGCCCATATGGAGGACTTAAAGGGTAAGTAAGCCTCAAATTCATCATTTCCCTTCTTTACAATACTTGTTGCTCACTTATGGTAAAGAACTAGGAAGTTGTTAAAGAAGCAAAGCAGGTAGATCTAGGAAATAGTGGGAGCTTGGCATGGATGAAGGATGTGATTCCTTGGAGGAGAACCAAACAGGGGTTTTTGGTGGAGTTGCCAGCTAGAAGGAAGCATTGAGAGATGAATGGATGTTTAAGATGAAGAAGAGCAGAAATGGACACGTGAGACGGTAGGCCAGGGTATATGGTCTTGAATAAGCTGCAGGGCAATGTAGGTTTGATCATTGTGTTTCTCTTTACCAGGTTGGATAATATTAGCTACATTATCCTATTACTGTATGATGTGCTTGTTGCAAGGTTACATATACAAGGAGTTGCTGAACTAAAGGTAAAGCTAGTTTAGAAGTGTGTCATGAGGAATCTAGTAGCAGCAAGATTCTTTGGCATGAGTGTGTTCTAGGGACATGGAAGGTCATATGTTGACTTTGTTTTAGGATGATTTTGTGAGACCAGTTAGCATGCTGATGGTTAGACAGTTCATAGAACAGTGTCTTGATTCACATAATGAGGTTAAGTGCATGGTATGTACTAGACCTGAGTTTTCCCAAGCAGTGGGAGTTGTCACAAGTTTGGAGCCAATTCAGGAAAGAAGCATTGGAGGGTAGTTCAGTGGATTCTTAGAGGGACCAGCAGCAGGTGCACATGCTATGCAGGATCAAGTTATTTTCTACATGGTTTGTAGATGTGGATGCGGCAGGTGATTTGGATGATAGGTGTTGCACCATATGGTGTGTGGTGGTTGGTCTTCAAGAGTGATCTTGAAGAGGGATACAAATCCAAGGGAACAAACTAGATGATGTATAGGTACAGGTACAGTTGTAGTTATTTATCTCCAAGTGGGAGATTGTTAGGTTGTGGAGCTAAAAGCTTCAACTATGCAAACGAAGAGGAGGTTGTTGAAGTTCTAGAAGTACTGGCATCAGCAGTATGACTGATGTCAGTCAAAATGAATGCAGAAGGCAACCAGCATCGAGAAGAAGTCAGCTGATGTTGTTCAACACCAGGTAGATAGGGACCGACGTTAGTCGCCTGTGTGTTCCAAAACTGTTCATTGCATCAATAGTTAGTTTATTGAACTGAGTGTTTACATGTAAAGGCTATTTCTAGTCTTGAGCTGCGTGTCTATTATTAGTAAACTAAGAGTCTAAGTTATTGTTTAAGTCTGGGATCTATTTATAGACCCATTGGCATGTATTGTAAAGATAAGCTAGAAAGGAAGGCAAGGAAGATCCTTCCATTATAAGATCATTGAGTTGCAGGTTGTTACAAGCTCATAGGAGATCTACATATGTAAGTATGGTCTGTTGAATTATAGGTTGTAGGTTCATGGGAGATCTACTTGAAGTACTATAGAGTGCTTGGTGTACTGGCAGGGTTATTACTGACTGGTTGGAGAGGTGAACACCAATTCTGTGTGTGAGTTGGGTGTTGGGACCATTTTTGGTAGGAGAGTATTTTGAAGAAGAATTAATATACACTTGAGGTGTGGCAAGCCTCTATAAGGTGGAAGAGCGTGGTGTCTCTTTATTGTATTCTTTTCTGTACAAGTGTTAATACAAGATTGTATATTGTCTCTCATATTTTGTGCTATTTGTGAATTCTAGTTACTTGTACTTCTGGATATTTCCGCATGTTTAATCACTTGTATTTGGTAATCATATTGTGCTCTTTATGAGGAGCAAGATCCTAACAAGTGGGATCAGAATAGGTGTGTTTGTTCTTGGATTCCCCGACAATAGTTCTCTTACAGGCCTAAAATCACTACACTTATTTACCTAACATAATGAAAGAAACATAAGGAAATATTTGGCTTGCACCAAATTTTATTATGGTCAAAACAAAGCAACTGACTTATGATTGGGAAGTCAATATTTGATGGTGTAAGTGTTATATTATTGACTATAGGGATTCAATTTGTTGTTGTTGAAATTCCCAAGGATTATTTCACCCATCAATATGTACATCTCTCATGCGTTAGTATCCAATATTATGTGGATGACATAAGGTTCCATCCACCTAATATGTAGCTTATTAGGGTGTTTGAGGTAATTTGAGTCATATAGAAAGACTAGTGCACCTTTAGTAAGAACCTTGTGCTTGATGCCCTTATCATTCCATAGCTTCTAGTGTACCTTTTCTATTTTTTGGCTCCATCTTGCTCAAGCATGTGTCTTGTCCAATCACTCCAAGTCTTCCAGTCATGCACTCAAATAATCTTGATTATCTAATTAACCAATACATGTAATGCATAATGAGGTAAATTTTGGATAAAATTGGTCTACATATAAAAAAAAATCCTAGATGGATCAATCCATTCTCTTAAACCATTTAGTAACCTTTTACCCCCATGACTAGTCATTTTTTTATCCTAACTTGATGATGCAGTATAGTATCCTGAAAGGTCCTAGTGTGGTGTGAGAAGCTGAGAAAATTTCTTATTAAGTGGGTAATATAATGGTGGAAAGATAATACAAACCTTATGACCCTAACAAATGTCACTTACAATATTTTTAAACACTTTAATCAAGTTTTAAGGTGAATTTGGATATTTTGAGGAAAAGACCTAGAAATGGATATTGAACTACAAGTGAGAGATTTAGTTGGTTTCTAGGGTGTTCAAGAATTTATGGGCATGAATGAGGTTTTCAAAAAGTCTTATATATTATAACAAGCCAAAAATTAAGTCTAGATAAGCTATTATGCCCAAAAGACCCCAAAAAATGCATTAGATGACTTAAGGGTCCTCAAAATAGAAATTTCAAGTGAAAAAGTAACTTTTTGAGAAAATAAAATTGGTTTTGACTTCTTCTCAACTAATTTTGGCATTTTTTACCCTTTTATACATTTTCAATGCCATTTTAAGTCATTTAGAGTGGAGGAGAGGAGTTTGGGAGCAAAAGGATGCATTTTGGAGACTTTTAGAGCTTCAGTTGAATAGGTTTTTAAATATTTTGCTTAATGCAATGGATAAAATATAATATATAGGCATATATGGTGTATTTAATATCCTATAATATGCCTCTAAAATTAGATTCAATCATAATAACCATCAGAGGTAAGGAAAACCTATTAGCTGCAAACTAGGCATCAAACAGGTTTTCTACCATTAATGGAGGTCCAAGCATTTCATAAGGTTTACAAAATGATTGAAGGGTCATTTTTATAATAAAAAATCTTTCTCTTTATTACATATTTAGACTTTTGGTTCTTCATTCTAAGGAAAAACCATTTTGGTAATCTTGGACATCTCTTAGGGAGCTTTAGGTTTTCACTCGATATAGTCAAGAGAGAGAGTTGGTCTAGAATAATTTGGGTAGTGATAGGGACCCTAATTTACTTAAAATTTATGGCATTTGTGTTATGTTTCATATCCCCATATTTATGAATAATCACTAATAATTTAGGGGTGTCTAGACAGTCTACTCATCCAAATAGGGTCCAAGTTTTCTTTTATTTCTTCACCTTAGAATTCAATGAAAAATAATGGTTTTAGGGGAGTTATTTTAGGGTCAAATAGTGTATATTTTAATTGGTTTCATTATATAATTCATCCTAGGAAGGTATTGTTGATGTTTTATATTTATACCCTAGTTGAGGAGGGGATTATTCATATCTTCCTACTCAAATCTAGTCCAAATGGGACTGATCCTAGGTTGTGGGTATCCTAATAATGGATCAAACCTTTGGAGAAGGCCATATTATTTATGTATCATCACCTATGCTAAACCTAAACTATCACTTTCTTGGAAAAGGGAGAGAAATTTGATAAAAAATTATAAAATCATGTAAAAGAGGTGATGCACCAATGATTTGATCACTCAAACTGACACAATACACACTATGAGATACTTTCAAGACCAAAAATATCAATATCAGATAAATATTTCATAACAATGCATTAACCAGTTATCAAATTAGCAAGAGAGGGCAAATATCCACTTTTAAGCTAGATAATTAACTATAAATTTCACTTATAATGACCTATAAGAACTATTAAGCACGTCTTAAAGGTGAGAAAAACTCAGACATAAACAAGGAACATACATTCACTTAACCACAATGCATGAATTCATGGAACACACTTCAATCTAGCTTAGAAAATGATGCAATTTAGTCTTTATTACATCAAAAGGTGTCACAGTATAATTTTTTAGTAGAGTTTGGTCATACCAAAAATAGGGATGGATTTTAAGGCTTGGAAGCCTATATTTATAGAAAAGAAAAAGAAAGAGAGAGATGTGCATTGAAAAAGGCCAAACCACTTTCAATGGATTATCACTCTCGAGGATGCTAACTCGGGATCATTAAGGAATAAATTCTCTAAAAGAATTGAATGCGCATTATCCTTATCCAATCACTAGGTCCCTTCTTATAACTCCATGATATCATCTAATGATCTACTGACAAGGATGATGTCTTGGAATTGGTAGAATTATGCCACATCTATTTTGGGTGGCCAACTGTATCTGTGTATTGAAAATTGATTTTGATGATAGGTGAGACATGTTTCCCTATGGTCACATTTACATCTGTATTTTTTTTAACTCGAACCTGGGTCTATTCTATAGATAGAAAATCAATCCTAGATCATTTGTTTTCATAGAGTCACAATATTCATAGAAAACTTGCAAACTATTTGACTTTACTTCTTAATCATTGGTCCTTTTATTCTATCCAAATGACCTATTTTACCCATATGGATCTCTGCTAGCAATGCTTGTACTCTCTAGTTCCATCTGGTAAAATCTAAGCTCTAGTTCTTTTGCATTTTCATGTTTGAGTCAAAATTTTCCCTATTAACTTCTATTGAAAATGTTTGGGTTTGCTTTTATTTTATTGGCTATTGAAAACTAACTCAACCCATTTCATTGTGTCTAACTATCTTTATTCTTATTGTTCTTATTGATTTTACTGACCCCTTTGACCCATCTCTCTTCATTAATCACCTTTTTGTGATTGAACATGTGTCATTGATTTGCTTAGGCCCATTAACCTACCAATCATCACTCATCATTGGATCTTTTATAAGATCAAATGTATATCATTAATTTAGCTCATACCTATCCCTTTGTCAATGAACATGCACCATTAGATCTTAGCTCAATGAACCTGCACTGTTGGATCATTTCTAAATTTTAGATCTTGAAAGTCTTTAACTTGGGGACCTTTTGACCTGTTTGAATCTAGTGTAGATCAATATATCTCATGTGTTAGTATGAGAGCTCCTATAGACCATTAGATCTCGACTAAATTCAAACATTTTAAAGACCTTTTGAACCCAAATGGTTACTTATTGTGATCTAAATTTGACATTCATGTGAACATCTTATTGACTTATTGACTTTATACATGCTACTAAATCTTTACTCAAATTGAACGTAGACCACAGATCTTGAACCTATTTGAATACAAATGGCTATTTCTTATAGCTTTAACTTTAACATCTACATGAATGTATTTGAATCCACATGATTATTACTGCATATTTAAAAACCAATGGTCATCTTTTGTGTTTGAATTTGACATTTTTAGGGCCATCCTAGACTTTTTGAATTCAAATGGCTATTTCATGTAGCCTAACATTGACGTTTACACAATTATCTGGATCACAAATTTTGTAGGCTATTTCTTTCAGACCTTTTATTAGATTTTTTTGGGTACTTTCCTTGAAAAAAGACCTTTCAAAAACCTTGAATTAGACCATTTACCCAAGAAACAACCCTTTGATAAAATTATATATGGCACTTTACTGTAGAAATATCCTTCAAAATTTGGCTCAAGATAATTTTCTTGAAGAAAATACCCTTCAAAAACCTATTTGGTTTACTTTCCCAAGAAAAGACCCATCGAGAAAATGTTTTTGGCCACTTTACTTGAAAAATATATCCTTCAAAAAAAGTGTTTGGAACACTTTGCTTGACAAAATACCCTTCAATATTTATATATCAGACCACTTTCCTATAAAAGAGACCCTTTGGGAAAATTATTCAGACAATTTTTTTGAAATAAATGACCCTTAGGCTTTTTACTGTAGACAAAATGTTTGAAAGAAATATGTCTTTAGGAAAATTATTTTAAAACAATTTCCCAAATGGAATAGTTATTCATCTTTTACTTTGGACATTTTTTCTAAAAGAATTCATTCCTTTGGAAACTTTGTCTTAGACAAATTATTTGAAAGAATTCAACACTTAGCCAAAAAAGGGTCCAAAATAATTCAGCTTAGGCAAAGAATTCACCCAAAAGAATTAACACTTAGTCAAATAAAAGGTCCAAAAGAATTCAAGTAAATACTTGGCCCAAAAGGGGTTTTGTACTTAGCTTTTCCAAGGCCTGTATATTCTTTTTAACTCATGATTGATCCTTAAAAACCCAAACACCTTGAAAACCTATTCAGATAATTTCTCTTTTTCTCTGTAGACTTTTCCCTTAGAAATTAACAAAATAAACTTTAATCAAGATTAAAGTGTTTAAAAATATTTTCACTCTACATGATCTCCATTTGATGTCACTCTTCATTTAGGATCCTGCTCCTTCCACTAAACTCTTGGACTATGCACATTTTTGGTATGTAGACCAAATTTGGTCAACATCTTTGGTGACTTGGTTAGGAAGCATTTTTTCTATTCTTGATAACTTGGACCATATACATGAGTATTGGATTAGTACAGATAATACATGGACCATTTGTATGACTGCATGATAGCCTTTTAACTTGTAAAGATAAAATAATTCCAACAAATAGGGAAATAAACAAACTTGAAAGGGAAACTAACCTGATAAAACAAAGGTGACTAAACTACTAAACAACTGTACAACAAAATCTCTTACTTGGGATAAAATAAAGTAAACTAATATGTTAGAAAACACTTAGATAAATTATTTAAAAAATGACTATGTACATGGGATTTAGCTCTGTCAATAGCAGTGCTTGAGACATATCCCATTGACTAGGATTAGAAGATTTTCACCATTCATCCTTGTGAGCTATAAAGCATCATGGGATTTGTAACTAGAGATTGTATATATACCACTCAATAGAGAATAAAATTTTGTGTGTTTTATTAGCTTAGCTTTGTCCGCATCCCACTTGAGGACCAAAGCTCCTTGAAAACTTCTTAATGAAGTTACTTTGTAAAAAGATCTATTTGTCATTGCTTGATGGGTTTCCTTAGCCAATATAGACTATTACCTTGTCTCTTATAGCTCCATGAACTCAGCATATCTTGTTTCCATTGGCTCATTCTCCAAAATGTCAATCTGATGCATCAATTCTAAAGTAGGGAATTCAAGAGAAAAAGGCATTCTCGCTTCCTTACCATTACTAGCTTGTATGAAGAATTGGCAATTGACCTCTTATAGTTGATCCTTTTAGCCCATAGAGTTGATTTTAATTTGAGATGCCATGATCTCTTATTGTCTTCAATATTCCTCCTAATGATCTTCAATAAATTCTTATTAGTGGATTTAGTAAGGCCATTACCTTGTGGATAATAGTTTGATGAGGTACTGAGCAAAACACTATGTTGAACTGCCCAATAGCTGATCTTAGATCCTAAAAAATCCATAACATTATTATAAATTATAGTTGAATGGACCCCAAATTTGGAAAACAAACCTTCATAGAAGTCCAAAACATTTATTTCATTGGCTTATTTTAATACTATTATCTTTGTCCATTTGGTAAAATAATCTATGGTAGTTAGGATCTGCTTGTGTATTAGGTTTCAAGGGGGATTAATAATACCAATAAATTATAATCCCCATTAGATAAAGGGTTGATTCACTAAAATTGGTTGGAGAGGTAAGACTGCAAGCTTTACCTTTCCAACAAACATGGCACATTGTTTGCATTTCCTAACCCATGTATGATAATAACAAAACAAACTTGGCCAATAATACCCACCTCTCATGATCTTGTGGGTTATGATTCTTGCTAAATAATGTCCTCCACAATGTCATGGAATTTCTAAAGCAACCTCTTTGTTTGACCTGCTTCTATACATCTCAACAGTCTGCCATTGATGTACTTTTTTTAAAAATATATTATCAACAAGAAGGAAATGAATTGACTACAATCTAAAATATCTCATTTTTAAATAAGTGGGATGATAATCATAAACACCATTTTTTATATCTTGCCATATCTTTGAACCAAATAGAAGTTGAGGCCTGATCACTTGCAAGTTCTTCATCATTTGATACCATAACTATTTTATTAGACTCCTGCAAGTCTTGGGTTAGATGTTCATGAATTTCTTTGCCTCTAACCAGCTTTGTGACTTTGATCTCAACATCATATTCCATGATCTTGGTTATCCAACTAGCTCTCTTGTCATTTATATGTTTGTTTAGAAGAAAATATTTGATGCTTGGATATGCAACCATCAAATGTATCTTATTATTAGAGAGCAAGTACCTAAACTTTTTAAGAGACCTTATAACTAAAAGAATGTGCTTCTCAATAAAAGAATACCTAGTTTTATATTCTTCTAATCCTTGACTGAAGAAGGATATTGGTTGTTATAAAGTCTCTTTATTCTACTACATAAGAATACCTAAAATTATGTCAATGTTAGAATAGTTGTATAAGAATAAATAATTTATAAAATCAAGGTTCATGAGTGTAGGAGCACTGGCTATAGCTTTCTTGATCTCTTCAAAGCTTCTCACTCCTTCTCTGGACCAAATGAAACTCTAACCCTTCTTTAGCATGGTTGTGAGTGGCCTAGCTAAAGTAGAAAAATTTAAAATGTATCTCTTTATGAAGTTGATCTTGCCTAGAAAGCTTTGCAAGTCTTTCTTGTGCTTAGGAAATGAAAGTATAAGAATTGATTCTATCCTATTAGGGTCTATGTTTTTACCATTTTTTGAAATGACATGTCCAATAAACCTAGCTTCATGAATAGAGAAAACACACTTTTTTGGATTCAAAGATACTAAAAATTCCCTATACCTTTTGAACAATTGTTTGAGATGAATCTTATACTCATATGTATTGTTAGATAATATTGTTATGTCATCTAGATAAATAAGAATAAAATTATTAAGGAGACCCTTAAATTCCATGTCCATAACCATCTAAAAAGTGGCTCCAGCATTAGATAAACTAAAAGGCATATTTTTGTATGCAAATGTCCCCCACTTTGTGGTGAAGGCTATTTTAAACTAGTCTTCTTATTTGACCAAAATTTGGTTATATCCACTATAGCCATCCAATAAAGAGAACCTTTATGAACCTGTAATAAGCTATAAAATATATTCCATTATTTGAAATGGGTAGTGATATTAAAAAGAGGCCTTGTTCAAGTCATGGAAGTTAACAAATGGCCTTATTTCACCATTATTGTTCCATATTGAAATAAGGTTTACCACCCAAGTTGAGTGCTTAATTATAAATATTATAGCTAACTTAATGAGCTTATATAGTTTATCTCTCATCAGAGGTTCAAGCTTTGGATTAATTGGATTTTACCTTTATCTAACTAGCCTAGTCTCATATTCTAGCTCAATGGTATGTTGAACTATACATGGATAAAAACTTTTAAGGTCACTGTACTTCCATACAAAGACATCTACAAAACTTGAACATAACTTAATAAAAGTTTTTTTTCTATGAACATGTGCAAACTTTGCCTAGTTTTAAACTAGTGCCAATGGAAATATCCACATTTGTACAGTTTTATTCCTTGGTTGACAAATCAAATTTTTATTTTCTTTATTCATCATCTCTACTAAATATGTTTTTAAGGGTGAACAACCCTTTAAGCAACTTTTTTATATTCAATTACATAATCTAGTCATCATACTATTGCAAATGCTTGTCTTGGTTTCTTAAGGAGAATTCTACTATCTTATTCAAATACTTACCAATTTTCATGGTTTTCTAGGATAGAAGGTCTCATAAATACCTTGATATGTGACTGAACTTTTACCCTTCTTATGTCATCTATGATACTAAATTATGACCCAATAGCATCCAGCCTATCTTCATGCTTGTTCTTATTTCTTGATATGGCCTAAATATTGAAAGCTTAAAAGTCTTCAAATAGGTCTCAAACTCTATGCTTATAGGACTTGAGTATTGGGTTCTTTCATATATTAAGTCCTCTTACTTGGTGAACTACCAATTCACTATCTCCAAAAACTTGTAAGGAATTGATCTTCATCTTTCTTACCCATTGCAAACCATACACTAGTGTTTCATATTCAGTAATATTATTGGAACAACCAAAATAAAAATTAAGAGAAGAGAAATACCTTTTATTTTTTGGATAAATTAACATCATTATATCCCTAGTTCCATGTTTGTTTCTAGATCCATCAAAATATAGATGCCACAGTCCACCACTAGGCTGATCATCTTTCATCAATGTTGGAATTGGTGCATCATTTTCATAAAGATAATAGACACCAATTCCTTCTTATTCAATTAACTTGGAGGGATCATGTCCATGAAAATCAGAGGCTCATTCATCAAGGAAAATATTTAGGACTCCATATAGAGGTGATTTAGATTTCACCTCACTATTTTCTAGCACCTTGTCTAAGATATCATAATTAGTGTTCACCATACTTGGTATATAAGGCTCTAAATTAAATCTTGTAATACATTCAAAATATATTATTACCTTAGTACCATACCTAGTTATAAACATTAAATAGGTGTAATCAGTTGACAAATATTCTCCAATCTTTGAAGTAAAGTCTCTTGATAGGTACATGGCAAAAAAAGGAGGCAAGTCCAATACAACTACATATTAATGAATAACAACATTGGGGAAAACATGTGATGTCAAATTTATATCTTTAATTATACCTAATATCTTCATTAGTGACCCATATAATTACAATACTCCTTTGGTATTTAGCTCATAGAGAAGACCAATCTTGTTTGTAATTTATTTGGGCATGATAGTGCTACTAGCTCCACTATCTACCATATAATTATGGACTAAGCAGTCACCTACTATCAAAAAAAGATAAAATGGAGGGGTTTTGTTTGATTTAACACTATATTTATCCACCTTCATCATGTTATGTATCTACTAATTTGGTTGTTTGGTTTATTGCATTGAATTGACCAAGATAGCTCCTTATTTATCAGTTGGTTCTTTAGATAGCTTAAGATCTAAAAGTTCTTAAATAAGCATATCATTTTTCCCTAGAATGGAAATGTAATCCCACATTATAATTATAACATTTGATTTCTTCATTTGATCAATAATGGTAAAATATGTTCCACTAACCTTTGGTTGTAACTTTGGAGCTACTAATTATTCTCTAGTTAGGGGCATTTGGGGAACTTTCATTGTCTATGTATTTTGAATCTTCTGTACTATAGGATCAATAACTTGATCCTTGAAAATATTTGAAAAAAATTAGAAACACTATAAATATTTTTCACATATTGAGATTTTTCAACTACTCTTATTTTAGCTCTAGTCAAAGCTGCCACTTGATCATTTATGTTGTTGGTTTCACCAAATTGGTTGAATGCAATGTGATCATCCAATTGCTAATTAACATTGATGGCGTTAGGTTATCCTATAAATTTTTGAGCTTCTCCTTGGACTTCCATATTCATGTCTTGATACTGACCCCTTGAAGAGAGAAATCTTCCTATGTCATTTGTGGCATGGTAATAGCTTGTGATACCAAGGCTTGAATTGGAGTGTCATTTGGATTGGAAGGCTACCAACCTGGATCTTGCATCAAGTTATTATGAGGAATAATATCTTTTGAATTGGAAGGTACATTAGGATCAAGGGCTGCATATGGCTTAGTTTGGGTTATGGCTCCTTAATTTTAATAAGGTTGCCTATTATCTTTGAATCCTTGATAAGGAGGTATTTGGTTATTAAAAGATGATAATTATTTTGGTTTTACTACTGATAAGGTCTACCTTGGTATTTTTGTCTCTTGAGTTGAATAATCTCATTTCCAAAATCTTGTGACATGCTTTTCAAATCACCAATCTCATAAACTTATTAGGAGGGGTTACAACTTAGACTTTTGAAGATGGAATAAGAGCTATAGATGGAATTTGGGGAACTTGAGGAGGAATAACATGTTGTAAACTAGAAAAAATGGAATTAAAGGCCTTCGAGCAAGTTTACCATTTTGCATTAAGCTATTTTTTACCTTTATATAAATTTCATAGGCATTTGGCAAGGTATTACCACCCATAGACTATATCATGACACTTATATCAAAATTAAGGGCCTTAAGATATTAAAAAAATTCATACTCTAGGGATGGTCTAACCAATGCAAGGATATAGTCTATGTCTTTTGAAATTTGAGGTTAAAATCAAACATGAATTCATGGGGGTGCCTTTTTATGGTAGTCAATTTTTCTACCAAAGATAGATGATCAGAATTTTCTTCAAATTATTTAACTAAGGATGCACCTAACTCATCCCAATAGCAATGGAGGTCAAATGAAGATTCCTACACCATTTCAATACTTTTCCCTTGAAGGAAGCAACAAGTAATCTGATAGCCACATTACCTTGAGTAACATTATGAATAGAACATAGATTGGCAACATCTTGGACATGCTTAATAGTAGTAGTTTTATCCCATTCTCTAGAGAAGAAAGGGATAATTTTTAGGGAAAACATAGGAATGTCATCATATTGGGCCAAATTCAGAGGACTACCCCTGTTAAATGGGATAAACACTTGATTCCTAATAACCATTCGAGAAAAAAGGATTTGGCTTATGGGGATAATATATTGGACTAAAATGATAGAATAACTGGAAGATGAATTTTGATTTGGAGGATAAGGTCTTATACTACTAAATCTTGATCTTTTATAATAAGTAGAAGGAAATTTAATATGTTCAAAAGGAGTACCTTTACTTGATGATCTTATTATAACCTTTGGTATGAAAACACTATCTGGAAGATGCTATAAGGTCTACAACTTGAAGGATATTTAGCTCTTAACGATGGTATATCTTTTGTGCTACTATGATTTCTTATTTTCATCTTCAAAATTCAATTATACTAAAGAAACTATCCCATTAGATGTGCCAAAACTATTGGTGTTCTAGATTTGCACCCTAGCTGAGGAGGGGATTGTTCAGATCTTTTTACTCAAATCTAGTCTAACATGGGACTGATCCTAGGCTATAGATATCCTAATAATGGATCAGACCTCTGGAGAAGGCTATCTTCCTTATGGATCTATCACCTATGCTAAACCTAAATTAGCACTTGCTTGGAAAAGGGAGAGAGATTTGATAAAACTTATAAAATCATGTAAAAGAGGTGATACACCAATGATTTAATCACTCAAACTCACACAATACACACTATGATACACTTTCAAGACCAAAAATATCAATCTCACATAAATATTTTAGAATAAGGCATTAACCAATTATCAAATTAGTAAGCGAGGGAAAATATCCACTTTCAGGCTAGATAATAAAATGTAAATTGCACTTATAATGACTTGTAAGAAATACTAATCACTTCCTGGAGGTGATAAAAACTCAAAAATAATCAAGAAACATACATTCACTTAACCATAGTGCATGAATTCATGCAAAACACTTCAATCCAATTTAGAAAATGATGGAATTCAGTCTTTATTACATCAAAAGGTGTCATAGTATAATTTTGGCAAAGCCTAGTCATACCAAAAAGAGGGATGCATTTTAAGGCTTGGAAGCTTGTATTTATATTAGAGAGAGAGAGAGAGAGAGAGAGAGAGAGAGAGAGAGAGAGAGAGAGAGAGAGAGAGTTGTGCATTGAAAAAGTCCCAACCACTTTTGATGGATTAACACTCTCAAGGATGCTAACTCGAGATCTTATCAATAAGGAACAAATTCTATAAAATAATTGAATGCTCATTATCCTCATCCAACTACCAGGTCTCTTCTTGGAAATCCATGATATCATCTAATGATCTACTGATAAGGATGACATCTTAGAATTGGTAGAATTATGCCACATCTATTTTGGGTGGCCAACTGTATCTGCTCATTGAAAAATGATTATGATGATAGGTGAAACACGTCACCCTATGATCATGTTTACATATGTATTTGTTTCAACTCAAACTTGTGTCTATTTTATGGAGAGAAAATAATCTTTAATCATTATTTTTCACATAATCATAATATTCATAGAAAACCTATAAACTATTTGACTTTGCTTCATAATCACTAGTCTCTGTATTAGGTACAAATGACCTATTTTACCCATATGGAGCTCTACTGGAAATGCTTGGTCCCACTAGTTCCATCTGGTAAAATCTAAGCTCTATCTCTTTTGCATTTTCATGTGTATGTTGAAAACTACCCTATCAACTTTCATCAAAAATGTCTGGTTTCACCTTTATTTGATTGGTCATCAAAAACTAACTTAGCCCATTTTATTGTGTCTAATTGTATTTATTCTTATTGTTCCCATTGATTTTTTTGACTCCTTTGACCCATCTCACTTTATTATCACCTTTCCATGATTGAATGTGTCATTGATCTGCTTGGGCCCATTAACCTACTAGTTGTCACTTGTCATTAGATCTTTTATAAGATCAAATGTGGATCATTGATTTAGTTTGGACCCATCCCTTTGTTAATGAATGTGCACCATTAGATATCAACTCAATGAACCTACATTGTTATATCATTTTCAACTTATGTATCTTAAAAATATTTAACCTAAGGACCTTTTGACTTGTTTGACTCAAGCACAGATTGTTAGATTTCATGTGTCAGTTTGAGGGTTCCCATGAACCATTAGATCTCAACCAAATTAAAACCTTTTAAAGACCTTTTGAACCAAAATGGTTACTTACTATGGTTTAAATTTTACATTCACATGAACATCTTATTGACTTCTTGACTTTATGCATGTCGCTAGATCTTTGCTCAAATTGAATGTAGACCGTCAATCTTGAACCCATTTAAATACAAATGGATATTTCTTGTAGCTTGAAATTTAACATCTACATGAACATATTTGACATTCATGCAACCATCACTACATATTTTAAAACCAATTATCATCTTTTGTGCTTAAATTTGACATTTACGGGGCCATCCTAGACTTTTTGAATTCAAACAGCTATTTCTTGTAGCCTAAAATTGATGTTTGTGCAACTATCTAGATCTCAAATTTCACAAGTTATTTCCTTTATACTTTTGATGGACTTTTGTTTTGGGAATCTTCCTTAAAAAACACCCTTCAAAAACCTTGAACTAGACCATTTTCCTGAGAAATGACCTTTCAAGAAAATTGTATAGGGCACTTTACTATAAAAAGATCCTTCGAAACTTTATCTTAGGATAATTTGCCAAAATAAAATACCCTTTGAAAACCTATTTGGTTCACTTTCTTGAGAAAATACCCTTCAAGAAAATGTTTTTGGCCACTTTACTTGAAAAAGATATCCTTTGGAAAAAGTGTTTGGGACACTTTTATTAACAAAATACCCTTCAAGAATTTTTTATCGGACCACTTTCTTGTAGAAGAGACCCTTTGGAAAAAAAATTCGGATAATTTTTTTGAAAGAAATGACCCTTAGTCTTTTTACTATGGATAAAATGTCCAAAAGAAGTAGGTTTTTTGGAAAATTATTGTGAAACAATTGCTCAAAAGAATTAGGTCTTCATCTTTTACATTAGAAATTTTGTCCCAAAGAATTCATGCCTAAGGAAACTTTATCTCAGACAAATTATCCAAAAGAGTTCAACACAGCCAAAAAAGGGTTTGAAAGAATTCAAATTAGCAAAATCAAAGCCTGAAAAAATTTACTCAAAATAATTAATTCTTAATCAAATAAAAGGTCTAAAATAATTCAAGTAAATACTTGGCCCAAAAGGAGTTTTTTACTTAGCTTTTCCAAGGCCTCTATATTCTTCTGGACTCATTCTTGATCCTTGAAAACCTAGACACCTTAAAAACCTATACAGATAACTTCTCTTTTGCTCTATAGACCTATTCCTTAGAATTTGACAAAATACACTTTAATCAAGCTTAAATTATTTCAAAAGCTTTGCAATCTACACAATCTCCATATGATGTCACTCTTCAATCAGGATCCTGCTCCCTCCACTATACTCTTAGACTATGCACATTTTTGTTATGTAGACCAGATTTGGTCAATAGTTACTTATGGCATAAAACTTATTTTCCTTGTTATCCTTGTGAATGGCCCATTTGATTAGTTTTGGAGAAAAATCTAGGTTATAAGGCTAATGGACACTCCACCTCCTCATTTCACATAAACTTACTCTAGGTGATCTTTTCTCATCAATCCTTAGTAGTTCATCAAAGCCTTGATGGGTCAAATGAGGACTAGTCTTGCATGGCAAAACACCATCTACAACAATATTTGTCCTATCTCATAGTGAAATGAGGTAATGAGTAGTTTAAAGAGGTTCATTTGATTGGAATTCATGAGCACCAAGTGATGAAGGCATCATTATTTTCAAATGTCCAATGAATGTGAAGAGATCCATCATGAAAATCTTGATTTGATCAGGGAACAACTTGTAAAACCCCTTATTATCAAATATTAAGGTGGTTTAGCATTCTTTAAGGTTTTCAACATAGTAATAGGTTTCAATTTCATCTCCTTATCCTCATTTAAAGGCCTCCAAACTGATATAGGTGGTGGATGGTATGGTTTTATTTGAATATAACTCTTCAAGATGGTATTGACATGTTCATTCATACTCTTCCCCCCCCACCTTGTTCATCCCCATATTACTGTCATCATTATCTTTTCATTGTGGTTTGGCTTATTTTTCATCTTCATTCAAGTCCTCATTCTTCATTCACATTGCTACCCTTCCATCCTCCTCCATCCCATGAAAGCATTCAAATAAGGTCAAAAAGGCTTGAGATCAACATGAGTATAAAATACTCATATTGTAAGGACTTTGAAATCATGCTAAATTAAGAAAGGGTATACACCTATAGTTATAAAGAATCAAAATAAAGATCTTCTCATGAAGTATAACTAAAAAATAGGGGTATGGAATATAATCCAGAACATCTTCCTCATAAAATTTTATAAGGGTTCAATGACAGGTTCACTTGAAAGGTTTTGAGACCTTTTCTAGGTCTAGTTCTAGCTCAATCTGTACAGGACAACCTATAGGCCATAAAAGATAGTCAAGCATATGAGTTAGAGAGGATTATCTATGATAAAATAATGGTGGTTTGATATGATATGGATAGTCCTATAAAGTGATGTACATGATATTTTATCTCAAATCTAAGATAATCAAACTTAGTTGGACATGTTTAAAACTAATCACCACCTACAGCTGAGTAGGGGTCTCTTGGGAGCCTAAGACTGAGTCACCAAGTCAAAACATGAAGGTGGACTTGTTTTGGAATTAATTTATTTGAATAAATGTTTGAGTTCACTTTTATATAATGGAATAACATGACCTAAATTTGGTTTGAAAGACTTATACAATCAACTGCCTAAAATGTAACCTACAGTCAAGGAAAATCAGTCTTAGACCCATCTCCATTGCATGGGTTTCAAGAAAGTGTTTCAAGAGAGAGCTTGTTGGTATGAGAGGTTAATATAATAAATTAAATTAAATGATACCATGGAGATGAAATGAGGGACTCTAATACCAACATATAGTCAATTTCATCCCAGGACACATGACCTATAGCCATCCTCTAGGAGGGCTCAGACAATGGTACCAAATGAAGTTGAGTCCAAGATTAATAAAGAGAGGGTCTATAAAGAGTGTATTTATAACCAATTTAACAAAGGTGACACCATTAAAATATAAAAAAGAAGTTAGGGGATCATTTTTCATCTATAGTGGACTTATGTTCAAGGTTTAAAGGTGAATAGTCGAGGGAAGACTCTAAAAGAAGCAGGCTGTGAGAAATGGGAAAGAATTGGTGATTGATGTGAGAGTAAATATGCAACTAACTTAGTTTTTAATGTCAATGAGAAGAGGGTATATATAATAAATATATAATGTAATGAATATCTTAGGTTAAAGGGAATGTTTTCAAGTTTGTGTGTTTTACTGTATATGCAGATTTGGCATGACTGTGCTCAATGTAAAAGGAGTCTCCATAATATTTTGTTTTTTAGCACTTGGCTTGATTTGGTGAGTATTTTCCCTATTTTATAGTGTATATAAGGTGACTTATTTTCTACTATTATGTTTCTTGGCTTAGCGAACCATGCAGACTTGTGTGATGGTGTTTGCATACACAATCCATACACAATGATTATTTAAGAGGGTCTAAGATGGGTCTAATGACACACCAATTGAATGAGATAGGTGTATTATATTATAAAAATTCTTTAAAAATTTTCAAATTACCTTTGGAACTCTTATTTTTTGAAAAAACCACAAACCAAACCTTCAAAATTGAGTATATAAGCGTTGTAGACTATTTGTGTATGCAAAGAGGCTAAGAACCTCCTAAAAAGGTTAAGTAGAGGAATATAAGTGAAAAACCAATGGTTTCACAAGGTACACATAGTTCCCATAGACAAAAATAATTCTCATAGAGTTTTAAAACCTTGTGTGGAATGTGAAAATGCAAATGGTTTGCTCTTGGGTCTGTGCAGGCCTGTAAACCCTAGTTTAGGGCTAATAGCACAAAAATGGAATATCTTTGGATTGGACTGGTAAAACCTTTTGAAAATTTATGTTTGGTTATTTTTGAGATTTATAAATGTATTTTAAATTTTTTGGGTCTGTATGGAACCATACACATAATATACATGGGACTATGTGCTTTTGGGCACAAACAAAACCTAATAAAGCCTAATAAAGACCAAAAAGGAGCTAGAAAGGTGTCATGCAGTTGGAGTTGGATCAAGAAGCCTGGTAGGAAGAAATATAAGGATATAGGTTTTTTTATATTGATATTAGTTTCTCAAATTTAATTTTCATTTATCTGTACAAGAAGGATTTGCCCAAAAAAGGGGTAGTAGATAAGCCTAGGCAACCAAGAAAGTAGAAGTTTTGGTAAGTTTGGGAAGAGAGAGATTGTGTTGAGGGACTGGTTAGATAAGAGGAATGAGATATTCATGTAAAAATAATAAATTAATTGGTTTTACATCTAATTATGACGTATAGACAACCCTTTAAAGTAAGCTACAACCAAAAGTGAGAAATATGATCTTGATGAGACTTTCAAGCATGAAGATCTTCATGAAGGGTAAGGAGTTTAGAGCATCATGATGAGAGATTCTCAAGGAATTTTTTTTATTTTTCAACACTCTATAAGTATAAAAGGACCCTAATCCAAATCCTATAGTCTCAAAACATTCACTTACAGGCTTGTGCCTTTTCAAGAAAGGCCTACTTGGTAATCTTAGGACTTTTCAAGACTTAAAGAGTCTAGTTTGGTCACCAATAGATATGAGTAATCGAGATTAGAAATTTAATGAAGAGTGAAAGAAAAAAAGTCATTTAAAGTCTCGAGGAGGATTTAATAGGTAAAAAATTCACCTACAACCAACAAAAAGGGAACCTATAACTACCAAGCATAAAGAATGAAGGTTAAGAAGGTGAATGGTACTTTGAGTGTGCATCAAGAGTGTTGACCACTTAAATAAGAATGTTGAGTTATAAAATATCAATATTTCATCATGAATCATCTCATAAACACCATATGTGGTTATGACTCCCATAGCATCACCACATACATCCCTGGTCCATACAGACATGATAAATATAGTCAAGATGTCAAGGCAAGGTCTGTGATCAAAAGAGAAGATAACAGAAAGGAAGAGGTATAATGAGAAAAAGTTATATATACTCACCTATATCATGATTTGAGGACACTAATGAAAATATTATAGTCATAAAACATTTATCTACAGCCTCACTGAAACATAGCCTTATCTAGTTTAAGAAAGTAGAAGAGAATATAGTGTCTTCTAAAATGGTGGTATGCTCAAGAGGATGTTTCAAGAAGATAGTGATAAAAAATTTTATCAATAAGCCATGAATGACTTTAAAAAATTAATTAAATGTATTCAAATATAATCAAGTTTCAACAATTCACCTTCAGCCATACACACCTCATTAAGCATAGTCATAGAGAGTTTCTAGGGGTGAAATGGTCTAGTTGATTATACATGGAGTATAAATGGTGAAGTTTGTGTCCTAGATATTGGTTCATGTAATAATAATGTTGAAGTGGATTATAAATCATGAAATGGGTCTATAATTACTAAAAGAGACCTACATCAAGCTTATAAATCCCTAGGACTGTCCTAGCCTAACTCCTCATAAAGACTAGGACTAAGAAGAATTTGCAGGCATAAAAGGGTCAAGGGATACTCAATGCCTAGTTTCAAGGAGATTTGAATTCATTAAAGGGTAAAGTGAGGGTTTAAATATTCAAGTACATTCATACACCTTTTTAACCTACACCTACAACCATACAAGGGTTTTAGTAACACATTCATATCTCCAAGAAATGAAGGTGAGATTAAGTGGTCTTTGAATGAGGTTATTTTTAAATGAATGGTTCATATGAATGTGGTGTTTTTAAATAATAAATTCATGAAGTAAATATCTTAAAAAACCCCAATAATACCTACATAAGAGGCATCACCTTGGAGCATTCAAGCTTATGCACTGGCAAGAGGATATATCCTTATTCAAGAGGCTTTCAAGGATAAAATAAGACACCTTATGGAAAAATAATGTGGGATTGGTTTTCCAACTCTCAAATTTTGAAATAAAATAAAAGTATCATGAGGAAGTACTCAAAATAATTATATAAAAATAGGTTTAATCCTCATGAAATCACACCTATAGTATTGTTAGTACAAACAAATAGGCTTCTTGAGGAGGTAGGATCTTTGAGAGAGGTGGCATGAGGTTGAAGGATAAAAATAAAGATTTAAATAATGATAGGAGAAGTTTTGTGAGAATTTAAAATAAAATTATTCATGATAAGGAACAAACCAAGGAAAAAAGAAAGAAAACTTAGTTATGAAACTTGACCAACCAGGCAACATGTCACTAGCTTTTGGAAAAATGGGCCCACAGGCCAAAATATGCATGATCTAATCAGAAATTTTTGTGGATAAAATAATTATGACTTACTATACCTAAAAAAAATACTTTTGAGGTTTTTTTTAAAATGGGAAACAATCTATATTTATCACATTCAACCCCATGTCTAATCACGATCAACATTGGAGCCTGCCTTGGAGGAATTGACCATTTTGGGGAATCTACAAGTCAATTCAAAGCATGATTTTTTATAAAAATAATATAAATGACCCATAAAATAATCCCATGCTATCTTAAAGGTCTTAAAAATATTTTAAGTAATCTTTGTTCTTACACAGACCTCTTGCAATTAAGAAGGCAACCCTTAGAAACTAGTTGAGCGTTATCAATTTTGAGTGATAACAAGGATTTTTAAGCCTTTGAAATGTCTTGAAATGGTGAATATGATTTTTGAAACCTAATTTTATGTATTTAAGTAATAAAATTCAAGGTTTCAATCAAAATTTTAAATAAAGACAAGTTTAGGCATGGAGGAAGCATGCAAGTAGCTTAGGATAAAGTTTGGTAAAAAGGGTCTATAGGACAAAGTATTCATATAAAATCCTTAAAACTTAGTAATATTGGTACTCATGATATACCATACATATCCATAATATTTTTAAGGTAATGTGACAAGTGTGTGTGCCCATTGTTTATACAAAGTCCCCTTCATGTCTCATGACAGTCATCATTGGTGCAGGCATGTTTCTTTGAGGTTTAAGGTATAACGATGGGTTAATATCTTATGTAAGTATTTTAAAATAAAAATAGGATGTTATTAAGCCTCTTAAACACCTTTAAATATTTTTCACACTCTAAACTTCATGCAAACCCCATAGACAAGCTCGAAACCCCAAGGGCAATCTCAAAGGCATAAAGAGTAAAGTTGGGTTTTGATAATTTGAAGAGGTGATATGAGATGTTTAAAGTGCCATGAATATTAATTAAATAAAATAAGATAAATTTTAATTTTATATTGATCCTTTGGAGGGATTCAAGCTTTTTAGGTTTAAGACACCTAGTTTTAGCCCCCCCTCAAATGCTTGTATCTTTCATCTGATGAGGAGTTGGGATAAATGCTTATAGTATATTTTTATTACCCTTATTTACTTGAAATTAATTATGGATTTAGGTTTTTTAAGGGTCTAATTTTTATGACCAATCACTAAGAGCGTAAGCATGTCTAGAATGCTTGCAAACACTATAGAAATTATCTTTATGTATATATCTTTCCATACCTTCCGCATGAGAGCCCAATATTTTTAGGGATTTTAAATGGTTATATGTACTAGAGATAAATTGAAATAAATGGTGGAATGAAATCCTACACTTCATGAAAAATCATCTTGAAGGTGAGTTTGTTTGAGCTGCCAAAGGAGCTTTTTGACCAATTAGGTTTTTGGACTCATAAGTCCATCAAATGGCCTATAATCACTTGGAAACCAATTGAATATGTATATGACTCCTTAAATATCCTATCCAATCCATTTTGTAGAATAATTTGATGTGTTTGGGTGTTTAAGAGGCCCAAAATGGCTCAAAAAGCTTATTTTTGCAGGTCTTCAAGGAGAGAAATGGTCTAAAACCATGAAAGAAGCATAATGAGACCTAAAACATAATTATATGATGTAATGCATCCCTTACCAAGGGTTTCTATGGTGCCTTGTTGAGATAAAGGGTTTAAAACTCAGGTTTTTTAACATTTTATGGATTGTTACAGGTCTTAAAGGTGGACTAAAGATTTCTTTCTCCCTAATATGCATGATATGGATGTCAAGAAGTCTTATATGGGTCCATAAGTGGTATTTAGGGTGCCAAATGGCCTTGGGAGTAGGTTTCAAGGTAATAGGTTGAAGGTGGCTCGAGCTTAAGACCTCCATCAATGGGGTCTATGAGAGTTTCAAGTTTCATAGATTTTATTATGGGTTGTAGGAGAAAAGTGAAGTTAAAAATAGAAGAAAACACCAAAAATCAAACTCTAAGGGATAACCTCGATGGTCAATTAAGCACCAAATGCTAAGTTAACTAACCTTTTACCAAGCATCTTCTAGAAGAGCAAGTGGAGGGGGACATAGAAGTCCAAAGGAGAGAAGTTTTGAGTTTGGGAGGACAAGTGGAGAATTCAATGTGTTTTCAAAGTCTTTGGATACTTTTACCTTGTAGGTGGATCATGACATCATCATCCTCAAAAGTTTGTCTTCTAGTGTGTTTCTAAGCCAATGAGAGGGCTTGAAGGTTATTTGGACTAATGAGGGTTACTTTATTGAGGAATCATTAGTGATAATTTATCCAAAGGTGGTTGAGACTCCATGGAAGGTGGTTATGTCTCATTTATTAATTTCTAATTTCTTGCTTCTCCTCTCTCTCTCTTCCTTTTTTCTCCTATATCTCCCATTTCTCCCCCATTTGTAAAATATATTCTCATTTGACAAGGTAAAACCCTATCAAAATTTGTAATAAATACATTTTAAGTAATAAAGATCATTTTTTACTTATCTCTTGCCTCTAACTTATGTTTAGCAAGCTTGTGTATGATGGCTTTGTGAAGAAGTGCTCTTCTATGTCCATTATCCTTCTTTCTTGCTTATTTTTAGGAGTTTTCAAGCTATTTGTAGTTCTAAACTTGAGCTTTTTCTACCATTAAAGGATGATTGGTGTGATTTTTAGAATTTTTTGCTTCATCTATTGCTTAGTGAGCCTATTTTAATAATTACTTATGTAAATTAGTTAGTTTGTGAGATTGTGTGAGAGAGGATTGTCTTATGTTGAATTACTAATTGTTTCAAGCTTATATGAGTGTCACTTAATTTGTTGTATCACCCTTTTATTATTCTTATTCATATTTATTAGCAGAGGTTCTTGGTTTAACATTACATGCTAAGGATGAGGATAGATAAGTTTTATTAGTCTACAGAGGATAATATAAGAGATTTATATTTACCAAAAGCATGACAGAGTGAGGTGTTATATGATTGAAAGGAACTAATATTAACCAATTTTTTCTTTGGGTTATAGAGAATTTAAATTACTTTAAGATAGATTAAATCAAATATTAAAATGATAACATAAACAAGTAATAACATAAGAAATATGATAGGTAACCATAAATCAATACCCTATTATTCGAATGGTTACTCTACTAACAGGGGTTGTAGTGACATCTCATCTTTCTAGAGTGGTTTTTCCATACATTGGTAGACATCATGATGATGCACAACTCTATGTGCATCCTGGAACAAGTTTGGCCACCATGGTCTACTTTGTAGAATATTTCTAGTTGTAGCCTCTCCTACAAAATGTCCTCCTATGACTCCTTGATGAGCTTCCTCCAAGATTTGAGGGAATTCATATTCGAGGATAACCCTACATCGGACTATTATCTCTAAATCTTGTACCCTAAAAGAGGGATATTTAGGCCTCCTGCAGATTTGGGCAATGTTGGGACATTTTCAAGCCTATAGGTATGCCTATAAATGGAAATGAACCTCTAGGTTAAAAGGGCTAGCTCCATGTATTATCTTTTGTGCAATAAGACTGTTGAACCAATTTTTATGAGTGAAAAGAGTTAGAAGTTTGCATAAATGAAATTCCTAGTCTAATATGGTGATACACTAAGAATTAGTATCCACATGTATGCCCTATACTTATGCATAATATAGTAGAATATAGTCTATAATTCAAGCTCTAGAAGATTCCAACATAAGTATTTCAATGTAGATACAACATGAATGAGATCACATAAGGTAAATAATTGGAAAAGATAACCTGTATAGTCCAAAAAAGAGGTTACACATGTGTAAAATCTCATATAGCTAGAATACACTATACATGACCTATTGGATCAAATCTTTCCTCAAAACCATGAAGGATAGAGAATATAAGGATAAAGCATCACTTGTTGTCACTCTATGTCTCTTTCATGCCTAGGTAAATGTCTAGAACTTAGAAATAAAATAGACTTATGCTTCTTTACTCAAAGGCAAGAAAATGGAAAAACATTCTAGTAAGGCTTCACTATACTATCTATGGATGATAAAACAAGAGCCCAAGGGTCCTATTTATATAAAAAGAGGGAGATAAGAGAGAACTCTTGGGTGCCAAAATAGAAGCCTCCAAAATGGTTTGTAATTGCCATCTTGGTGAAACTGATTTTAGTTGTTCTCTCAATTAGTTGGAGTTTGTCCTCTTTAATTCACCCTCTTGAAATGACTAGGATCACTTCAAAAATCAATGGTGAGATGACCCTCCACAAGACATGGCTCTAATTGCTATAAAATCAATGGATTCTTCTTGAGAGATCTCATGTTTTGCACTACAGACCCAATCAAGTTTTCCAAGTGACTTTATTTCTACTTGCTTCTTTGGGTTCTTTGATTGCTTCTACTTGTAACAATCATAAGCAAATCTCTTTTAAAAACATGTAAATTATTGTCTCTTCCTTTTTGGGCTTCTTGATTACTTTTACTTGTAAAATTCAAAATCAAAGCTCTTTGGTAAACCCAATTTTCACTATCCTTAATTAAGACCCTGTCAGGTTCTTTGAATGGCTTTACTTCCTACTTGAAGAATTTAGGCATGAATTTGACATCCTACAGCATGTCATCTTTGAATCTCAATGGCTAGTTGGCCACCCCAAATCTAACATCCTATGGCACGTCATCCTTTTCACCCCAATGGATATTTGGCCACCCTAAATTTGACATCCTATGGCATGTCATGGGGATCCATCAAGTTTATGTTTCAGGAAATTTTCCTGAAATAATTCCTTTAGACAATTTATCTAAAGGAATTCTTTCGAGTAAATTTCCTGAAACAACTGCTAGTTCCTTTAGGAATTTTTCTTGAAGGATACTTGGAGTAGGCATAGGGTCCCTTTGAAAAATTGTGAAGGGCATTTCCAAAGGAAATGGCCCTTTGGAACTTTTTTATAGGGCATTTACAAAGACAAAGTGCCCTTTAAAAAAGTCTGAAGGGTCACTCGGGAAGAAAAGTGCCCTTCAGAACTTTTTTGAAGGGTCACTTGAAAGAAAAGTACCCTTCAGAAAAGTTTTGAAGGGACACTCAGGAAGAAAAGTGCCCTTCAGAACTTTTTTTGAAGGGTCACTTGGAAGAAAAGTGCCCTTCAAAAAAGTTTGAAGGGACACTTGGGAAAAAAAAGTGCCCTTCTAAACTTTTTTGAAGGGTCACTTGGGGGGGAACATTATCAAGACCATTTCAGGTTTTTTGATTGCCTAAGATTATAAAATTCATAAGCAAAGCTCCTTAGAAAACCTAAAGTCATGCATAGCTGGAAACCCACAAAGCATTAGAAGGAGTAATTCAGGTTCGTAAACCTGAATTACTTTTACTCATGAAATTTTAACAATTCAAGTCATTCAGAGAACCTGACTTGGTCTTGATAATGTAATTTTGTTTTATGAGAGGCCAAGACTTGACTTATGGAGAACCTAACATACACTACAATGGAGCCAAAACACTTTAGCCTTCTTGACTTCTAATTTGGACCTCTGAAATGACCTGCTCTTACAAATACTATTCATCTCTTCATGAAAATGGTTGAACAAATTTTACTAGACGTGAAAATTGGTCAACAAGAACTTCATCCTTTCCCAAGTGATATAACAATCCATTAATGATAGTGTATGATAGTGCTCTAGTCAAAAACTAGTTTTTATCCCTACTCCTAAAAATATGCAAGAAAGATTCCTTGCTTGAGGAAGTTGGCAATGGATTCCAAGTTTTCAAGAATCATAGAGATACAAAAGAGGTGTGCATCTAAAAAGTCTTTTTTTAGTTATTTTGGATCTTCACCATTCAAAATATGACTGAGGTGGTCAAGTCTCACATTTTTTTGCCTAGTTTTACATTTATATAGAATTGAAATTTTTGAAATAACATCAACTAGTGAGATATTCATCCTCCTAACATTGGTTTGTTGACTAGATACTATAAGTCTTGATGGTCAGTGAAAAATTTGAATGGTGTCACCAAAAGATAGTGCCAAAAATTTTGAAGAGTGAATACAATGGCCAATGTTCCACATTCTGTAGTTGTATAATTTTCTCTGCATCTAACAATTTTTGGCTAGCAAAGTGGATAAGATGATCAAGCACACCATCTTTGGATTGTGCAAGTACAACACCAACCATGATTCCCAAAGCATCTACATGTACATGAAATAGCTTACTCTAGTTTGGGAAAACAAGTATGGGTACAGTGACTAGTCAATATTTTAGCTCAATGAAAGGTACTTGGCATTCATATGTCCATACAAACTTAACATTCTTGTGTAGTAAGACTTCCAGCGGAGATGAAATTACTATATATCCTTTGATAAATTTTTGGTAGTAACCTGCATGATTGAGAAAGGATCACACTTTAGTGGAACTAATAGGTGGTGGCATACTTAAGATTACTATGATTTTAGCCTAATCCACTAAGATGCCATCATTATAAACAACATGTCTAAGTAAAACACCAAAAGGTGTAAAGAATAAACATTTCTTCAACTTTAAAGTGATGCGTAGAGTTCACATTCATTCTAACATCAAACATAGCTTGGATAAATGCTCTTTGAATAGGAAGAAGACTACTCAATAATCCAGGTAAACTTCTAAGAAATCATTGATGAAATCTTTGAATGTTATAACTATTTCATGCAAAAACACTATAGGTGCATTATTTAGGCTAGACAACATAAATTTATATGGAAAATAACCCCACTTTATCATAAAGATTGTTTTGGATCGATCCTCCTCTATGATTAGAATCTAATGGTATCCACTAAACCCATCTATAAAAGAATATACTTCATGTCTTGTGATAGACTCCAAACTTCATCTATAAATGGTATGGGTAATAGATCATTTATGTAGGAATCATTCAAAATGTGGTAGTCCCCACACACCCAAATGACTCTTATTTTCTTGGTTTGAACTACCATTGGGATTACCCAGTCAGTTTTTTCTACTAGATAGATTATCCCTACATCTTACATTCCATCTAATTTTTCCTTTACTTTTAGCTTCATAATAGGATTGAGTTTATATAATCACTTCTTAATAGGATGTGCACACTCCTTCAATTCAATGTGCATCTCACCAAGATATGGGTTGTTTCTTTGAACCTCTAAGAATTTGGTAGGGAAGATGTCCCTCAAAATTTGTATGGATTCTAAAATTTTAGTCTCCATCCAATAGTCACCTACACTTGCTAGATTTGGAAACTCCTCTATTATGATATTATCAAAATGCATCTTGAAAGGCTATTGATAAATATTACATTTTCCTTCATCCATAGATTCTTGTATCTTTATTTTCCCTTCCTTATCTAGGATTTGGATGCTTCACATCTTATCTTCTTCAGTTAACACTACACCAGTGTCCTTGAGTGGTTTTATAGGCTGTTCAAATCCAAATAAATCATTCAAATCTAAATCAGCATCAAAATCAGAGTCTTCACTATCTTCTACCTCATCTTGGATTTGGTGACAAGGATACATCAAAATTTATTCTTCAATATTAGCATTTTTATGCCTCTCAAGTGTCGAATTAAGATTGGAGGCAGCATTTTTTATGCATTTGATTCTATTGTGGTGCTCACATCTTCCATGCACCCATGACATAGAAAGTACCTGAGTTTCTATAGTATATTATGAACTAGAGCATTTTCATCTTCAAAGATAAAATTTTATATGAAATCACTCTACACTTATGCCCAATACTTGGTTTCTCTCTTACACTCCTGGTGCATGTACCATGTTGTAAGTAATGGAGCAAGTGTGTAGAGGAAAATGTGAACCTAATACTTGGGTGCCATATGTTCCTCATTCCAAACTTCAACACATTTATGTACATGAATCTCAAGGCACTCACCTTCTTAAAAAAATGGCTAGTTAGTGTGAATGAATTGATCATGAGTTCACAAGCATCATCCTACTCAAGCTAACTATCTAGATGAGCTACCCACCAGGTTGCAAAAACTCCCTTCAGAACATAGTTTAGTGCACTAACCCACTTATTGATAGTCAGAATATGGACTTGTAGATGTAGAATAAAATCATTGATGTCCTTTGTTGCAAAGTATACAATTAATTGATATTCATGTACAAAGACCATCCTTATGGGTCAGAGTTCATGGTCATCATGGGCCTAGTTAAGGAGATGAGTATCCAAATTGCCACTAATAGATGAAGTTGCTTCCTAAGGTAAAGTGCCTTCCCTTGTTGGTTTTTAGTAATATTGCATGTGATCATTAGTTTGATATGGGAAATCAACTTCTAAGAGAGTGGGATACTCTAAATACATGGAGGTGTAGTGTTTAATAACAAACTAATTTACAATTAGCTACATAGCTACTAGTTTCAGTCTTCATTATTTTGATGTGTTCAATTGTTAGGTGAGTAGTGATTGTAGTTGAGGTTTGGCTTGTTGGTAAGGAAGTTAAATTGTTTTTGCATGTAGAGCATTTGGATTCTCCTTAGTATTGACCTTCATCCACCTAGTTTTTTTTGGAACATGTGGAGAGTCTGGTTCAACAAGAATTATGTACAGTTTGTGCACTCTATTGAGAGGAATGACCACAAACTTATCACCTTGATGTGCATCAATTAGGTTGTGTATTGTATTGATAGTCATCCAACCATCATATGCCCATTTTTCCTATCAACACAAGGTAGTGTATTTTTGAAGTTTTCATGTGTATGACTTCAAAATCTCCTCATAGAGACAAGTCTAGAACTTTGATATCAACATCCTCCAATCTACCAATAGGCTCAACTTTTCCATAATCAGTCAAGCTTAGAGTTATTGGGTTGTAGCTAAGAGCTGGTCATCCAATCACTTCCAATGTTGATCTAGGAAACATATTTACTATGCTACCAAAATCAAATATAACAATTGGGATCTTGTATCTAGTAACCTCAATATCAAAACATCCCATGTATTCTTCATCTTGACATACCAAACCAATTTTTCTATCTTTTTCTAGAAATGTTATGTACATCCCAAAATATTATGTAATAGATTCATGATTTTTTATGATATGTCTTTGTTGTGTAGAATACTCAAAAGTTTCTTTAGATCTGTTAGTATAGTGACAACTCCATCTTGTCATATGATGTGCATAATTTAGCCATATATTTACACATCAATTATTGTGTCATCACCATCAGTAGTTTCCTCTTGTTGAATGTTTTTTAGCAACTATACAGCTTCATTCATAAGGCTCTTTTCTATAGCTAGATCTAGGTATTTGTCTTGTCTAACCTTTCTAATGCCTTGATCTTGAGGCATCTCAAGTGGAGTCAGTCCTTTTTCTGCATGTTCTTGATGTGTCACAACATTTAGAAATGCATTTTTTTTATATTATGCTCTTACCATGTTTAAATTTTGGATAGGTTTATCTTTCCTCTGCTTCTCTAGAATAGGTCAATCTTTTTTATTATATTGATCAAAGACTCTATAGTATGCACAATATGATTGTCTCTACAAATTCATTGGGTAATTTCTTTGGACATTATTATACTCTCTATATAGATAGCATTTTAGGTGAGGCCACTGATAGTTGTTTCCTCTACCACCTTGGTTCTTCCTCTATAACCACCTCAACCTCCTCCTCTATTAAATTGATATCCCCCTCAGTATCCTCCTTGTGCCTACATAGAATTCTAATGCTAGTACTATTAGTTATTATCTCCCATACTATATTCTTGTTGTGTAGCTAGAGGAGTCCAATTCAATTATTTGTTAGGGTGTGGAGCTAAAAGCTACACCTTAAGGCAAATAGGAGGGTTTCTTGCATATGCAGTTGCCAGCGTTGGCAGGCCACACCGACGACAGCTAGGGGACGCAGAAGGGAAACTGGCATCGGCAGATATCGGTCGGCGTCGGTCACCTCTAAGAAGGCAGGGACCGACGTCAATCGCCTGTGGTGGTCTAAACTACTGTTGACGAACAGTCAGTTAAGTGAACGCAGAGTTTGCATGTTAAGGGCTTGTTCAAAGCCTTGAGCGGCAAGTCTAATTTGTGTATGCATGAGATCTATATAATAGACTCATGGGTTGTATTGTTAAGTGGAGAATTTGGAGAAGAGCTATGTGAAGCTTGGAGAGTTCTTCCCATGGTGGAATCAAGTAGGATTCCCCATGTATGTTTAAGTAAGATCAGGTTTGATATGCAGGGATGTGTGTATGCGAGGGTCAGATAGAGATCGGTGGTTGGCCAGGGTCTAAGGTGATAGCAATACATCAGCAGGATCATGGTGAGATCTACTTGGAGTACGGTTGTGTACTCGATTGTACAGATGTGCAATGAGGTGAACAACAGCTTGTGTTAGCTGTGTGTTGTGACCTATGAGAGAAGATTACTCAGGTGGAAGAAGAGTGTGATCTCTTTATTGTAATTTCCTTTGTAATGAGTTGAATACACTTATGTGTTGCCTCTCATATTCTATGTGTTTTCTCATTGATAGTTATTTGTTCTTCTGGTTATTTTGCATGTTTAATTGCTTATACATGGTAATCATGTGTTCTCTTAAATCTGACAAGTTGTGTCAGAGCTTTGGGGTGTTTCGGTCCTATCATTATTGTGGCTGCATTATAGGTGAACTCCAAGGTGTTGCATAATGGTATTAAGGGGATGAGGGTGTCTAACCTAGTGAAGAAGGGGTCTATCTAGCTAGGCCATGAGGCTGGTATTATGGTAAACTTGGAATCCACTATGGATCTATTTAGGTTGCATAATTCTTATCAACCTCTAGGCCTGGGATTTTTTGTTTCACTGAGGAGATTTGTCAATGTGTAATGGTAAACACATTTTTGAAGATACCCTCCTTAAGTTCCTACAAATCCCTAAAATTCTTCTTATCATGGTTAGTTGATTTACAAAAATTACAATATATATTCTAAGGATTTTTTATATATTATTGTAGTAGATCGCATTATGTTATAGCATTCCCTACTACTCAAAATAGTCTATAGAATTCCATCTTTACTTTAGGATAATCATTTTAGTGGTGTCCTTATTTTTTGCACTTTGTACATCATAGGTTCAATTTAGGTTTTACTATTTCATGATATTTCTCTATTCATTTCATGAAAGACTGCAATGTGTTTTCAAATTTAGAGGTAGTAGTAGGAGCTTCTCCATAATCTTTGATCTATTCTACACATAGTGCAGTAGCTCTAGCATTTGCTTTTGTCTTGTATTATAATTATGTAGTGGCAAATCAAATTTTGCCTCATAGTCCTTCAGCAAGCCATGTTACCTTATCTTTATCTATTAAATTGAATTATAATTTGTTCATTACAATAGAAAATTTATGATCATAGTCATAGACTAACTCTCTAGACTTTCGCTTTATCTCTTTCAGGTCTTGTATTATCTAGCTAGTACATTTCTTAATCTTAAATTCTATGATGAGCCAATATTTCACATCTTTAAGACTTTCCTATTACATATCTATTTTGTATATGAACTCCAATGCCCTCCCAACTAGAGCCCCTATTAATTCACACTTTTGTAAATTTTCATCGGTGATACCCTTAACTTGTAATTTCATTTTACAAGTTAGAAGGTACTATTTAGGGTCTGTAGACCCATCATAAATGGCCAAATTTAAGATACCTCCTGACTAATTCATCATAGTGATTGGTATATGGAGTCTTCATGTAGCTATTATTTGAGGTGGTTTCATCCTAAGTGTTCCTACCTATGTACTACTTTGTTTACCAGTGGAATTTTTGTGTGCACTCTACTTGTCTGTGTTTCTTTTTTATTATTCAGCTTCAACAAATCCTATATACTTCAAAGCCTTCCTAATTGATTTTTCTAATCTTTATACCCTAATGTTTCATGTGCTCTAAAAATGGTTTTTTTCAACTCTTCTCCTCTTGCTCATCTAGCTAAAAAATTCTACTAGGATAATAAGATTGGGCTACGAGGATGTGTACACTTCTAATGAATAATCCTTTCTAGTGACTTATTTTTTTGCTACATTTGATCCTATGATTAACCTGTGACTAAGTTATATTTTTTTTAATTATCTTTCTTATGTCAATACCCTTTTTTTTAGTTGTGCACTACTTCTATCTTATATCTGTTCTGCTCCTAAACTACTCTCATCTTCATCTTCACATATCTCTTCTACTCATTATTCAACTTCTCATTTTGTCTGCCAGTATCCAACATCATTCTCTTTCTTTGACCTTCACTCATCAATTATATGTACTTTTTCATCATTTACTCTAGTAATATTATTACTTCTATTCACAATTACTTGGGTATTTATCTATTTATTCCATCTATTTTATTATTGTAATTCCCTTTCTAAATACAGAGTTTTCTTCTAACTCTTCTTCCCTCATATCTCCATTCTAGATTTAGGCTCAATCTCTAGTCACTCATCTATCCATCATTCACCATCATGCACACACATCCCCATACACCTAAAGTGACTACTTCATACTTGTTGGAGTAGGCACCATGGCCTTTTCCACCACCAACATCTTTAACAGGAGAGGTAGTTGCTATAAAAAATTTCCTCTAATTACTTAAACAAAGAGGTCCTGCATAGCTTCAAATGCTATATAGCCTTATACTACAAACTTAGTAGTGTATCCATCTATGGTGTTGGTAACCCAGTAGTCTATCATTTTTGTCTAATTAGTTTTCAATTTCACTAACTAGTTTATCTTTTCTTTGGTCTAAGTAATGGTTTATTTAGCTCTAGGATGGAAGCAATAATACACCAATCTTGTCAACTAATTAATCAGCAATTTGGGTAGTTCACACTAAAAGGTTTTATATATTTTGTCATATATGTGTTCCTAAATGATTTCACTCATGTTGAGATCTATCCTTTTTTATTCTTCTTCTACAAAGTGTCATATCTTTTGGTATATCCAAGTTTCAATATCTCATTGTCTTGATAACCATCTTAGCATAGCTTCCTCTAGAATGATGTTTTCATGCTTACTACACCATTGTTAGTAGAGGTTATTGGTTCAACATAACATGGTAAGGACAAGGATAGATAAGTTTTATTAGTCTGTACAAGATATTATAGGGAATTCATATTTACCATAAGCATGATAGAGTGAGGTATTATGTGATCGAAAGGAACTAAGATTAACCAGATTTTTCTTTAGGGTTATAAATCATTCAGATTACATTAAGACATATTAAACCAAACATTAAACATGATAACACAAACAAATAATAACATAAGAAATACGGTAGGTAACCATAAACCAAAAACTCTATATTGAACTCATAAAAGGTCATCAACTTCTTCATACAAGCATACATATTTCTAACTATTCATATTATTCTTCATACATTGGCACCAAAATGAGGAGACTATTCATCTTCTATCCTTTCACAATCCAAGAGGATAGGACAAAATACATATAGCTAACAATTTCATACATAATGTACAAATATTTAAAGAATATCATGTGCAGATTTTCTTATCTACTTTTCTTCTCCTAACAATCTTATACCCCCTTTCTATCCCTTTTCCAAGTAGAAGTATTAGTTTAGGTGATCTACCAAGAGGAATTTGACCTTATCCAGAGGTTCAACCTCACTATAAGATACTCATAGCCTAAGGTTGCTCCAATATTGTAGCTAGGAATGAGAGAGCCTAAAAACTCTCCTACAAGGGTGCAATTATTTGCTACAATAGTTTTTGGCATGCCTAGAGAGACTAATTTTGAATAATATTAGTCAAGTTTGATGTTGTTTTGATCAATTTTTAGTGATTAAAGCTTTCATCTTTTAGTATCTGGTGACTTCAAATAATAGTCAACTTTCTAGTGGCAGAGTTATACCTAGCTTTCATGCCAAATGTGACTACAAGATCAGATTCTAGAGGTATTCCTTTTGAATTTATTAAATTACCTTTAAACTTAGGAATAAGGTTAATATTTTCTAAAACTCACCCCTATAAAGGAAACTTTCCTCCTAAACTAGTTCCTAAGTTTACCTCTATAAGAAGATCTTTATTAGGTCCTTTCACTATCATGGCTACCCCTAGAGCTTTGCCTTTTGTGGATTTCAATATCCATAGTCCTTTGGACCTCAATCAGTATGATCCTATTCTAGTGGAATCCCTAAAAGAGTGTGCCTTACTTCATGAAAGACCATTTTACAACCCCTTCTAAGCACCTTATAGATATATCCAACTTTTTCAATATTCATGATTTCAATGAAGAAAACATGGCTATCAAGTTATTAGTCATCTCTTTTAAGCACAAAGCCTTGGATTGGTATATAAACCTTACTTATAACTCCATCACATCATGGGATAAATTAGATGATGCTTTTTGTAATAGGTTTGAATATAATAATGACCACTTATCACTTGAAAAATAATTAACTACAATTAAGAGGGTTCCTCAAGAGGTTATGCAGGATTTCAATACCAGGTTTCAAAAGACATGGGATAAGATTCTATTCTCTATCAAGCCTAATCCTAACTATGATCTCATATACTATCTAAAATCTCTCAAATAGTGACATTGTAGTGATGATTTAGTCTATGGGAGGAAACACACTACTAGATGCTTATGAGGTGGCAATCAGAGCAAAGAATAATCTAGTACATGCTGGAAAGATTACACCTAGGCCACTGATGGCTTTGTTTCCTAATATTAAAACACCTCCTATCATCATTATTCCCCTTACTTCCATTCTACTTATGCCAACACTTACTTCCATACCTACACCAAAGTAGGAAAAGGCTTCAACTAGGTAATCCAGTGACTCCCAAGAACATGAGAACATTCAATAGCTTAAGATCATGTTTCAATCCTTGGGAAATGAATTGGTGAATATGAAGAGGAAGAAAGCTCAGTTTAATATACCTTATTAGGCCCCATATCAGCCTCAACAATCTTATCAAATTAATAGGCCACCCTTCAATGGAAATTTCTAAGGCCAAGGACAAGGGCAGCCTAACTATGTCAGGCAAAACAATTACAATCTTAATGTTACAAGTAAATCTAATAATTTGGTCCCTATTAAAAATATCATTACCAAAGAAGGTGAGGTTACTATTCCTTAGAATTATTTAATCAGTGAATCTATTCCCCCAAACACTGTGTTCAATCAATCTTTCAATAATCAATAATAGCAGGGTACTAGCTATAGATTCAATCAATCTCTTATGGCTCAGACTACAAAAGTGCCTATGATGAAAAAATTGAAAGAGCCTCAATAAGGCCAAGGGCCTAATAAAGGACCAAACCATTTGGGTGCTATAACGGTTAACTATGAGAAAGAAGAGTGTTATGCATTCAATCAGTGGGCTAGTTCTAGCCAAGTAAACACTTTAGTGGTAGCTAACACAAGGTTCAAAAAAAGGAACATGAAAGGGAGCCAAGAAATAGTAAAAGATATTCCTAATCTTACTCCTTTACTATCAAATCCAAATGAGCCTACTATTACTTCAAAGTTTCTAATATCTCAAAAAAATTAGAATCAAGGAAGCACCTTTGTACCCCAAAACTCACATGTTCAAACTATAGTTGTGGCTCCTAGAGCACAAGAAAAGGTTGGTAGTTTGCCCATCAATATTGTTGAGTAAATAAAAAATCCCAATGTGAGTGTTCTAGTGTGGGACATTATTTATATGCTTGGTTAAGTGGATATCCTTCAAGAGGGTTTGTCAAAGATCAATGTTTTTGAGAAGCCACCAAGCAAGGAAAACATGGTTCTCATCAATGCAACCAAAGTTCCTAATAATAGACAATCAAACAAGGTGGTCAAACCTCCTCTCTTCTACCTTTTTATAATCATTGACAACTCCTTGGTACACAACTACATGGTAGACATTAGAGAAAGTACTTCAATGATTCCAAAGTCAATAGCAAATTAGCTTGGTTTGAAGTATGAACCCCAATCTAAGGGATTTTTATATCTTGATGGATCTTCTACCAAACCAACTAGTATTTTTAGAGGTTTAAACTTCACCCTGCATGCTTGTCCTAGTGTTTTAGTGGCTTAAGATGTAGTGGTTCTAGAGGTGCCTCCTCATTTTTCTCTATGCTTATTTAGAGAATTCATAGATAAAATTAGGGGTTACCTAGTAGTGGATTGGTCCTACATGGTTTTTAAAACAAGGTATATGAATAAGGTGTCTATCAAAACTAAGCCTATTTTCCAATTTCACATTGACCCTTATGGACCAAGTATCCCAAACGTCAATTCTACCATTCTAGACAAAGATGACCACCTAATTGGTCAAGAACTAAATACTCATCTTGAGGGGATACCTGATATGTTTTTGGATGAGCTATGGAGTGATAATCAGCTACTTGATCCTTTGAGAGGTGTTGAAGAAAGAGACATTGAAGTCTATTTCATGCATGAAGAGAATGAGTTCATGCCATCCCTCACTAGGCCAATGGAAGATATTAGTGGTTTATGGAAATTGTTATTTGATGGTTCAAGGAGTAAGCATGGATTAGGTGTAGGTGTGATGCTAATAACTCCCTCCAATGACAAGTACTTTTCATCTTACAGGTTCTAATTTAGTTGCTATTACAATGCAATTGAGTATGAGGGCCTTATCCATGGTCTTCAATGGGCCAGTAAGAGGAGAGTTAAGAAGTTACAAGTATATGGGATAGTGAGCTGATAGTACATTAGGTTAGATGTCAAAACACCACCAATAACCCCTTGATGAGGTCTTACAAGCATAGAGTATGGTACATGCTTGAAGACTTAGAAGCCTTCAATATCCAAGAAATTCCAAGAGAGTAAAATCAGCATATTGATAGGTTGGCAGTTTTAGGGGCTTAGTTTGACATCCCAAATGAGTTGAAGGAGTCCTAAGTAAAACCACATGTTAAATTGGTAGTGATACCACCAGTTCTAGATAATGAGGCTCATTGGCAAGTCTTTTATAGTGATAAGTAAATTAATTGTTTCCTATATCAAGAGGTAGAGTTTTTCTCAATGAATCAAGATAAACTTCAACATTAGTATGAGGATCAAATTATTCAATTTATGTCTAACAAACTTCCTAAATGGATAGTCACCCATGAAGGTCTTTTCCAATAAGGAGATTACATGAGGAAAGACAAGGTAGTGATGTCTACTGATAAAAAAAACTATGAAAGATTCCTTATCTTCAAAGACAAGCTCTTTAAGCTTGGAAAGGTGAGAAATGAGGCAAAAAGGCATGCTTTAATTGAGCTTTGTAAGGAATATTCATACATTTGTTCTTGGGAGTACATTGATCTAAGAGGCTTTGATCCTAAACTAGCCCAACACACCATAGAATTAAAGGCCAATGCCAAGCCTGTTAGGTAGAAGCAAAGGCCTGTCAACCTAGAGATTGAAGAGATGATGAGTAAAGAGTTGACTAAATTGATTGAGTCCAATATTATTTTTCCTATCAAGCACTCATCATGGGTAACTAACCTGTTGCTTGTGAGAAAGAATGGTGATATTTGGTTGTGTGGAATTCAGAGACTTGAACAAGGTCTTTTTGAAATACCATTACCCCTTACCATCCATGGAACAACTCCTTCTAATGGTTGTTGATTAAAAATGCTTCTCTCTTTTAGATGGGTACTCAGGGTATAACCAGGGGCTAGTAAGAGAGGAAGACCAATATAATATTGCCTTCACCATGAAGTGTAGCACATATGCTTATCATAAGATGCCTTTTGGCCTCTCAAATGTTGAGGATACTTTTCAAAGAACCATAGACATGGATTTCCGATTTTTGCTAAATCAGATGGTGTTTCTTTACTTGGATGATATAACAATTTTTTCTAAGAGGGATAGTGAGCACTTGGACCATTTGAGATTGATCTTTGAAAGGTGTAGAGAGTATGGGATCTCATTGAATCCCAAGAAATGTGTATTTTTTATCTATAAGGGCAAACTCTTGGGTCATATTATCTCAAAATAGGGACTGGATATTGATCCTGATAGAATAAGTGAAATCTTAGCATTGTCTTTGCCCAAGCATAAGGGACTTCAAAGTTTCCTTAGGAATATAAACTTCATAATAATTTTTATACCTAGCTTTACAAGCTTAGTCAAACCCATTACTACTATGTTGAAAAAGAATCAGGTGTTCACTTGGTCAGGAAAAGGTAAAGTAGGATTTGAGGAAATCAAGAAAGCCATTGCCCAAGCACCTACACTCATGAATCCTAATTTCTCAAAGGATTTTATATTATATTCCTTTGTCGATAATGACAATATATCAACTATGTTGATGCAAAATAATGGTGAAGGACTTGAGAAGCCAATTGCATTTTTTAGTCAAAGGCTTAAAGGGTATGAAGTAAGGTATACTTTTATAGAAAATAAATTCCTTGAAATGGTAAGAAACATTAAAAAATTAATACCAATGCTTTTAAATATAAAAATATGTCTTATGTTGTCTCATCTTGGAGTGAGAAACTTCCTTCTTAATAAGGACCTGAATAATGAGATATTTGGTTAGATTACAAGGGTCATGAAATATGACATAAAGATCAAGGTCACGAAGATAATGAGAGGAAAGTTATTTTGTGAGCACATGGTTGATAACCTTTATGAAGATAAAGAGGTTGTCTTGGAAAGATAATATAACTCACAAATAGATGCACCTCCACCTCACATTTGTTGGATCCAAGATATGACAAGGTTTTTGATAACAAGTGAGTGCCCTCAAGGTATGGATAGAGAAAAGAGATGGTATTTTAGACTTATTCCATACCTTATGCATTTTTTTATGGATTTATATTCAAAAAATACCTCAATGTAGTGCTTCTAAGGTGCATAAATGATGACCAAGTGACTAGACTCTTAGATAAATTCCATGATGGGCTTGTAGGAGGTCATTTTTCCCCAAGGACTATAAAAGTGATGAGGGTTGTTATTATTTTCCCATCCTCTTCAAGGATTAATAGTAATTGGTGAGAAAGTGTCAAAAGTGTACTCTCTTTACAGGGAAGTAAAGGTTGGTAGCCTTTCCTCTCAACCTAATTTAGGTAGTGTTAGAGGTACAATCACTGAGATGGGGGGTAAATCAGTGAGCCTAGATATTTAAAATTTTAATTATAATCCTTTAAAACTATTTAAAAATTATCATATGTCAAATTTTTCAATCAAAATTAATAAGATATCTCATTCATTCAATGCATGCACAAGATCAAACACACAACACATAGTTCATGTGGGAAACCCTCATGGGGATTAAAACCCACTCTTAAGCCTACAACACATGGACTACTTATCTTATAAGAGATTACACATAATATATTTGTCAATTATTTAGACCAAAAACCTTGATCAAGTCCTCCTAACCAAAGTCATTTAGTGAAACACCTATTTCATGAGTAACTGTCCCTAAAGAAGATCAAGTCCTTTAGACCCTCCTTTGAAATGAACACCTCCACCTTTGAACTAATGTCTTAAACACCTATTGATGGACCTCTGATTATCACTTTTGACGATCAATCTTTCATCTAACACTCCATGTTTTCCAAATCACATTACATACTAGAACCAACACACAAAGATCAATTAGGACACATTACATATCCCAACTAACTCCACTCCTCAACTCTTCACTCACACTCAATATTCAAACCTAAAAGAGCACTATTATGACATAATAAATATGATCTATAGGTCATACACACCATCATCAACCTGTTATTCTCTTTAACCCATCCACTGGGTACACACAACCTTCACCTTGCCTTTGCTCACCATACACACTCTCTCAAACAGCTTCTTGAACATATTCATTCTTCCTCTTTTAGGCTTAGTAGGTCCAATGACCTATGTGATCACCTTCATCACCTTGATCAAAAAAGAATGTATAATCCTCTTCACTCTTTATTTTTCCTCACTGACCTATACCTTCTCTTTTAAATATTCTCTCCTTCACTTGGTTCCACATTCACACAACTAGAACAAGCAAGGCAAATAAGCCCTGTACTTATACCATGATTTGGTATAACCCATCTTGGTCAGACCAGATACTTACCATACTTGTTCCAAATTTTAAATAGGTCCTCATACACATTACATGTAATAATTACATACTCCATATGTTGGCCAATGCCTCATTGCCCCCAAACCACCGTTAGGTCTTGGTGAAACCTAAAACCATTAGGCCTTCATACTCACATGTTACATTTGAGACTAATTGGACCAACTTCATCATGTACCAATGATTAAAACATATAAAACATATCTATAATACCCCCTTTATCACTCCCACATGGGTTCATTCCATATATAACACCAACTCTATAATTGGACCTATTAATTAGGTCCCCTAGCTCTTTAGGTCTTCATACACAAAAAACATAGTCTCTAACTTCTAAACCAACTACTTAAATATTTCACATATATATATGATTATATCACATGGGTGAACCATTTAGGACCTCAAATATACTTCCATTTTCTTTAGACACATCAACAAATGTTCTAAGCACTCAAAACAACATCCACAAAATGACCACTCAGACTAGTCATATATAGTCAAAATATAGTCAAGCCATTTTGACTTTCCATATTTGATAAAAGACATTCATGAAAACCAATTCCTTATCATAAGCCTTAGAGAATTATATAAAATATTCAAACTAATTTTATTCTTCAAATCTACTCAGAACACCTTCAACATACCTATGTAAGATGGTCACTCAAACTGCCAATGCATTCAATAAACATAGTCATCTTTTACATCTTTGTTCATACAAAATATTGACTGGTCAAGATTCTAAATACCACACAGATCATCCAAAATGAGTCTAAAACACTTTAAAATATCTAATTCATCATGATACATCTAAACAACAATAAAATAAGCTCAAACAACCTTCTCAGGTCATTTACAGTCCATGGTAAAATACATAGTCAACTTTGTACCTTCATAACTTTGAATGTACACACTTTTGGATCTTAAAATATATTTATAGATGTGTCTTAGAGTCTAAAAATTCACTTTTAACACAATTAGAATATTTTTCATATATACAAATATATTTCTAAAACATAGAGCACTAGTTTTTCCTTTATTAAATTCAAATATTCAAATGCAAATGGTCACAGTTAATCCTTGAACACCATATTATCATCTCATGTCCTTGATACTTAGATCAATCATGCACCATTGATATTATTCAAAATTTAACACATATTTGTCCAATTTCCAAACATTAAACTTCAAATAGTTAACCTCATCTCATGTAATCTTGTAAGCTTGACCACACATGCTCTATCAATCTCTCTGAGATTGTCCTTGCTTTAAAAATGCTAGACAAATATCACTTTGACCTCTTAAATTTAATGTGCACCATTTATCTCAATCAGTATGAACACCCACTCACTATTTATCCTTTGAATAATCTCTATATTTATCTCTTCTCAATGTTAAATATTGAGCACTTGGCATCATCTCACTGCATCCTAACATCTTGGAATAAACATGCTCCATCGATCCTTTTATAAGGAGATAGATCTTTACCTAGTTTAAGCATCAAACATTTTGACCCATTTGACTTACTATGCACTATATATCTATATGTATGAACTCCTATGAACCATTTTATCTCCATCTGGTCTTGATCTTTAACATCATGTAAAAATAACTATGGGGACCATTGCTTATCTGCCTGGAATGCCAACGTTCGACCTTAATAACTTTTGTTTCACTTAGATGCATGATCTAAATTTTGGACCATATGATCTCCTCACATAGGATAATATGCACATATATAAATATACTATTTTAATACTCATGCATGAAATATATAACACCATTAATTTACTCAATCAAATTTTTCTCTGCCACAGAGCTATGTCAAGAACTACCTATAAGGCCAATTTTACTCATGCATATCTTTTGTCACACTTCATCACATGACTTGAAAATTTAAACATAGTAAATTAAGACTAATGTGATCATAAACATATGGCTATATCCCCATGACTCATCCACATGTGTCAATTATCATGTCATCAAATTGCCTATTCAAATTTATCTATCACAGAGCCGACTATGCCTAGATGAACAAAATGAAGAACTAGGTGAATTCCACTCATACACACAATATTTCCAATCATCCTTGACATCTGATGGGACTAATTTCATGTCCTAAAATCACCATACTCATCCCTATTCACCTTACTTAGTCAAACACTAAAGATCCATGTAAAAACTCTGAGGTACATTGAAGCACACTTTGTCATGCAATAAATATTTAAGTACACTTTGTCATTGTCATTATATCACACATAACACCTCATCAACATCCTTTGTCACCTTGGAGATCATTTAAAATCCTCTAATAGGTAGAGTATCCCTTCATGCAGTGGGGTTTGGACTTCATAGGAATGATCAATACACTTTCTAGTAGAGGACACAAATGGGTACTTAATGTTATTGACTACTTCACAAGTGGGTGGAGGCAGTTAATTTAAAAGAATCCAATGAAATAGTAGTGTTGGAATTCTATGATAATATAGTAACAAAGTTTAGTATACCAAAAATAATAATTTCAAATAATGCCTTAGCATTTATTAACATGAAGATAAGTGAGTGGGCACTTCAGCTAGGCATCTACCTTAGTACATCCTCTAATTACTACCCCCAAGGAAATGAACTTGCAAAGTAAACAAATAAAAACTTGATAAGGATCATCAAGAGGACTATGGAAGAGAATCAAAAAGTGGAATTTAAAGTTAAGCATAACCTTATGGGTTGATAGAGTGACCCCTAAGGTTACCATTAGAAACTCACCATTTGTCCTTATATATGGGAGGGAAGCCATGTTGCCCATCTCTCTTGAGTTACATGCCTTAGAGCTAGCCCATCAGCTTGAGTTAATGGATAGTGAACCTATGAGTGAATAAATAAGGAACCTTACAATGAAGACACTAGAGACACATCAAACTCAAGTGAATAAATCCTTTGACAAGAGAGCCATAGGAAGGGATTTCAAAGAGGTGGATCTAGTCCACAAGTGGAATTCAAATAAGGCCAATCTAGGCAACCATACTAAGTTTGACGTCTTGTAGAGTGGCCTTTATTTGATATATGGATGTAAACAACATAATTATTTTTAGCTTGCCCATCTAGATGGAGAGGTATTACCCATCCCGGTCAATGGGATTCATCTAAATCCTTGTTATTAGAATAATTTTCATCCATTGTATATATTGTACATTTTGTATAGTTTTTCATGTTTTCCTCTAAGTGCCTTATGCACATATTTTTTAGTTGTGTGTTTCCCTTCACTAAGTTCCTTGGGTGTGGTTTTAGTTTTGTTTCTTATTATCCTTCTTCCTTCAAGAGGAGTTTTTTATAAGTAGATAACCTTGTATAAATCTCATATCAATTGGGAAGAAAGTCTTGTGACCTCATATGCCTAATGGATTAGACAAGGCAACTAGTTTATTGCATAGCAGGCATACAATCCCAATAGGTCATTAAAAATTTTGGCCAAAATTGGACTACATATGAAACTTTTTCCTACATAGATCAAGCTATTCTCTTGGACCATTCAGTAACCTTCTGCCCCCATGACTTGTCCTTTTTTGGTCATAACTTGATGATTCAGTGTAATATCCTGGAAGGTCCTAGTGTGGTGTGAGAAGTTGAGTAGAGTTCTTATTAATTGGGTGATCCAATGGTGGAAATATAATACAAACCTATTTACCCTACCACTTTTCACTTGCAATCTTTTGAAACACTTTAAGCAATTTTTAAGGTGAATTTGGAGATTTTGAGGAAAAGGGTTAGAAATGGGTCTTAAACTACAAGTGAGAGATTCAAATAGTTTCAAGGGTATTCAAGCATTCAAGGTCATTAATGAGGTTTATACAAAGTCTTATATATTCTAACAAGCCATAAACGAGGTCTAGATGAGATATTATGCCCAAAAGACCCCCAAAAGTGCATTAGATGACTTAAGGGTCCTCAAAATAGAAATTTCAAGTGAAAAAGTAAATTTTTGAGGGATTAAAATTGGTTTTGAATTCTTCCCACCTCATTATGGATTTTTTTACACTTTTGGACATGTTCAAGGCCATTTAAAGTCATTTGGAGTGGACGAGAGGAGTTTAGGAGCAAAAGGATGCATTCTAGAGCCTTTTGGAGCTTTGACTGAATAGGTTTTTAAAGATTTTTATTAATATAGGGGATTATACATCACATTTATGCATTTATGGTGTCCATAATATTTTCTCATAGTCCTCTAAAATTAGATTCAATCATAATAACTAGCAAAGGTAAGGAAAACCTATTAGTTTTAAACTAGGCATGAAACAAGTTTTCTACCATTAATAGAGGTTTAGGCATTTCATAAGGTTTCCAAAACTAATTAAAGGTAACTTAAAGAATAAAAAATCTTTACCAAGCATTGGATTTCATGGTCAGACTTTTGGTTCTTCATGCTAATGAAAAACCATTTTGGTTAGTCTTCGGTAGCTCTAGGAGAGCCTCAAGTTTTCACTCAATATGGTCATGAGAAAGAGATTTGGGATAGAATATTTTGGTAAGTGATATGGAAATTAATTTACTTCCACTTTTTTTCATTGGTGTTCTAGTTCATCTCCCAAATTTTATGAACAATCGCTAATAATTCAAGGGTGTCTGATGACCTACTCATTCAAATAGGGTCCAAGTTTTATTTTGTTGCTTCACTTTAGAATTCATTGAGAAAGAATAGTTTTAGGGTATTTATTTTCATGTAAAATAGGTCCTATTACAATTTTTTTCATCAGATAATTACTCCCAAGAAGGTACTTACAGCATAAAAATTGTTTTCCTTATTATCCTTGTGAATGGCCCATTTGATCAGTTTTGAAAAACCTAGGTTAGAACGCTAATGGAAAATCCACATCATCATTTTAAATGAACTTAATTAGGTTATATTTACTCATAAATACTCAATATTTCATTAAATCCTTGATGTTTCAAATGAGGATTAGTCTTGTAGGGCAAAACACCATCTACAACAGTCTTTGTCCTGTCATAGAGTAAAAGAAGGTAATGAGTAGTTTCAAGAGGTTAATTTGAGTGGAATTCATGAGTACCAAGTGATTAAGGCATAATTATTTTCAAATTTCCAATGAATGTGGAGATATCCATCATGAAAATATTGTTTTCATTAAGGAACAACTTGCAAAATCTCTTATTAGCAAATATGAAGGTTGTTTAGCATTTTTTAAGGTTCCTAGCATAGTAATAGGTTTAAATTTTAGCTCTTTATCCTATTTAAAAGGACTTAAAATTTATATATGTGGTGTATGATATGTTTTTATTTGCATATAACTCTTTAATATGGTCTTGACATGTTCCTTCATACTCCTTCCCCCCCAACCTTATTCATCCCCATATTACTATCATCATTGTCTTTTCACTATGGTTTGGCTTCTTTTCCATCTTAATTCAGGTCCTCATTATTCATTCACCTCCCCACCCTTCCATCCTCCTCCTCATTAAATCATTAAATTAATTTTATGAAGGCTTGAGATCATCATGAGTATAAAATAATTAGACTATAAGGACTTTGAAATCATGCTAAATTGAAGAAGGGTATACACCTGCAGTTATCAAGAATCACAATCAAGAGCATCTCATGAAGTATAACTAAAAAATAGTGGTATGGAAGATCATTTAGGACACCTTACTTATCAAATTTTACTAGGGTTCAATGATAGGTTTACTAGCAAGGTTTTGAGACCTTTTCAGGGTCTAGTTTCAGCTCAGTCTATACAAGACAACCTATAGGCCATAAAGGATAGTCAAGTATAGGAGTTAGAGAGGACTATATATGAGAAAATAATGGTGGTTTAATATCAGAGGGATATTACTCTAAATTTATGTACATGATATTTTATCTCAAAGTAAATCTAAGGTAATCAAACTCAGTTGGACATGTTTAAAACTAATCACCACCTACAACTGAGTAGGGGTCTCTTGGAAGCCTAAGACTTAGTCATCAAGTCAAATAATGAAGGTATAATTATTTTGGAATAAATTTATTTGAATAAATGTTTGAGTTCACTTTTATATAATGGATTAACATGACCTAAAGTTGGTTTGAAATCCTTATACAATCAACCACCTCAAATGTAACCTACAATCAAGGAAAACTAGTCTCAGGCCCATCTCCATTGTAGGGGTTTCAAGAGAGAGCTTCATGGTATGAGGTTTCAAAATAATAAATGAATTTTAATGAAACCATGGATATAAAAGGAGTGACTCAAATACCAATAAATAGTTAATTTCATCCTAAGACACATGACCTAAAAGCCATCCTCTTGGAGGACTCAAACAATGGTACCAAATGAAAGTGATTCCAAGATTGATAGAGAGAGATTCTATAGAGAGTGGAGTTATAAATAATTCAACCAAGGTGACATCATTAAAATATATAAAAAAAATGAGTGGATTCTAATGTTTAAGGTTTAAAGGTGAACAATGGAAGAAGGACTCTAAAAGAAGCATGTGTAAGAAATGGGAAAGAATTGGTGATTAATGTGAGAGTCAATATGCAACTAAGTTATTTTTTGAGGTTAATAAGAAGAGGGGATATATACTCAAGAAATTATGGAAGTAATCTCTCAGGTTGAAGGTAATGTTTGCAAGTTTGTGTGTTTTCCTATATATGCAGATTTGGCATGAATGTGCTCACAATGTAAAAGGAGTCTCCATAATAATCTATTTTCTAGTATTTGGCCTGATTTGGTGAGTATTTTCCCTATTTTGGAGTGTATCTGAGGTGATTCATGTGTTACTATTATGTCACTTGGATTAGTGAACCATGAAGAATTGTGTGAGTACATAGTCCATACACAAGAATTATTTGAAAGGGTCTATAGATGGATCTAAAGACACACCAAATGAATGAGATAGGTGTATTAGGTTATAAAAAGGCATAAATAATGTTCAAATGACCTTGGTAACCTTTATTTTTTGAAAAAACCACAAACCAAACCCTCAAAACTAAGCATACAAGCACTATAGATTGTTTGTGTATGCAAAGAGGCTAATAACCTCCTAAAAAGGTTGAGCAAAGGAATGTGAGAAAGAAACCAATGGTTACACAAGGTGCACCTAGTTCCCACATACCCTAAACAACTCTCACATAGTTTTTAAACCTTTTGGGGATTTTTAAAATGCAAATGATTTGCTCTCAGGTCTGTGTAGGCTTGTAAACCCTAATTTAGGGAAAATATCACAAAAAATGGAATATCTTTAGATTGGATAAGTGAAACCTTGTGAAACTTGGTTTTTGGTTAGGTTTTGATATATATAAATGTATTTTAAATGTTTTGGGTCTATACAAAATTGTACACATAATATATATGGGATTGTGTGCTTTTGGGCACAAACAAAACCTTATTAAGCCTAATAAAGACTAAAAAGGAGCTAGAAAGGTGTCAAGGAGTTAGAGTTGGATCAAGAATCTTGGTAGGAAGCAAGACAAGGATATAAGGTTGTTGATATGGATCTTAGATTATCAAAGTAAACCTTTTTTTTTTACAAGAAGGATTTTCCCAAAAAAGGGCTAGTAGATAAGCCTAGGCAACCAAGAAAGTAGAAGTGTTGGTAAGGTTGGGAAGAGAGAAATGGTGTTGAGGGATTGGTTGGATAAGAGGAGAGAGACCGATAAATTAATTATTTTTCCATCCAATGGGTACTGTTATCACTCTAGAGAGCACCATGTTTAAAGATGTGTAAGGCACACCTCTCCAGCTGATACAATTAGAAATTATCAAAGTGTGCGTGACTTTGTATTGAGAAGAACCTCTAGAGAGGGTTAGTTCCCTTAAGATTTATCTTTAAAAACTAAACTAGTTTGATTTTTTTGTGATGAAAAATGAGAAAGAAACTGAAATGGGAAATCTTATCTAAATGGGGTGATGCACCTGAATGATTGATATTCTCTAAAATATTTAACACACATATGAATCTAAAATAAAACTCTCCATTCAATCTTCAACATTATTGTTTCAAAATAAGGCCTAAAATAAGTTTGTAAAGCAAATTCAAATCCTAGTTCTTCAAATGACCTGTAGAGGATGAGATTTTCATAATAGATGTGAAAAGGACCTGAAAAAAGGAAAGTAGATGCCACTTTTATGCTGGTACACATTCAAATTACACTCTATTATGATCCAAAAAACATATGCAAAAAATCTTCTTTATTTGATAAATGGTGTCAATTACAATTTTTGTTCTACTTTAGGAATTATACAATAATGGGTTGAGAAGCCAATATATAAGTCTTGAAATATAAGAATATCCTAAGTGGAGTTGATTTACATAAGGAATAGTCTTATTTAATTAAATAGAGACTAAAACCTTTTACAATTATTTAATGAACTCCCTTTTACAATATTTAGAAAACTCCTTTATACAATATTAACTTTCATTCACAAAGCATGCATGCACTCTCAAAATTTGGCATGGAAAATAGGTGGTGGGACCAATATTTTTATAACTTAATTATATTTTGAGTTAAAAAATAAATAAAATACTATTCAAAAATCTATTAATTTTCCTATTTTGTAAGAAATCCATTTTGGCATTGAAACAAGAAATGGTGGGCCGTATTGACTTGGTCAACTCTCCTTGCATGTAATCAATGCCATTTTTTGAATTTTATCTCCACTTTAACTGATCTTGAAGTATTTTAATATCATTCTTTAAATTATAAAAAATTAATATTACATGATGTTGGTCAACTAGTCAACTGAAGCTTTGATTGGAAGTTCAAGGCTAGTTAACTCTACTTGGCTCCTCCTTGCATAAATAGAATTTAAATTTTAAAATTATATGAATATCCATAATAATATCATATATTTCATGTGTTAACTCTAAAATTAATTCATTTTATATATTTTAGATGCCATTCTTTACTTACTTGATTGACCAATTAGGCATATTAGGTCAATTAGGCCTATTAGGTCAATTAGGCCTAATAGCCTATCTTCTTGCGTTTGGACTCCATTAAACCTAAAAAAATATGACATGAAACTTTAATAAATATTTAAATAGACATATAAAAACTTTTATCATCACAATATATGTGATTTTGATGAGAAAACTCTTGTCATTTAGTCAACAGGGTTGACTAGGCCTATTTTACTCTATTTTTCTGCAGACTAGCCATTTTGATCAAGCTGGTAGGGACACTTACAAGATGATTTCTGAAAAAATAAATATTTTAGGATGAATAAAAAGTCTTATTATTTTATATACATTTATTTTATTTCATTTAACTATCCTTTACTTCATTTTACATGCTTTTGCCCACAAAAAAAATGATTTATGCCCTCATTCGTATAGATACATGCATAAAATTGACATTTATGGAATACTCTTTTATTTTACATGAAATTTTTAAAAAAATTATGTTGATACATGATGATTTTATGGTAATAAAATCAACTTTTTTCAAAACTAGTTTTTAAAGGTTTTAGGCAGGCTTCGAAGCTGAATCTTCAAAATGATGATTCATGAAGTACATACCTCCAAATTATAAAATATTTATATTTATGTATATAAAAATTACCCCCATAATATCCTTGAAAATATTTTTTTTCCATGCAAAATATATCAAAATTTACCATGTGGAGAAATTTGCCTGTGGGGTTTTGACTACATTTTGGTCTACCTACGCTCTTAATGATTATTCATAATTATAGACCCTCAACTGGTATAAATTATTTATTAATTTTAATTAAACATGGGTCCTAAAAACATACTAAAATTTTTCATCCAAACTCCACATGTGGTGAAATATATGAGCATCTGAACAAGAGGTTAGGAAGGGTGTCTAAAACTGCAAAAAGTAAAAAATTTACCTAAATGAAAATAAATATTAACCTGATTCATAATTATTTAAAAAATCATCATGGGGTCTTTAAAATTCTATAAAAATACTCTAAAAGCACATTTTTCTTGAAAATTCTAAAAAACCCTTTTTGGCCTATATGCCTATTTACCTGCATAAGCCTGTATAAGTATTGTTTGCTTAAAATTTAGAGTTTTTAAGATCTTTAAAGGTATTATTATGATCTAAAAACATCATCCCATGATTTTAAAACTTTTAAATAAACTTATAAACCTTTGTGCCACTCCAAAATGATGCCTACTCCAATGGTGATCTCCAACGGACATGCTATAGACTGTTATAAAATAGAAAGTATCTTCACTCATCCAATATCCAAAAAAAAAATTATAAGGTTATATAACTCTTTATGACCTTGTGTACAAAATTTTGGGTCTTGAAACCACTTGTAGCTCCTAAAAACCTCAATTTTCTCACAAAATTGACCCTTATGCATGGATTATCTACATATTTGAACTTGACAATGCTCTTTTTGAAATGAAAATGACCTATTTATAATACATTTTTTATGTCTTTACAATTATTAGTGATTTTAGGCCATAATTCCTAGATTTAAAGGGCTATTGAATGGTTTCTTGAAAGTTTTGAATGATAAGAGTAGTAATTTGGCCTTGATAGGTCAAATTACTAACAATTTTGGTGACTTTTAGGGCTTGACCAGCCCGTTGGTCAAAGAAATAAAAAATTCTAACAAGGATAGACTTGGATATACATTGAAACTAGGAAAGCTTGCAGATCAAGACATAACAGGAGAAACTGACACAAACAACAACAAACATGTGCACATGTGCACTTAGAGGAAAGGACAACAATAACACAGAAAGGAAAAAATAACTATTGAAAGTATGTGAAGATATGCACTTAGAGAAAAAAATAAACTAAACTTCACCTTGCTAGTCCTCCTAGATCAAAATAAAATTTATTTGATGCACCATAGAACTTTGAAACATATTTGCTTCCTTTTGATAGCTCTCTTCTACAAATGGGAGCACTTATATATTCATATGTTCTGGATGATGCAGCTAGGCCTCCAACTTCCATTCTTAGGTGTATGTATTGAAGGCATGGATCTAAGATCCAATCATCCTCCTCCCATATTCTTCTTTATTGTATCAAGACTACTATCGCTTCCTCATTCATAAGTTGATCATGATTTGATACATTCTCATTCAATAATTGTATTGACAATTCAGCTAATATACTTGGATTGATGTCTTCATTTGACTCCATTTGAAATGGTATTTTTTCAAAGTCATTAGATCCTTGATAAGCATCCAAACATGGTTGTAATATGACTTTAATTTTTTATTGATGAATAGTTGCAACAGTACTCTTTACAAGACATTCATCAAATTCTACTTGGGGTGGAGATGGTCTATCAAACTTTGCACAAAAACTCTCCAAATCATCTCAAAAGGCATCTTCATCATGATCAATTGAAAGGACATGAAATTCATCAGTATTCTTACCATTTGAATCATGATGACCACATACTTCTACCTTTTTGATGAAGTCAAATGAAATTTTTTTATCTGTTGTACTTGTCTCATCTTTGTTAGGAAAATTCTCCATCTCAGCACTGACTCTATGTGAGTTGTCTTCATGGCTACTTTCTGAAGAAATATTTTTTTGTACCTCACCTATATCAGCTACTACAAGCTCTTGAGAAACCTCTTGTAACTCCTCTTCTTTGGCATCATGAAATACTGAATCATGGTTGTCCCTACTAAGTGGTGTCTCAACTATGATTTCTTCTTCTTGATCACTCAGGTCACCTTCCTTTCCTATCTCTTTGGTTGCATCTTCTTCACTTACCTCAAAAATAAAAGGTTCTTTCTCCAAAAGTGGCATGGTAGATCCCTAAAAGTGTTCAATAAGATTAGAAATATCTATAGAAGTTACAATAGATACTTGATTTTGCTCATGAGGTTGTTCTTCTTGGATCACCTCATCTCTCTGCTACATTTTTTCTTAAATGGTTTTCCATGAAGGAAAGGATTTAGGCTTTTGAGAAGGAAGGGATGAAGGCTGAATGATCTCTTTCTTGAATTCAAAATCCTTAATGATGCTTGATTGTTCCTCTTTCTTGTTTAACTCCATGATTTGGTTATAAGATGGGAAAGATAAAGGCTTTTTTTAGACATTTTGATTCTGGTTCTCCTCCTCTTTCCTTGTATTCAACTCCAACTCTCTGATCTACTTATCAATATTGTCTTGGATTATCATCTTTTTAAAGTGGTCAGTGGTCTCAATAGTAGGTTGTCTCTTAGCAACCTCTTTCTTTCTTTGATAGTTCTCTTAGATAGATCTCCAAGAAGGGAAGGTCTGAGAAACATATGAAGAACTTAGAAAACTTAAAGGGGCTCTTGGAATGGTCTTTTGAGGAGGAATGGATGGAATATAAGAAGGTTGTGGTTGACCCTATTATTTGTTAAGGCCTTTTAGTTTATCCTCAATGCTCTATATCTAACCACTTATATCCATCATTTCACCAATGAGATTTCCCCAATTTGCCCTCTCAATAGGTGCCCATTGCTCTTTTATTTGCTTCAATGACCCTCTCATATAAAGGACCTGGTGAATAGGAGTATCTTGTCCATAATATCTCTATGAATACAAGTCAAGTGCTTATTTTTCAAGGCTCACAAAAGTTTGTTTAAGTGCTGGTATGGATTGGGTAGCTACAAAATGGCCATGATTAGACTAGTAAGAGGCAATATTATGATGGATTGGTTGTTCATAAGGACGATCGAGGTAGTACTCCTGCATATATGCCTAATATAGATCCTCAAACTCCTAATGGGGATCATAGTGTGGCTAGTCATACTGATTATAGTGAGGATCATATGGATCTATATTGAAATAAGCCATTGGAGACTATTATTAAACCAAATGCTAAAAGTAATCAGTATTGAAATAATACCTGATGTTCATATCCAACTTTGAGTGTTTGAAAGTTACACTAATCTTGTGAATGATGTCCAATCAAGCATGCCAAAAATTGTTCACTTTGGATAGCACCCTATTTGAAGATGTGCAAGTCACACCTTCTCTCTAGCTAATGCAATTGGAACTTCTCAGAGTGTGGGTGACTCTGTACTAAGAATAACCTCCAGAGAGGGTTGTTTCCCTTAAGATTTATCTTTAAAAACTAAACTATTTTGATTTTTTTGGATGAAAAGGGAGAAAGAAACTGAAATGGTAAATCCTAACTAAATGGGTTGATGCACCTAAATGATTGATTTTCTTTGTAATCTTTATGAAATTGAGTAAGACACACATATGAATCTGAAAGAAAACTTTGCATTCAATCCTGAACATTAGTGTTTTAGCAAAAGGCTTGAAAGAAGTTTGCAAAGAAAATTCAAATCCTGGCTCTTCAAATGACCTATAGAAGATGAGATTTTTATAGTAGGTGTGAAAAAGACCTACAAAAATAGAAAGTATATGCCACTTATATGCTGGTACATAGTCAAATTACACTCTATTCTGATCCAAAAAACATATGCAAACAATCTTATTTATTTGATAAATTGTGTCAATTACATTTTTTGCTCTACTTTAGGAATTATACAATAATGGATTGAAAATCTAATATATGTCTTAAAATCTAAGAATAGCCTAAGTAGAGTTTATTTACATAAGGAATAGTCTTCTTTATTCAAATAAAGACTAAAACCTTTTACAATTATTTAATCAACTCCTTTTTACAATATTTATAAAAACTCCTTTATACAATATTAGCTCTCCTTCACAAAGCATGCTTGCACTCTCAAACTTTGGCATGGAAAATAGGTGGTGGGACCCATAATGATATCAACTCAAGTATATTTTGAGTTCAAAAATAAATACAATAGTATTCAAAAATATTTTAATTTTCCTATTTTGTAAGAAATCCATTTTGGTATTGAAACAAGAAATGGTGGGCCCCATTGACTTGGTCAACTCTCCTTGCATGTAATCAATGCCATTCTTTGGTGTTTATCTCCACTTGAACTGATCTTGAAGTATTTTAATATCATTCTTTAAATGATAACAAAGGAAAATTACATGATGTTGGTCAACTAGTCAACTGAAGCTTTGATTGGTAGTTCAAAGATAATTAACTCCACTTGGCTCTTCCTTGCATAAAATAGCAATTAAATTTTAAAAATATATGAATATCCATATTAATATCAGATATGGTATGTGGTAACTCCAAAATTAATTCATTTGATAGATTTTCAATGCCATTCTTTACTTGCTTGATTGACCAATTAGGCCTAATAGCCTATCTTCTTGTATTTGGAATCCATTAAACCTAAAAAAATATTCCATAAAACCTATAAAAATAATTAAATAGACCTATAAAAACTTTTATCATCACAAGATATGTGATTTTGATGAGAAAACACTTTTCATTCAGTCAATAGAGTTGACTAGGCCTATTTTGCTCCATTTTCCTGCAAACTATTCATTTTGATCAAGTTGGTTGGGACACTTCTAGGATGATTTATAAACAAATTAATATTTGAGGTTGAATAAAAAATATTAGGCTTTTAGATCCATTAATTGGATTTCATTTAGTTATCATGTACTTCATTTTACATGCTTTTTCTCACATAAAACATTATTTTTGCCCTCATCCATACAGATCCATGCATAAAATTGAAATTATGAAATCCTCTTTTAGTTTACATTAAATTTTAAAAAAAATTAGGTTTATCCATGATTATTTCATGGCAATAAAATCAACTTATTTAAAAACAATTTTTTTAAGGTTTTAGGCAGGCTTCGAAGCTGAATCTTCAAAATGATGATTCATGAACAACATACCTCCAAATCCAAAAATATTTCCATTTATTTATATAAAACTTACCCCTCTAACATCCCTATAAATATTGGGTTTCCATGAAAAATATATAAAAAATTACCACGTGGAGAAATATGTCTGTGGGGTTTTGACTGCATTCTAGGTTATCTACACTCTTAATGATTGTTCATAAAGCACAAACCTTAAAATATTATTAATTATTTATGAATTATAATTATATATGGGTCCTCAAAATTTACTAAGATAATTTATCCAAACTCAACATGTGGTGAAAGATACGAGCATCTGAACAGGAGGCTAGGAAGGGTGTTTAGAATTGCAAAAAGTGAAAATTCTCTTTTTGAAATGACAATGACCCATTTACAATACATTTTTTATGTTTTTTACCAAAATTATTTATTTTAGGCCAAAATTCCTAGATTTAAAGGGATATTGAATGGTTTATTGAAATTTTTGAATGATAAGAGTAATAATTTGACCTTAACATGTCAAATTACTAACAGGTACCTATAGCCAACCCTTTAGATCAAGATACATTCAAAGGTGAGAAATATGCTATTGATGAGACTTTCAAGCATGAATATATTTGTTAATGGTAAGGATTTTAGAGCATCATAATGAGATATTCTTAGGGAAACATTTTGCTTTCTCCACATTCTCTAAGTATAAAAGGACCCAAATCCAAATCTTGTAGTCTCAAAACATTCACCTACATGCCTGTGCCTTTTCAAGAAAAGCCTACTTGGTAATCTTAGTAATTTTTAAGGCTTAAAGAGGATATTTTGGTCACCAAAAGACATGATTGATTGAGATTATCAATTTAATGAAGAGTGAAATAATAAAAGGCATGTAAAGTCTCAAGGAGGGTTTAAGAGGTACAAAATGCACCTACAACCAACACAAAGGGAACCTACAGCTACCAAGCATAAAGAATGAAGGTTAAGAATTTAAATGGTACTTTAAGTGTGCATCAAGAGTTTTGACCACTTAAAGAATAATTTTGAGTCATAATACATTAATTTGGCATCATGAATTCACTCATGAACACCGTATGTGGTTATGACTCCCATAGCATCATCACCTACAGCCCTGGTCCATACAAACATGATAAATACAGTCGATATGTCAAGGTAGAGTCTATGATTAAAATAAGAGATAGTGGTATACATAAATGAAGAGGTATCAAGAGAACAAGTGAGATCAACTCACCTATATCATGATGTGAGGACCCTAATCCAAATCCTATAGTCTCAAAACATTCATCTACAGCCTCACTGAAAGATAGACTTAGCTAGTTCAAGCAAGTAGAAGAGAATACAGTGTTTTCTAAAGTGGTGGTATTCTCAAGAGGATGTTTCATGAATACATTGATAACAAATTTTATCAATAAGCCATGAATGAATTCAAAACTTCATGAAATGCAGTCAAATCACATGTCAATGTTCAACAATGCACCTTCAGCTGTACACAACTCATCAAGCATAGTCATAGAGAGTTTCTAGGGGTGAAATGGTTTAGTTGAAGATAAATGGAGTGTAAATGGTTAAGTTTGTTTTATACAAATTGGTTCATGTAAAAAACAATGTTGAAGTGGCTTCTAAATCATGAAATGGGGCTAGAAGTACTAAAATAGACCTACATCGAGCTTATTAAGCCCTAGGACTGTGTTAACCTAACTCCTCATCAAGACTAGGACTAAGAAGAGTTTATAGGCATAAAAGGGTCAAGGGATAATTAATATTTTAAAGGAGATGTGAATTAATCAAAGGCTTAATTGAGGATTTCAAAAGGCAAATATAGTCATACACCTTTTGAACCTACACTTACTATCATACAAGGTTTTTAGTAACACAATCATGTTTCCAAGAAATGAAGGTGAGAGAAAGTGGTCTTTGAATGAGGTTATTTGAAAATTAATGGTTCATAGTAATGTGGTAGTTTTAAATCATCAATTCATTAATTAAATCTCTTCTAAAACCCCAATCACACCTACATTAGAGGTATTACCTTGAAGCATTCAAGCTTATGCATTGGCAAGAGGATAGATCCTTGTTCAAGAGGGTTTCAAGGATCAAACAAGACACCTTATGAAAAACCAATGTGGGATTGGTTTTACAATTTTCCAAGTGTGAAATAAAATAAAACTATCTTGAGTGAGTACTCCAAAAAAGGATCTATATCTAGGTTCAAGCCTTATGAAATCACACCTACAGTATTGTTGGTATAAATAAACAAGCTTCTTGAGGATGTAGGATCTTTGAGAGAGGTGGCATGAGGTTGAAGGATAAAAATTAAGAGTGAAATAATTAAATGATAAGTTTCATTAACATTTCAAATTAAACTCTTCATGATAAGGCACAAACCAAGGCAAAAAGGAAAAAAAACCTAGTTGTGAAACTTGACCAAGCAGGCAACATATCAGTAGCTTTTGGAAAAATGGGCACACAGGCCAAAATATGCATGATCTAATGACAAAATTTGGTGGAGAGACTAATTATGACCTGGTATACCTAGCCAACATATTTTTGAGGTTTTTTTATAAGTTTAACCATTCGTTGTTTTAGCACAATCAACCCCATGTCTAATCATGATCAACATTGGAGCCTGCCTTAGAGGAATTGGTCATTTTGGGGCATCTATAGGTCAAGTAAAATCATGAAATTTGGTAAAAATGGTCTCAATGACTCATAAAATCATAAAATTCCATAATAAAGGTCATAACAAGAGTTTAAGTTCTCTTTGTTCTTATACAGACCTCTTGCAATCAAGAAGGTAACCATTAGAGACTAGTAGAAGCTTTGTTAATTTTGAGTGATAACGAGGAGTTTAAGCCTTAAAAAGGTATTGAATTGGTGAAATATGATTTTTTAAACCTAATATTATCTATTTTATTTATAAAATTCAAGGTTTCAAGAAAAAGTTTGAATAAATACAAGTTTAAGCATAGAGGAAGCATGCAAGTAGCTCAAGGTAAAGTTTTATAAAAAGGGTATAAAGCATAAATTATATATCAAAAATCATTGAAACTTGTTGGTATTTGTAATAATGACCTACCATCACTATCCATAATATTTTTAATGTCATGTGACAAGTGGAATTGCTTGTTGTTTATACACAATCCCCTTCATGTCTCATGACAGTCATCATTATTACAAGCATGTTTCTTGGAGGTTTAAGGTATAATTATGGGTTAAAAGCTTATGGAAGTATTTGAAAATAATAATAGTATTTTTTTTAGAGTCGTAAAATCTTTTTAATAGTGTTCAAACTCCAAAATTCATGCAAACCCCATAGGCAAGCTTGAAACCCCATAAGTAGTCTCAAAGGCATAAAGATCAAAGTTGGGTTTTGATAATTTAAAGAGGTGTTATGATATGTTTAAGGTTCCATGAATATTATTTAAATAAAATAATATCACTGGGAAGGTCATATTTATACTTTGGAGGAATTCAAGTTTTTTAGGCCTAAGACACCCAGTTTTAGCCCCCCTTCATATGCTCATATCTTTTATACCATCAGGAGTTGGGCCAAATTATTCTAGTATGTTTTGATTACAAATATTTAATTTAAATTAATTATGGATTGAGTTTGGTTAATTTCTTGAGTTTTATGAATAATATTTAAGAGCGTAAGCATGTCTAAAATGATTGCAAACCCTACAGACAATTATATTTATGTATGTATCTTTTCATACCTTCCACATGGGAGCCAAATATTTTTATGTATGTTCAAGGGGTCTATGTAATATATATCCATGGAAACAATTGGTGGAATGGAATTTTACATTTCATGAACAACCATCTTGAAGGTGAGCCTATTTGAGATGCCAAAGGAGATTTTTGACTAGTTTTGGGTTTTTGGACTCATAAGTCCATAAAATGGAATATAATAACTTTTAAACCACTTTTAATGTGTGTATTAATCCATCAAACTCTACCAAACCATTTTATATAAATAATTGATGCGTTTGGGTGCCTAAGAGGTCCAAAATAGCTCAAAAATGCTTATTTTTCTAGGTATTCAAAGAGAGAAATGATCTAAAGCCATGGAAGAGGCATAATGAGACCTAAAACATCATTATATGGCACTTTGATCCCTTAAAATTTTTTATAGGGTGCCTTGATGAGCTATAGGGTCTAAAACTTAGGTTTTTTAACATTTTGTGGATTGTTACAGTTTTAATGGTGATTTCCACCATTATTACATGTCTTAAAGGTGGACTAAACTTTGTTTTATCCCTCATATATATTATATGGATTATATAAGTTTTATATAGGTCCAAGAGTGGTCTTCAGGATTCCAAATGGTCTTGGGAGTAGGTTTCAAGGTAGTTGGTTGAAGGTGGATCAAGCTTGAGACCTCCATCAATTGAGTCTATGAGAGTTGTAAGTTTCATGGAGTTTATTGTGGGTTGGAAGTGAAAATAAAAGTTTAAAATAGAAGAAAAAAATCAAAATTCAAACTCTAAGAGATAACCTCCATGGTCATTTAAGCACCAAATGTTAAGTCTACTAACCTTTTTCCAAGCATATTCTAGAAGAGTAAGTAGAGGGGGGATTAAAAGTCCAAAGGAGAGAATTTTTGAGGTTGGGAGGATAATTGGAGCATTAAATATGTTTTCAAAGTCTTTGGAGACTTTTCCCTTGTGGGTGGATCATGACATCATCATCCTCAAAAGTTTTTATCTTCAAGTGTGTTTCTAAGCCAATGAGAGGGCTTGAAGGCTATTTGGACTAACGAGGGTTAGTTTTTTGAGGAAAGATTAGTGATAATTGATCCAAAGGTGGTTGAGACTCTATGGAAGG